>CAWVNO010002558.1:0-65000 GCA_963930645.1 Salticus scenicus | reverse complement strand
TTCACATGCCCATCTTCAAACGACGATTCCAAAGCAACTAAAAGAGTCTAACTATCGCAATCACTTTCAGAATCTGCGGAATATATTCTAGTTTCATAATAACACCACCGGGAATTCTGCACGGTGAAACTTTAGGCCCGGGGGGCGTTTTTACGCAGACTTTCGGCAGCCGTTCCTACGCTCTCAAAATTTTTTGCCGAGTTTCACATGCCCATCTTCAAACGACGATTCCAAAGCAACTAAAAGAGTCTAACTATCGCAATCACTTTCAGAATCTGCGGAATATATTCTAGTTTCATAATAACACCACCGGGAATTCTGCACGGTGAAACTTTAGGCCCGGGGGGCGTTTTTACGCAGACTTTCGGCAGCCGTTCCTACGCTCTCAAAATTTTTTTCCGAGTTTCACATGCCCATCTTCAAACGACGATTCCAAAGCAACTAAAAGAGTCTAACTATCGCAATCACTTTCAGAATCTGCGGAATATATTCTAGTTTCATAACAACACCACCGGGAATTCTGCACGGTGAAACTTTAGGCCCGGTTGGCGTTTTTACGCAGACTTTCTGCAGCCGTTCCTACGCTCTCAAAATTTTTTTCCGAGTTTCACATGCCCATCTTCAAACGACGATTCCAAAGCAACTAAAAGAATCTAACTATCGCAATCACTTTCAGAATCTGCGGAATATATTCTAGTTTCATAATAACACCACCGGGAATTTTGCACGGTGAAACTTTAGGCCCGGGGGGCGTTTTTACGCAGACTTTCGGCAGCCGTTCCTACGCTCTCAAAATTTTTTTCCGAGTTTCACATGCCCATCTTCAAACGACGATTCCAAAGTAACTAAAAGAGTCTAACTATCGCAATCACTTTCAGAATCTGCGGAATATATTCTAGTTTCATAATAACACCACCGGGAATTCTGCACGGTGAAACTTTAGGCCCGGGGGGCGTTTTTACGCAGACTTTCGGCAGCCGTTCCTACGCTCTCAAAATTTTTTTCCGAGTTTCACATGCCCATCTTCAAACGACGATTCCAAAGCAACTAAAAGAGTCTAACTATCGCAATCACTTTCAGAATCTGCGGAATATATTCTAGTTTCATAATAACACCACCGGGAATTCTGCACGGTGAAACTTTTGGCCCGGGGGGCGTTTTTACGCAGACTTTCGGCAGCCGTTCCTAAGCTCTCAAAATTTTTTTCCGAGTTTCACATGCCCATCTTCAAACGACGATTCCAAAGCAACTAAAAGAGTCTAACTATCGCAATCACTTTCAGAATCTGCGGAATATATTCTAGTTTCATAATAACACCACCGGGAATTCTGCACGGTGAAACTTTAGGCCCGGGGGGCGTTTTTACGCAGACTTTCGGCAGCCGTTCCTACGCTCTCAAAATTTTTTTCCGAGTTTCACATGCCCATCTTCAAACGACGATTCCAAAGCAACTAAAAGAGTCTAACTATCGCAATCACTTTCAGAATCTGCGGAATATATTCTAGTTTCATAATAACACCACCGGGAATTCTGCACGGTGAAACTTTAGGCCCGGGGGGCGTTTTTACGCAGACTTTCGGCAGCCGTTCCTACGCTCTCAAAATTTTTTGCCGAGTTTCACATGCCCATCTTCAAACGACGATTCCAAAGCAACTAAAAGAGTCTAACTATCGCAATCACTTTCAGAATCTGCGGAATATATTCTAGTTTCATAATAACACCACCGGGAATTCTGCACGGTGAAACTTTAGGCCCGGGGGGCGTTTTTACGCAGACTTTCGGCAGCCGTTCCTACGCTCTCAAAATTTTTTTCCGAGTTTCACATGCCCATCTTCAAACGACGATTCCAAAGCAACTAAAAGAGTCTAACTATCGCAATCACTTTCAGAATCTGCGGAATATATTCTAGTTTCATAACAACACCACCGGGAATTCTGCACGGTGAAACTTTAGGCCCGGTTGGCGTTTTTACGCAGACTTTCTGCAGCCGTTCCTACGCTCTCAAAATTTTTTTCCGAGTTTCACATGCCCATCTTCAAACGACGATTCCAAAGCAACTAAAAGAGTCTAACTATCGCAATCACTTTCAGAATCTGCGGAATATATTCTAGTTTCATAATAACACCACCGGGAATTTTGCACGGTGAAACTTTAGGCCCGGGGGGCGTTTTTACGCAGACTTTCGGCAGCCGTTCCTACGCTCTCAAAATTTTTTTCCGAGTTTCACATGCCCATCTTCAAACGACGATTCCAAAGTAACTAAAAGAGTCTAACTATCGCAATCACTTTCAGAATCTGCGGAATATATTCTAGTTTCATAATAACACCACCGGGAATTCTGCACGGTGAAACTTTAGGCCCGGGGGGCGTTTTTACGCACACTTTCGGCAGCCGTTCCTACGCTCTCAAAATTTTTTTCCGAGTTTCACATGCCCATCTTCAAACGACGATTCCAAAGCAACTAAAAGAGTCTAACTATCGCAATCACTTTCAGAATCTGCGGAATATATTCTAGTTTCATAATAACACCACCGGGAATTCTGCACGGTGAAACTTTAGGCCCGGTTGGCGTTTTTACGCAGACTTTCGGCAGCCGTTCCTACGCTCTCAAAATTTTTTTCCGAGTTTCACATGCCCATCTTCAAACGACGATTCCAAAGCAACTAAAAGAGTCTAACTATCGCAATCACTTTCAGAATCTGCGGAATATATTCTAGTTTCATAATAACACCACCGGGAATTTTGCACGGTGAAACTTTAGGCCCGGGGGGCGTTTTTACGCAGACTTTCGGCAGCCGTTCCTACGCTCTCAAAATTTTTTTCCGAGTTTCACATGCCCATCTTCAAACGACGATTCCAAAGCAACTAAAAGAGTCTAACTATCGCAATCACTTTCAGAATCTGCGGAATATATTCTAGTTTCATAATAACACCACCGGGAATTCTGCACGGTGAAACTTTAGGCCCGGGGGGCGTTTTTACGCAGACTTTCGGCAGCCGTTCCTACGCTCTCAAAATTTTTTGCCGAGTTTCACATGCCCATCTTCAAACGACGATTCCAAAGCAACTAAAAGAGTCTAACTATCGCAATCACTTTCAGAATCTGCGGAATATATTCTAGTTTCATAATAACACCACCGGGAATTCTGCACGGTGAAACTTTAGGCCCGGGGGGCGTTTTTACGCAGACTTTCGGCAGCCGTTCCTACGCTCTCAAAATTTTTTTCCGAGTTTCACATGCCCATCTTCAAACGACGATTCCAAAGCAACTAAAAGAGTCTAACTATCGCAATCACTTTCAGAATCTGCGGAATATATTCTAGTTTCATAACAACACCACCGGGAATTCTGCACGGTGAAACTTTAGGCCCGGTTGGCGTTTTTACGCAGACTTTCTGCAGCCGTTCCTACGCTCTCAAAATTTTTTTCCGAGTTTCACATGCCCATCTTCAAACGACGATTCCAAAGCAACTAAAAGAATCTAACTATCGCAATCACTTTCAGAATCTGCGGAATATATTCTAGTTTCATAATAACACCACCGGGAATTTTGCACGGTGAAACTTTAGGCCCGGGGGGCGTTTTTACGCTGACTTTCGGCAGCCGTTCCTACGCTCTCAAAATTTTTTTCCGAGTTTCACATGCCCATCTTCAAACGACGATTCCAAAGTAACTAAAAGAGTCTAACTATCGCAATCACTTTCAGAATCTGCGGAATATATTCTAGTTTCATAATAACACCACCGGGAATTCTGCACGGTGAAACTTTAGGCCCGGGGGGCGTTTTTACGCAGACTTTCGGCAGCCGTTCCTACGCTCTCAAAATTTTTTTCCGAGTTTCACATGCCCATCTTCAAACGACGATTCCAAAGCAACTAAAAGAGTCTAACTATCGCAATCACTTTCAGAATCTGCGGAATATATTTTAGTTTCATAATAACACCACCGGGAATTCTGCACGGTGAAACTTTAGGCCCGGGGGGCGTTTTTACGCAGACTTTCGGCAGCCGTTCCTAAGCTCTCAAAATTTTTTTCCGAGTTTCACATGCCCATATTCAAACGACGATTCCAAAGCAACTAAAAGAGTCTAACTATCGCAATCACTTTCAGAATCTGCGGAATATATTCTAGTTTCATAATAACACCACCGGGAATTCTGCACGGTGAAACTTTAGGCCCGGGGGGCGTTTTTACGCAGACTTTCGGCAGCCGTTCCTACGCTCTCAAAATTTTTTTCCGAGTTTCACATGCCCATCTTCAAACGACGATTCCAAAGCAACTAAAAGAGTCTAACGATCGCAATCACTTTCAGAATCTGCGGAATATATTCTAGTTTCATAATAACATCACCGGGAATTTTGCACGGTGAAACTTTGGGCCCGGGGGGCGTTTTTACGCAGACTTTCGGCAGCCGTCCTACGCTCTCAAAATTTTTTTCAGAGTTTCACATGCCCATCTTCAAACGACGATTCCCAAGCAACTAAAAGAGTCTAACGATCGCAATCACTTTCAGAATCTGCGGAATATATTCTAGTTTCATAATAACCGCACCGGGAATTTTGCACGGTGAAACTTTGGGCCCGGGGGGCGTTTTTACGCAGACTTTCGGCAGCCGTCCTACGCTCTCAAAATTTTTTTCCGAGTTTCACATGCCCATCTTCAAACGACGATTCCCAAGCAACTAAAAGAGTCTAACGATCGCAATCACTTTCAGAATCTGCGGAATATATTCCAGTTTCATAATAACATCACCGGGAATTTTGCACGGTGAAACTTTGGGCCCGGGGGGCGTTTTTACGCAGACTTTCGGCAGCCGTTCCTACGCTCTCAAAATTTTTTTCCGAGTTTCACATGCCCATCTTCAAACGACGATTCCCAAGCAACTAAAAGAGTCTAACTATCGCAATCACTTTCAGAATCTGCGAAATATATTCTAGTTTCATAATAACATCACCGGGAATTTTGCACGGTGAAACTTTGGGCCCGGGGGGCGTTTTTACGCAGACTTTCGGCAGCCGTTCCTACGCTCTCAAAATTTTTTTCCGAGTTTCACATGCCCATCTTCAAACGACGATTCCCAAGCAACTAAAAGAGTCTAACTATCGCAATCACTTTCAGAATCTGCGGAATATATTCTAGTTTCATAATAACATCACCGGGAATTTTGCACGGTGAAACTTTGGGCCCGGGGGGCGTTTTTACGCAGACTTTCGGCAGCCGTCCTACGCTCTCAAAATTTTTTTCCGAGTTTCACATGCCCATCTTCAAACGACGATTCCCAAGCAACTAAAAGAGTCTAACTATCGCAATCACTTTCAGAATCTGCGGAATATATTCTAGTTTCATAATAACATCACCGGGAATTTTGCACGGTGAAACTTTGGGCCCGGGGGGCGTTTTTACGCAGACTTTCGGCAGCCGTCCTACGCTCTCAAAATTTTTTTCCGAGTTTCACATGCCCATCTTCAAACGACGATTCCCAAGCAACTAAAAGAGTCTAACGATCGCAATCACTTTCAGAATCTGCGGAATATATTCTAGTTTCATAATAACCGCACCGGGAATTTAGCACGGTGAAACTTTGGGCCCGGGGGGCGTTTTTACGCAGACTTTCGGCAGCCGTCCTACGCTCTCAAAATTTTTTTCCGAGTTTCACATGCCCATCTTCAAACGACGATTCCCAAGCAACTAAAAGAGTCTAACGATCGCAATCACTTTCAGAATCTGCGGAATATATTCTAGTTTCATAATAACCGCACCGGGAATTTTGCACGGTGAAACTTTGGGCCCGGGATGCGTTTTTACGCAGACTTTCGGCAGCCGTCCTACGCTCTCAAAATTTTTTTCCGAGTTTCACATGCCCATCTTCAAACGACGATTCCCAAGCAACTAAATGAGTCTAACTATCGCAATCACTTTCAGAATCTGCGGAATATATTCTAGTTTCATAATAACATCACCGGGAATTTTGCACGGTGAAACTTTGGGCCCGGGGGGCGTTTTTACGCAGACTTTCGGCAGCCGTTCTACGCTCTCAAAATTTTTTTCCGAGTTTCACATGCCCATCTTCAAACGACGATTCCCAAGCAACTAAAAGAGTCTAACGATCGCAATCACTTTCAGAATCTGCGGAATATATTCCAGTTTCATAATAACATCACCGGGAATTTTGCACGGTGAAACTTTGGGCCCGGGGGGCGTTTTTACGCAGACTTTCGGCAGCCGTTCCTACGCTCTCAAAATTTTTTTCCGAGTTTCACATGCCCATCTTCAAACGACGATTCCCAAGCAACTAAAAGAGTCTAACTATCGCAATCACTTTCAGAATCTGCGGAATGTATTCTAGTTTCATAATAACATCACCGGGAATTTTGCACGGTGAAACTTTGGGCCCGGGGGGCGTTTTTACGCAGACTTTCGGCAGCCGTTCCTACGCTCTCAAAATTTTTTTCCGAGTTTTACATGCCCATCTTCAAACGACGATTCCCAAGCAACTAAAAGAGTCTAACTATCGCAATCACTTTCAGAATCTGCGGAATATATTCTAGTTTCATAATAACATCACCGGGAATTTTGCACGGTGAAACTTTGGGCCCGGGGGGCGTTTTTACGCAGACTTTCGGCAGCCGTCCTACGCTCTCAAAATTTTTTTCCGAGTTTCACATGCCCATCTTCAAACGACGATTCCCAAGCAACTAAAAGAGTCTAACTATCGCAATCACTTTCAGAATCTGCGGAATATATTCTAGTTTCATAATAACACCAAGGGAATTCTGCACGGTGAAACTTTAGGCCCGGGGGGCGTTTTTACGCAGACTTTCGGCAGCCGTTCCTACGCTCTTAAAATTTTTTTCCGAGTTTCACATGCCCATCTTCAAACGACGATTCCAAAGCAACTAAAAGAGTCTAACTATCGCAATCACTTTCAGAATCTGCGGAATATACTCTAGTTTCATAATAACACTACCGGGAATTCTGCACGGTGAAACTTTAGGCCCGGGTGGCGTTTTTACGCAGACTTTCGGCAGCCGTTCCTACGCTCTCAAATTTTTTTTCCGAGTTTCACATGCCCATCTTCAAACGACGATTCCAAAGCAACTAAAAGAGTCTAACTATCGCAATCACTTTCAGAATCTGCGGAATATATTCTAGTTTCATAATAACACCACCGGGAATTTTGCACGGTGAAACTTTAGGCCCGGGGGGCGTTTTTACGCAGATTTTCGGCAGCCGTTCCTACGCTCTCAAAATTTTTTTCCGAGTTTCACATGCCCATCTTAGAACGACGATTCCAAAGCAACTAAAAGAGTCTAACTATCGCAATCACTTTCCGAATCTGCGGAATATATTCTAGTTTCATAATAACACCACCGGGAATTCTGCACGGTGAAACTTTAGGCCCGGGGGGCGTTTTTACGCAGATTTTCGGCAGCCGTTCCTACGCTCTCAAAATTTTTTTCCGAGTTTCACATGCCCATCTTCAAACGACGATTCCAAAGCAACTAAAAGAATCTAACTATCGCAATCACTTTCAGAATCTGCGGAATATACTCTAGTTTCATAATAACACCACCGGGAATTCTGCACGGTGAAACTTTAGGCCCGGGGGGCGTTTTTACGCAGACTTTCGGCAGCCGTTCCTACGCTCTCAAAATTTTTTTCCGAGTTTCACATGCCCATCTTCAAACGACGATTCCCAAGCAACTAAAAGAGTCTAACTATCGCAATCACTTTCAGAATCTGCGGAATATATTCTAGTTTCATAATAACATCACCGGGAATTTTGCACGGTGAAACTTTGGGCCCGGGGGGCGTTTTTACGCAGACTTTCGGCAGCCGTTCCTACGCTCTCAAAATTTTTTTCCGAGTTTTACATGCCCATCTTCAAACGACGATTCCCAAGCAACTAAAAGAGTCTAACTATCGCAATCACTTTCAGAATCTGCGGAATATATTCTAGTTTCATAATAACATCACCGGGAATTTTGCACGGTGAAACTTTGGGCCCGGGAGGCGTTTTTACGCAGACTTTCGGCAGCCGTCCTACGCTCTCAAAATTTTTTTCCGAGTTTCACATGCCCATCTTCAAACGACGATTCCCAAGCAACTAAAAGAGTCTAACTATCGCAATCACTTTCAGAATCTGCGGAATATATTCTAGTTTCATAATAACATCACCGGGAATTTTGCACGGTGAAACTTTGGGCCCGGGGGGCGTTTTTACGCAGACTTTCGGCAGCCGTCCTACGCTCTCAAAATTTTTTTCCGAGTTTCTCATGCCCATCTTCAAACGACGATTCCCAAGCAACTAAAAGAGTCTAACGATCGCAATCACTTTCAGAATCTGCGGAATATATTCCAGTTTCATAATAACATCACCGGGAATTTTGCACGGTGAAACTTTGGGCCCGGGGGGCGTTTTTACGCAGGCTTTCGGCAGTCGTCCTACGCTCTCAAAATTTTTTTCCGAGTTTCACATGCCCATCTTCAAACGACGATTCCCAAGCAACTAAAAGAGTCTAACTATCGCAATCACTTTCAGAATCTGCGGAATATATTCTAGTTTCATAATAACATCACCGGGAATTTTGCACGGTGAAACTTTGGGCCCGGGGGGCGTTTTTACGCAGACTTTCGGCAGCCGTCCTACGCTCTCAAAATTTTTTTCCGAGTTTCACATGCCCATCTTCAAACGACGATTCCCAAGCAACTAAAAGAGTCTAACGATCGCAATCACTTTCAGAATCTGCGGAATATATTCTAGTTTCATAATAACCGCACCGGGAATTTTGCACGGTGAAACTTTGGGCCCGGGGGGCGTTTTTACGCAGACTTTCGGCAGCCGTCCTACGCTCTCAAAATTTTTTTCCGTGTTTCACATGCCCATCTTCAAACGACGATTCCCAAGCAACTAAAAGAGTCTAACTATCGCAATCACTTTCAGAATCTGCGGAATATATTCTAGTTTCATAATAACACCACCGGGAATTCTGCACGGTGAAACTTTAGGCCCGGGGGGCGTTTTTACGCAGCCGTTCCTACGCTCTCAAAATTTTTTCCGAGTTTCACATGCCCATCTTCAAACGACGATTCCAAAGCAACTAAAAGAGTCTAACTATCGCAATCACTTTCAGAATCTGCGGAATATATTCTAGTTTCATAATAACACCACCGGGAATTTTGCACGGTGAAACTTTAGGCCCGGGGGGCGTTTTTACGCAGTCTTTCGGCAGCCGTTCCTACGCTCTCAAAATTTTTTTCCGAGTTTCACATGCCCATCTTCAAACGACGATTCCAAAGCAACTGAAAGAGTCTAACTATCGCAATCACTTTCAGAATCTGCGGAATATATTCTAGTTTCATAATAACATCACCGGGAATTTTGCACGGTGAAACTTTGGGCCCGGGGGGCGTTTTTACGCAGACTTTCGGCAGCCGTCCTACGCTCTCAAAATTTTTTTCAGAGTTTCACATGCCCATCTTCAAACGACGATTCCCAAGCAACTAAAAGAGTCTAACGATCGCAATCACTTTCAGAATCTGCGGAATATATTCTAGTTTCATAATAACCGCACCGGGAATTTTGCACGGTGAAACTTTGGGCCCGGGGGGCGTTTTTACGCAGACTTTCGGCAGCCGTCCTACGCTCTCAAAATTTTTTTCCGAGTTTCACATGCCCATCTTCAAACGACGATTCCCAAGCAACTAAAAGAGTCTAACGATCGCAATCACTTTCAGAATCTGCGGAATATATTCCAGTTTCATAATAACATCACCGGGAATTTTGCACGGTGAAACTTTGGGCCCGGGGGGCGTTTTTACGCAGACTTTCGGCAGCCGTTCCTACGCTCTCAAAATTTTTTTCCGAGTTTCACATGCCCATCTTCAAACGACGATTCCCAAGCAACTAAAAGAGTCTAACTATCGCAATCACTTTCAGAATCTGCGAAATATATTCTAGTTTCATAATAACATCACCGGGAATTTTGCACGGTGAAACTTTGGGCCCGGGGGGCGTTTTTACGCAGACTTTCGGCAGCCGTTCCTACGCTCTCAAAATTTTTTTCCGAGTTTCACATGCCCATCTTCAAACGACGATTCCCAAGCAACTAAAAGAGTCTAACTATCGCAATCACTTTCAGAATCTGCGGAATATATTCTAGTTTCATAATAACATCACCGGGAATTTTGCACGGTGAAACTTTGGGCCCGGGGGGCGTTTTTACGCAGACTTTCGGCAGCCGTCCTACGCTCTCAAAATTTTTTTCCGAGTTTCACATGCCCATCTTCAAACGACGATTCCCAAGCAACTAAAAGAGTCTAACTATCGCAATCACTTTCAGAATCTGCGGAATATATTCTAGTTTCATAATAACATCACCGGGAGTTTTGCACGGTGAAACTTTGGGCCCGGGGGGCGTTTTTACGCAGACTTTCGGCAGCCGTCCTACGCTCTCAAAATTTTTTTCCGAGTTTCACATGCCCATCTTCAAACGACGATTCCCAAGCAACTAAAAGAGTCTAACGATCGCAATCACTTTCAGAATCTGCGGAATATATTCTAGTTTCATAATAACCGCACCGGGAATTTAGCACGGTGAAACTTTGGGCCCGGGGGGCGTTTTTACGCAGACTTTCGGCAGCCGTCCTACGCTCTCAAAATTTTTTTCCGAGTTTCACATGCCCATCTTCAAACGACGATTCCCAAGCAACTAAAAGAGTCTAACGATCGCAATCACTTTCAGAATCTGCGGAATATATTCTAGTTTCATAATAACCGCACCGGGAATTTTGCACGGTGAAACTTTGGGCCCGGGATGCGTTTTTACGCAGACTTTCGGCAGCCGTCCTACGCTCTCAAAATTTTTTTCCGAGTTTCACATGCCCATCTTCAAACGACGATTCCCAAGCAACTAAATGAGTCTAACTATCGCAATCACTTTCAGAATCTGCGGAATATATTCTAGTTTCATAATAACATCACCGGGAATTTTGCACGGTGAAACTTTGGGCCCGGGGGGCGTTTTTACGCAGACTTTCGGCAGCCGTTCTACGCTCTCAAAATTTTTTTCCGAGTTTCACATGCCCATCTTCAAACGACGATTCCCAAGCAACTAAAAGAGTCTAACGATCGCAATCACTTTCAGAATCTGCGGAATATATTCCAGTTTCATAATAACATCACCGGGAATTTTGCACGGTGAAACTTTGGGCCCGGGGGGCGTTTTTACGCAGACTTTCGGCAGCCGTTCCTACGCTCTCAAAATTTTTTTCCGAGTTTCACATGCCCATCTTCAAACGACGATTCCCAAGCAACTAAAAGAGTCTAACAATCGCAATCACTTTCAGAATCTGCGGAATGTATTCTAGTTTCATAATAACATCACCGGGAATTTTGCACGGTGAAACTTTGGGCCCGGGGGGCGTTTTTACGCAGACTTTCGGCAGCCGTTCCTACGCTCTCAAAATTTTTTTCCGAGTTTTACATGCCCATCTTCAAACGACGATTCCCAAGCAACTAAAAGAGTCTAACTATCGCAATCACTTTCAGAATCTGCGGAATATATTCTAGTTTCATAATAACATCACCGGGAATTTTGCACGGTGAAACTTTGGGCCCGGGGGGCGTTTTTACGCAGACTTTCGGCAGCCGTCCTACGCTCTCAAAATTTTTTTCCGAGTTTCACATGCCCATCTTCAAACGACGATTCCCAAGCAACTAAAAGAGTCTAACTATCGCAATCACTTTCAGAATCTGCGGAATATATTCTAGTTTCATAATAACACCAAGGGAATTCTGCACGGTGAAACTTTAGGCCCGGGGGGCGTTTTTACGCAGACTTTCGGCAGCCGTTCCTACGCTCTCAAAATTTTTTTCCGAGTTTTACATGCCCATCTTCAAACGACGATTCCCAAGCAACTAAAAGAGTCTAACTATCGCAATCACTTTCAGAATCTGCGGAATATATTCTAGTTTCATAATAACATCACCGGGAATTTTGCACGGTGAAACTTTGGGCCCGGGAGGCGTTTTTACGCAGACTTTCGGCAGCCGTCCTACGCTCTCAAAATTTTTTTCCGAGTTTCACATGCCCATCTTCAAACGACGATTCCCAAGCAACTAAAAGAGTCTAACTATCGCAATCACTTTCAGAATCTGCGGAATATATTCTAGTTTCATAATAACATCACCGGGAATTTTGCACGGTGAAACTTTGGGCCCGGGGGGCGTTTTTACGCAGACTTTCGGCAGCCGTCCTACGCTCTCAAAATTTTTTTCCGAGTTTCTCATGCCCATCTTCAAACGACGATTCCCAAGCAACTAAAAGAGTCTAACGATCGCAATCACTTTCAGAATCTGCGGAATATATTCCAGTTTCATAATAACATCACCGGGAATTTTGCACGGTGAAACTTTGGGCCCGGGGGGCGTTTTTACGCAGGCTTTCGGCAGTCGTCCTACGCTCTCAAAATTTTTTTCCGAGTTTCACATGCCCATCTTCAAACGACGATTCCCAAGCAACTAAAAGAGTCTAACTATCGCAATCACTTTCAGAATCTGCGGAATATATTCTAGTTTCATAATAACATCACCGGGAATTTTGCACGGTGAAACTTTGGGCCCGGGGGGCGTTTTTACGCAGACTTTCGGCAGCCGTCCTACGCTCTCAAAATTTTTTTCCGAGTTTCACATGCCCATCTTCAAACGACGATTCCCAAGCAACTAAAAGAGTCTAACGATCGCAATCACTTTCAGAATCTGCGGAATATATTCTAGTTTCATAATAACCGCACCGGGAATTTTGCACGGTGAAACTTTGGGCCCGGGGGGCGTTTTTACGCAGACTTTCGGCAGCCGTCCTACGCTCTCAAAATTTTTTTCCGTGTTTCACATGCCCATCTTCAAACGACGATTCCCAAGCAACTAAAAGAGTCTAACTATCGCAATCACTTTCAGAATCTGCGGAATATATTCTAGTTTCATAATAACACCACCGGGAATTCTGCACGGTGAAACTTTAGGCCCGGGGGGCGTTTTTACGCAGCCGTTCCTACGCTCTCAAAATTTTTTCCGAGTTTCACATGCCCATCTTCAAACGACGATTCCAAAGCAACTAAAAGAGTCTAACTATCGCAATCACTTTCAGAATCTGCGGAATATATTCTAGTTTCATAATAACACCACCGGGAATTTTGCACGGTGAAACTTTAGGCCCGGGGGGCGTTTTTACGCAGTCTTTCGGCAGCCGTTCCTACGCTCTCAAAATTTTTTTCCGAGTTTCACATGCCCATCTTCAAACGACGATTCCAAAGCAACTGAAAGAGTCTAACTATCGCAATCACTTTCAGAATCTGCGGAATATATTCTAGTTTCATAATAACACCACCTGGAATTTTGCACGGTGAAACTTTAGGCCCGGGGGGCGTTTTTACGCAGACTTTCGGCAGCCGTTCCTACGCTCTCAAAATTTTTTTCCGAGTTTCACATGCCCATCTTCAAACGACGATTCCAAAGCAACTAAAAGAGTCTAACTATCGCAATCACTTTCAGAATCTGCGGAATATATTCTAGTTTCATAATAACACCACCGGGAATTTTGCACGGTGAAACTTTAGGCCCGGGGGGCGTTTTTACGCAGACTTTCGGCAGCCGTTCCTACGCTCTCAAAATTTTTTTCCGAGTTTCACATGCCAATCTTCAAACGACGATTCCAAAGCAACTAAAAGAGTCTAACGATCGCAATCACTTTCAGAATCTGCGGAATATATTCTAGTTTCATAATAACCGCACCGGGAATTTTGCACGGTGAAACTTTGGGCCCGGGGGGCGTTTTTACGCAGACTTTCGGCAGCCGTCCTACGCTCTCAAAATTTTTTTCCGTGTTTCACATGCCCATCTTCAAACGACGATTCCCAAGCAACTAAAAGAGTCTAACTATCGCAATCACTTTCAGAATCTGCGGAATATATTCTAGTTTCATAATAACACCACCGGGAATTCTGCACGGTGAAACTTTAGGCCCGGGGGGCGTTTTTACGCAGCCGTTCCTACGCTCTCAAAATTTTTTTCCGTGTTTCACATGCCCATCTTCAAACGACGATTCCAAAGCAACTAAAAGAGTCTAACTATCGCAATCACTTTCAGAATCTGCGGAATATATTCTAGTTTCATAACAACACCACCGGGAATTCTGCACGGTGAAACTTTAGGCCCGGGGGGCGTTTTTACGCAGACTTTCGGCAGCCGTTCCTACGCTCTCAAAATTTTTTTCCGAGTTTCACATGCCCATCTTCAAACGAAGATTCCAAAGCAACTAAAAGAGTCTAACTATCGCAATCACTTTCAGAATCTGCGGAATATATTCTAGTTTCATAACAACACCACCGGGAATTCTGCACGGTGAAACTTTAGGCCCGGTTGGCGTTTTTACGCAGACTTTCGGCAGCCGTTCCTACGCTCTCAAAATTTTTTTCCGAGTTTCACATGCCCATCTTCAAACGAAGATTCCAAAGCAACTAAAAGAGTCTAACTATCGCAATCACTTTCAGAATCTGCGGAATATATTCTAGTTTCATAATAACACCACCGGGAATTTTGCACGGTGAAACTTTAGGCCCGGGGGGCGTTTTTACGCAGACTTTCGGCAGCCGTTCCTACGCTCTCAAATTTTTTTTCCGAGTTTCACATGCCCATCTTCAAACGACGATTCCAAAGTAACTAAAAGAGTCTAACTATCGAAATCACTTTCAGAATCTGCGGAATATATTCTAGTTTCATAATAACACCACCGGGAATTCTGCACGGTGAAACTTTAGGCCCGGGGGGCGTTTTTACGCAGACTTTCGGCAGCCGTTTCTACGCTCTCAAAATTTTTTTCCGAGTTTCACATGCCCATCTTCAAACGACGATTCCAAAGCAACTAAAAGAGTCTAACTATCGCAATCACTTTCAGAATCTGCGGAATATATTCTAGTTTCATAATAACACCACCGGGAATTCTGCACGGTGAAACTTTAGGCCCGGGGGGCGTTTTTACGCAGACTTTCGGCAGCCGTTCCTACGCTCTCAAAATTTTTTGCCGAGTTTCACATGCCCATCTTCAAACGACGATTCCAAAGCAACTAAAAGAGTCTAACTATCGCAATCACTTTCAGAATCTGCGGAATATATTCTAGTTTCATAATAACACCACCGGGAATTTTGCACGGTGAAACTTTAGGCCCGGGGGGCGTTTTTACGCAGACTTTCGGCAGCCGTTCCTACGCTCTCAAAATTTTTTTCCGAGTTTCACATGCCCATCTTCAAACGACGATTCCAAAGCAACTAAAAGAGTCTAACTATCGCAATCACTTTCAGAATCTGCGGAATATATTCTAGTTTCATAATAACACCACCGGGAATTCTGCACGGTGAAACTTTAGGCCCGGGGGGCGTTTTTACGCAGACTTTCGGCAGCCGTTCCTACGCTCTCAAACTTTTTTTCCGAGTTTCACATGCCCATCTTCAAACGACGATTCCAAAGCAACTAAAAGAGTCTAACTATCGCAATCACTTTCAGAATCTGCGGAATATATTCTAGTTTCATAATAACACCACCGGGAATTCTGCACGGTGAAACTTTAGGCCCGGGGGGCGTTTTTACGCAGACTTTCGGCAGCCGTTCCTAAGCTCTCAAAATTTTTTTCCGAGTTTCACATGCCCATCTTCAAACGACGATTCCAAAGCAACTAAAAGAGTCTAACTATCGCAATCACTTTCAGAATCTGCGGAATATATTCTAGTTTCATAATAACACCACCGGGAATTTTGCACGGTGAAACTTTAGGCCCGGGGCACGTTTTTACGCAGACTTTCGGCAGCCGTTCCTACGCTCTCAAAATTTTTTTCCGAGTTTCACATGCCAATCTTCAAACGACGATTCCAAAGCAACTAAAAGAGTCTAACTATCGCAATCACTTTCAGAATCTGCGGAATATATTCTAGTTTCATAATAACACCA
Source organism: Salticus scenicus (assembly GCA_963930645.1). Lineage (NCBI taxonomy): Eukaryota > Metazoa > Arthropoda > Arachnida > Araneae > Salticidae > Salticus > Salticus scenicus. The sequence goes on along the minus strand of CAWVNO010002558.1, from coordinate 48,999 downwards.
CCGGGAATTCTGCACGGTGAAACTTTAGGCCCGGGGGGCGTTTTTACGCAGACTTTCGGCAGCCGTTCCTACGCTCTCAAAATTTTTTTCCGAGTTTCACATGCCCATCTTCAAACGACGATTCCAAAGCAACTAAAAGAGTCTAACTATCGCAATCACTTTCAGAATCTGCGGAATATATTCTAGTTTCATAATAACACCACCGGGAATTCTGCACGGTGAAACTTTAGGCCCGGGGGGCGTTTTTACGCAGACTTTCGGCAGCCGTTCCTACGCTCTCAAAATTTTTTGCCGAGTTTCACATGCCCATCTTTAAACGACGATTCCAAAGCAACTAAAAGAGTCTAACTATCGCAATCACTTTCAGAATCTGCGGAATATATTCTAGTTTCATAATAACACCACCGGGAATTCTGCACGGTGAAACTTTAGGCCCGGGGGGCGTTTTTACGCAGACTTTCGGCAGCCGTTCCTACGCTCTCAAAATTTTTTTCCGAGTTTCATATGCCCATCTTCAAACGACGATTCCAAAGCAACTAAAAGAGTCTAACTATCGCAATCACTTTCAGAATCTGCGGAATATATTCTAGTTTCATAACAACACCACCGGGAATTCTGCACGGTGAAACTTTAGGCCCGGTTGGCGTTTTTACGCAGACTTTCTGCAGCCGTTCCTACGCTCTCAAAATTTTTTTCCGAGTTTCACATGCCCATCTTCAAACGACGATTCCAAAGCAACTAAAAGAATCTAACTATCGCAATCACTTTCAGAATCTGCGGAATATATTCTAGTTTCATAATAACACCACCGGGAATTTTGCACGGTGAAACTTTAGGCCCGGGGGGCGTTTTTACGCAGACTTTCGGCAGCCGTTCCTACGCTCTCAAAATTTTTTTCCGAGTTTCACATGCCCATCTTCAAACGACGATTCCAAAGTAACTAAAAGAGTCTAACTATCGCAATCACTTTCAGAATCTGCGGAATATATTCTAGTTTCATAATAACACCACCGGGAATTCTGCACGGTGAAACTTTAGGCCCGGGGGGCGTTTTTACGCAGACTTTCGGCAGCCGTTCCTACGCTCTCAAAATTTTTTTCCGAGTTTCACATGCCCATCTTCAAACGACGATTCCAAAGCAACTAAAAGAGTCTAACTATCGCAATCACTTTCAGAATCTGCGGAATATATTCTAGTTTCATAATAACACCACCGGGAATTCTGCACGGTGAAACTTTAGGCCCGGGGGGCGTTTTTACGCAGACTTTCGGCAGCCGTTCCTAAGCTCTCAAAATTTTTTTCCGAGTTTCACATGCCCATCTTCAAACGACGATTCCAAAGCAACTAAAAGAGTCTAACTATCGCAATCACTTTCAGAATCTGCGGAATATATTCTAGTTTCATAATAACACCACCGGGAATTCTGCACGGTGAAACTTTAGGCCCGGGGGGCGTTTTTACGCAGACTTTCGGCAGCCGTTCCTACGCTCTCAAAATTTTTTTCCGAGTTTCACATGCCCATCTTCAAACGACGATTCCAAAGCAACTAAAAGAGTCTAACTATCGCAATCACTTTCAGAATCTGCGGAATATATTCTAGTTTCATAATAACACCACCGGGAATTCTGCACGGTGAAACTTTAGGCCCGGGGGGCGTTTTTACGCAGACTTTCGGCAGCCGTTCCTACGCTCTCAAAATTTTTTGCCGAGTTTCACATGCCCATCTTCAAACGACGATTCCAAAGCAACTAAAAGAGTCTAACTATCGCAATCACTTTCAGAATCTGCGGAATATATTCTAGTTTCATAATAACACCACCGGGAATTCTGCACGGTGAAACTTTAGGCCCGGGGGGCGTTTTTACGCAGACTTTCGGCAGCCGTTCCTACGCTCTCAAAATTTTTTTCCGAGTTTCACATGCCCATCTTCAAACGACGATTCCAAAGCAACTAAAAGAGTCTAACTATCGCAATCACTTTCAGAATCTGCGGAATATATTCTAGTTTCATAACAACACCACCGGGAGTTCTGCACGGTGAAACTTTAGGCCCGGTTGGCGTTTTTACGCAGACTTTCTGCAGCCGTTCCTACGCTCTCAAAATTTTTTTCCGAGTTTCACATGCCCATCTTCAAACGACGATTCCAAAGCAACTAAAAGAGTCTAACTATCGCAATCACTTTCAGAATCTGCGGAATATATTCTAGTTTCATAATAACACCACCGGGAATTTTGCACGGTGAAACTTTAGGCCCGGGGGGCGTTTTTACGCAGACTTTCGGCAGCCGTTCCTACGCTCTCAAAATTTTTTTCCGAGTTTCACATGCCCATCTTCAAACGACGATTCCAAAGTAACTAAAAGAGTCTAACTATCGCAATCACTTTCAGAATCTGCGGAATATATTCTAGTTTCATAATAACACCACCGGGAATTCTGCACGGTGAAACTTTAGGCCCGGGGGGCGTTTTTACGCACACTTTCGGCAGCCGTTCCTACGCTCTCAAAATTTTTTTCCGAGTTTCACATGCCCATCTTCAAACGACGATTCCAAAGCAACTAAAAGAGTCTAACTATCGCAATCACTTTCAGAATCTGCGGAATATATTCTAGTTTCATAATAACACCACCGGGAATTCTGCACGGTGAAACTTTAGGCCCGGTTGGCGTTTTTACGCAGACTTTCGGCAGCCGTTCCTACGCTCTCAAAATTTTTTTCCGAGTTTCACATGCCCATCTTCAAACGACGATTCCAAAGCAACTAAAAGAGTCTAACTATCGCAATCACTTTCAGAATCTGCGGAATATATTCTAGTTTCATAATAACACCACCGGGAATTTTGCACGGTGAAACTTTAGGCCCGGGGGGCGTTTTTACGCAGACTTTCGGCAGCCGTTCCTACGCTCTCAAAATTTTTTTCCGAGTTTCACATGCCCATCTTCAAACGACGATTCCCAAGCAACTAAAAGAGTCTAACTATCGCAATCACTTTCAGAATCTGCGGAATATATTCTAGTTTCATAATAACACCACCGGGAATTCTGCACGGTGAAACTTTAGGCCCGGGGGGCGTTTTTACGCACACTTTCGGCAGCCGTTCCTACGCTCTCAAAATTTTTTTCCGAGTTTCACATGCCCATCTTCAAACGACGATTCCAAAGCAACTAAAAGAGTCTAACTATCGCAATCACTTTCAGAATCTGCGGAATATATTCTAGTTTCATAATAACACCACCGGGAATTCTGCACGGTGAAACTTTAGGCCCGGTTGGCGTTTTTACGCAGACTTTCGGCAGCCGTTCCTACGCTCTCAAAATTTTTTTCCGAGTTTCACATGCCCATCTTCAAACGACGATTCCAAAGCAACTAAAAGAGTCTAACTATCGCAATCACTTTCAGAATCTGCGGAATATATTCTAGTTTCATAATAACACCACCGGGAATTTTGCACGGTGAAACTTTAGGCCCGGGGGGCGTTTTTACGCAGACTTTCGGCAGCCGTTCCTACGCTCTCAAAATTTTTTTCCGAGTTTCACATGCCCATCTTCAAACGACGATTCCAAAGCAACTAAAAGAGTCTAACTATCGCAATCACTTTCAGAATCTGCGGAATATATTCTAGTTTCATAATAACACCACCGGGAATTCTGCACGGTGAAACTTTAGGCCCGGGGGGCGTTTTTACGCAGACTTTCGGCAGCCGTTCCTACGCTCTCAAAATTTTTTGCCGAGTTTCACATGCCCATCTTCAAACGACGATTCCAAAGCAACTAAAAGAGTCTAACTATCGCAATCACTTTCAGAATCTGCGGAATATATTCTAGTTTCATAATAACACCACCGGGAATTCTGCACGGTGAAACTTTAGGCCCGGGGTGCGTTTTTACGCAGACTTTCGGCAGCCGTTCCTACGCTCTCAAAATTTTTTTCCGAGTTTCACATGCCCATCTTCAAACGACGATTCCAAAGCAACTAAAAGAGTCTAACTATCGCAATCACTTTCAGAATCTGCGGAATATATTCTAGTTTCATAACAACACCACCGGGAATTCTGCACGGTGAAACTTTAGGCCCGGTTGGCGTTTTTACGCAGACTTTCTGCAGCCGTTCCTACGCTCTCAAAATTTTTTTCCGAGTTTCACATGCCCATCTTCAAACGACGATTCCAAAGCAACTAAAAGAGTCTAACTATCGCAATCACTTTCAGAATCTGCGGAATATATTCTAGTTTCATAATAACACCACCGGGAATTTTGCACGGTGAAACTTTAGGCCCGGGGGGCGTTTTTACGCAGACTTTCGGCAGCCGTTCCTACGCTCTCAAAATTTTTTTCCGAGTTTCACATGCCCATCTTCAAACGACGATTCCAAAGTAACTAAAAGAGTCTAACTATCGCAATCACTTTCAGAATCTGCGGAATATATTCTAGTTTCATAATAACACCACCGGGAATTCTGCACGGTGAAACTTTAGGCCCGGGGGGCGTTTTTACGCAGACTTTCGGCAGCCGTTCCTACGCTCTCAAAATTTTTTTCCGAGTTTCACATGCCCATCTTCAAACGACGATTCCAAAGCAACTAAAAGAGTCTAACTATCGCAATCACTTTCAGAATCTGCGGAATATATTTTAGTTTCATAATAACACCACCGGGAATTCTGCACGGTGAAACTTTAGGCCCGGGGGGCGTTTTTACGCAGACTTTCGGCAGCCGTTCCTAAGCTCTCAAAATTTTTTTCCGAGTTTCACATGCCCATCTTCAAACGACGATTCCAAAGCAACTAAAAGAGTCTAACTATCGCAATCACTTTCAGAATCTGCGGAATATATTCTAGTTTCATAATAACACCACCGGGAATTCTGCACGGTGAAACTTTAGGCCCGGGGGGCGTTTTTACGCAGACTTTCGGCAGCCGTTCCTACGCTCTCAAAATTTTTTTCCGAGTTTCACATGCCCATCTTCAAACGACGATTCCAAAGCAACTAAAAGAGTCTAACTATCGCAATCACTTTCAGAATCTGCGGAATATATTCTAGTTTCATAATAACACCACCGGGAATTCTGCACGGTGAAACTTTAGGCCCGGGGGGCGTTTTTACGCAGACTTTCGGCAGCCGTTCCTACGCTCTCAAAATTTTTTGCCGAGTTTCACATGCCCATCTTCAAACGACGATTCCAAAGCAACTAAAAGAGTCTAACTATCGCAATCACTTTCAGAATCTGCGGAATATATTCTAGTTTCATAATAACACCACCGGGAATTCTGCACGGTGAAACTTTAGGCCCGGGGGGCGTTTTTACGCAGACTTTCGGCAGCCGTTCCTACGCTCTCAAAATTTTTTTCCGAGTTTCACATGCCCATCTTCAAACGACGATTCCAAAGCAACTAAAAGAGTCTAACTATCGCAATCACTTTCAGAATCTGCGGAATATATTCTAGTTTCATAATAACACCACCGGGAATTTTGCACGGTGAAACTTTAGGCCCGGGGGGCGTTTTTACGCAGACTTTCGGCAGCCGTTCCTACGCTCTCAAAATTTTTTTCCGAGTTTCACATGCCCATCTTCAAACGACGATTCCAAAGTAACTAAAAGAGTCTAACTATCGCAATCACTTTCAGAATCTGCGGAATATATTCTAGTTTCATAATAACACCACCGGGAATTCTGCACGGTGAAACTTTAGGCCCGGGGGGCGTTTTTACGCACACTTTCGGCAGCCGTTCCTACGCTCTCAAAATTTTTTTCCGAGTTTCACATGCCCATCTTCAAACGACGATTCCAAAGCAACTAAAAGAGTCTAACTATCGCAATCACTTTCAGAATCTGCGGAATATATTCTAGTTTCATAATAACACCACCGGGAATTCTGCACGGTGAAACTTTAGGCCCGGGGGGCGTTTTTACGCACACTTTCGGCAGCCGTTCCTACGCTCTCAAAATTTTTTTCCGAGTTTCACATGCCCATCTTCAAACGACGATTCCAAAGCAACTAAAAGAGTCTAACTATCGCAATCACTTTCAGAATCTGCGGAATATATTCTAGTTTCATAATAACACCACCGGGAATTTTGCACGGTGAAACTTTTGGCCCGGGGGGCGTTTTTACGCAGACTTTCGGCAGCCGTTCCTACGCTCTCAAAATTTTTTTCCGAGTTTCACATGCCCATCTTCAAACGACGATTCCAAAGCAACTAAAAGAGTCTAACTATCGCAATCACTTTCAGAATCTGCGGAATATATTCTAGTTTCATAATAACACCACCGGGAATTTTGCACGGTGAAACTTTAGGCCCGGGGGGCGTTTTTACGCAGACTTTCGGCAGCCGTTCCTACGCTCTCAAAATTTTTTTCCGAGTTTCACATGCCCATCTTCAAACGACGATTCCAAAGCAACTAAAAGAGTCTAACTATCGCAATCACTTTCAGAATCTACGGAATATATTCTAGTTTCATAATAACACCACCGGGAATTCTGCACGGTGAAACTTTAGGCCCGGGGGGCGTTTTTACGCAGACTTTCGGCAGCCGTTCCTACGCTCTCAAAATTTTTTTCCGAGTTTCACATGCCCATCTTCAAACGACGATTCCAAAGCAACTAAAAGAGTCTAACTATCGCAATCACTTTCAGAATATGCGGAATATATTCTAGTTTCATAATAACACCACCGGGAATTCTGCACGGTGAAACTTTAGGCCCGGGGGGCGTTTTTACGCAGACTTTCGGCAGCCGTTCCTACGCTCTCAAAATTTTTTTCCGAATTTCACATGCCCATCTTCAAACGACGATTCCAAAGCAACTAAAAGAGTCTAACTATCGCAATCACTTTCAGAATCTGCGGAATATATTCTAGTTTCATAATAACACCACCGGGAATTCTGCACGGTGAAACTTTAGGCCCGGGTGGCGTTTTTACGCAGACTTTCGGCAGCCGTTCCTACGCTCTCAAAATTTTTTTCCGAGTTTCACATGCCCATCATTAAACGACGATTCCAAAGCAACTAAAAAAGTCTAACTATCGCAATCACTTTCAGAATCTGCGGAATATATTCTAGTTTCATAATAACACCACCGGGAATTTTGCACGGTGAAACTTTAGGCCCGGGGGGCGTTTTTACGCAGACTTTCGGCAGCCGTTCCTACGCTCTCAAAATTTTTTTCCGAGTTTCACATGCCCATCTTCAAACGACGATTCCAAAGCAACTAAAAGAGTCTAACTATCGCAATCACTTTCAGAATCTGCGGAATATATTCTAGTTTCATAATAACACCACCGGGAATTTTGCACGGTGAAACTTTAGGCGCGGGGGGCGTTTTTACGCAGACTTTCGGCAGCCGTTCCTACGCTCTCAAAATTTTTTTCCGAGTTTCACATGCCCATCTTCAAACGACGATTCCAAAGCAACTAAAAGAGTCTAACTATCGCAATCACTTTCAGAATCTGCGGAATATATTCAAGTTTCATAATAACACCACCGGGAATTCTGCACGGTGAAACTTTAGGCCCGGGGGGCGTTTTTACGCAGACTTTCGGCAGCCGTTCCTACGCTCTCAAAATTTTTTTCCGAGTTTCACATGCCCATCTTCAAACGACGATTCCAAAGCAACTAAAAGAGTCTAACTATCGCAATCACTTTCAGAATCTGCGGAATATATTCTAGTTTCATAATAACACCACCGGGAATTTTGCACGGTGAAACTTTAGGCCCGGGGGGCGTTTTTACGCAGACTTTCGGCAGCCGTTCCTACGCTCTCAAAATTTTTTTCCGAGTTTCACATGTCCATCTTCAAACGACGATTCCAAAGCAACTAAAAGAGTCTAACTATCGCAATCACTTTCAGAATCTGCGGAATATATTCTAGTTTCATAATAACACCACCGGGAATTTTGCACGGTGAAACTTTAGGCCCGGGGGGCGTTTTTACGCAGACTTTCGGCAGCCGTTCCTACGCTCTCAAAATTTTTTTCCGAGTTTCACATGCCCATCTTCAAACGACGATTCCAAAGCAACTAAAAGAGTCTAACTATCGCAATCACTTTCAGAATATGCGGAATATATTCTAGTTTCATAATAACACCACCGGGAATTCTGCACGGTGAAACTTTAGGCCCGGGGGGCGTTTTTACGCAGACTTTCGGCAGCCGTTCCTACGCTCTCAAAATTTTTTTCCGAATTTCACATGCCCATCTTCAAACGACGATTCCAAAGCAACTAAAAGAGTCTAAGTATCGCAATCACTTTCAGAATCTGCGGAATATATTCTAGTTTCATAATAACACCACCGGGAATTCTGCACGGTGAAACTTTAGGCCCGGGGGGCGTTTTTACGCAGACTTTTGGCAGCCGTTCCTACGCTCTCAAAATTTTTTTCCGAGTTTCACATGCCCATCTTCAAACGACGATTCCAAAGCAACTAAAAGAGTCTAAGTATCGCAATCACTTTCAGAATCTGCGGAATATATTCTAGTTTCATAATAACACCACCGGGAATTTTGCACGGTGAAACTTTAGGCCCGGGGGGCGTTTTTACGCAGACTTTCGGCAGCCGTTCCTACGCTCTCAAAATTTTTTTCCGAGTTTCACATGCCCATCTTCAAACGACGATTCCAAAGCAACTAAAAGAGTCTAACTATCGCAATCACTTTCAGAATCTGCGGAATATATTCTAGTTTCATAATAACACCACCGGGAATTCTGCACGGTGAAACTTTAGGCCCGGGTGGCGTTTTTACGCAGACTTTCGGCAGCCGTTCCTACGCTCTCAAAATTTTTTTCCGAGTTTCACATGCCCATCATTAAACGACGATTCCAAAGCAACTAAAAAAGTCTAACTATCGCAATCACTTTCAGAATCTGCGGAATATATTCTAGTTTCATAATAACACCACCGGGAATTTTGCACGGTGAAACTTTAGGCCCGGGGGGCGTTTTTACGCAGACTTTCGGCAGCCGTTCCTACGCTCTCAAAATTTTTTTCCGAGTTTCACATGCCCATCTTCAAACGACGATTCCAAAGCAACTAAAAGAGTCTAACTATCGCAATCACTTTCAGAATCTGCGGAATATATTCTAGTTTCATAATAACACCACCGGGAATTTTGCACGGTGAAACTTTAGGCGCGGGGGGCGTTTTTACGCAGACTTTCGGCAGCCGTCCTACGCTCTCAAAATTTTTTTCCGAGTTTCACATGCCCATCTTCAAACGACGATTCCAAAGCAACTAAAAGAGTCCAACTATCGCAATCACTTTCAGAATCTGCGGAATATATTCTAGTTTCATAATAACACCACCGGGAATTCTGCACAGTGAAACTTTAGGCCCGGGGGGCGTTTTTACGCAGACTTTCGGCAGCCGTTCCTACGCTCTCAAAATTTTTTTCCGAGTTTCACATGCCCATCTTCAAACGACGATTCCAAAGCAACTAAAAGAGTCTAACTATCGCAATCACTTTCAGAATCTGCGGAATATATTCTAGTTTCATAATAACACCACCGGGAATTTTGCACGGTGAAACTTTAGGCCCGGGGGGCGTTTTTACGCAGACTTTCGGCAGCCGTTCCTACGCTCTCAAAATTTTTTTCCGAGTTTCACATGCCCATCTTCAAACGACGATTCCAAAGCAACTAAAAGAGTCTAACTATCGCAATCACTTTCAGAATCTGCGGAATATATTCTAGTTTCATAATAACACCACCGGGAATTTTGCACGGTGAAACTTTAGGCCCGGGGGGCGTTTTTACGCAGACTTTCGGCAGCCGTTCCTACGCTCTCAAAATTTTTTTTCGAGTTAAACATGCCCATCTTCAAACGACGATTCCAAAGCAACTAAAAGAGTCTAACTATCGCAATCACTTTCAGAATCTACGGAATATATTCTAGTTTCATAATAACACCACCGGGAATTCTGCACGGTGAAACTTTAGGCCCGGGGGGCGTTTTTACGCAGACTTTCGGCAGCCGTCCTACGCTCTCAAAATTTTTTTCGCAGTTTCACATGCCCATCTTCAAACGACGATTCCCAAGCAACTAAAAGAGTCTAACTATCGCAATAACTTTCAGAATCTGCGGAATATATTCTAGTTTCATAATAACATCACCGGGAATTTTGCACAGTGAAACTTTAGGCCCGGGGGGCGTTTTTACGCAGACTTTCGGCAGCCGTCCTACGCTCTCAAAATTTTTTTCCGAGTTTCACATGCCCATCTTCAAACGACGATTCCAAAGCAACTAAAAGAGTCTAACTATCGCAATCACTTTCAGAATATGCGGAATATATTCTAGTTTCATAATAACACCACCGGGAATTCTGCACGGTGAAACTTTAGGCCCGGGGGGCGTTTTTACGCAGACTTTCGGCAGCCGTTCCTACGCTCTCAAAATTTTTTTCCGAATTTCACATGCCCATCTTCAAACGACGATTCCAAAGCAACTAAAAGAGTCTAACTATCGCAATCTCTTTCAGAATATGCGGAATATATTCTAGTTTCATAATAACACCACCGGGAATTCTGCACGGTGAAACTTTAGGCCCGGGGGGCGTTTTTACGCAGACTTTCGGCAGCCGTTCCTACGCTCTCAAAATTTTTTTCCGAGTTTCACATGCCCATCTTCAAACGACGATTCCAAAGCAACTGAAAGAGTCTAACTATCGCAATCACTTTCAGAATATGCGGAATATATTCTAGTTTCATAATAACACCACCTGGAATTTTGCACGGTGAAACTTTAGGCCCGGCGGGCGTTTTTACGCAGACTTTCGGCAGCCGTTCCTACGCTCTCAAAATTTTTTTCCGAGTTTCACATGCCCATCTTCAAACGACGATTCCAAAGCAACTAAAAGAGTCTAACTATCGCAATCACTTTCAGAATCTGCGGAATATATTCTAGTTTCATAATAACACCACCGGGAATTCTGCACGGTGAAACTTTAGGCCCGGGGGGCGTTTTTACGCAGACTTTCGGCAGCCGTTCCTACGCTCTCAAAATTTTTTTCCGAGTTTCACATGCCCATCTTCAAACGACGATTCTAAAGAAACTAAAAGAGTCTAACTATCGCAATCACTTTCAGAATCTGCGGAATAAATTCTAGTTTCATAATAACACCACCGGGAATTCTGCACGGTGAAACTTTAGGCCCGGGTGGCGTTTTTACGCAGACTTTCGGCAGCCGTTCCTACGCTCTCAAAATTTTTTTCCGAGTTTCACATGCCCATCATTAAACGACGATTCCAAAGCAACTAAAAGAGTCTAACTATCGCAATCACTTTCAGAATCTGCGGAATATATTCTAGTTTCATAATAACACCACCGGCAATTTTGCACGGTGAAACTTTAGGCCCGGGGGGCGTTTTTACGCAGACTTTCGGCAGCCGTTCCTACGCTCTAAAAATTTTTTTTCCGAGTTTCACATGCCCATCTTAGAACGACGATTCCAAAGCAACTAAAAGAGTCTAACTATCGCAATCACTTTCAGAATCTGCGGAATATATTCTAGTTTCATAATAACACCACCGGGAATTCTGCACGGTGAAACTTTAGGCCCGGGGGGCGTTTTTACGCAGACTTTCGGCAGCCGTTCCTACGCTCTCAAAATTTTTTTCCGAGTTTCACATGCCCATCTTCAAACGACGATTCCAAAGCAACTAAAAGAGTCTAACTATCGCAATCACTTTCTGAATCTGCGGAATATACTCTAGTTTCATAATAACACCACCGGGAATTCTGCACGGTGAAACTTTAGGCCCGGGGGGCGTTTTTACGCAGACTTTCGGCAGCCGTTCCTACGCTCTCAAAATTTTTTTCCGAGTTTCACATGCCCATCTTCAAACGACGATTCCAAAGCAACTAAAAGAGTCTAACTATCGCAATCACTTTCAGAATCTGCGGAATATATTCTAGTTTCATAATAACACCACCGGGAATTTTGCACGGTGAAACTTTAGGCCCGGTTGGCGTTTTTACGCAGACTTTCGGCAGCCGTTCCTACGCTCTCAAAATTTTTTTCCGAGTTTCACATGCCCATCTTCAAACGACGATTCCAAAGCAACTAAAAGAGTCTAACTATCGCAATCACTTTCAGAATCTGCGGAATATATTCTAGTTTCATAATAACACCACCGGGAATTCTGCACGGTGAAACTTTAGGCCCGGTTGGCGTTTTTACGCAGACTTTCGGCAGCCGTTCCTACGCTCTCAAAATTTTTTTCCGAGTTTCACATGCCCATCTTCAAACGACGATTCCAAAGCAACTAAAAGAGTCTAACTATCGCAATCACTTTCAGAATCTGCGGAATATATTCTAGTTTCATAATAACACCACCGGGAATTTTGCACGGTGAAACTTTAGGCCCGGGGGGCGTTTTTACGCAGACTTTCGGCAGCCGTTCCTACGCTCTCAAAATTTTTTTCCGAGTTTCACATGCCCATCTTCAAACGACGATTCCAAAGCAACTAAAAGAGTCTAACTATCGCAATCACTTTCAGAATCTGCGGAATATATTCTAGTTTCATAATAACACCACCGGGAATTCTGCACGGTGAAACTTTAGGCCCGGGGGGCGTTTTTACGCAGACTTTCGGCAGCCGTTCCTACGCTCTCAAAATTTTTTTCCGAGTTTCACATGCCCATCTTCAAACGACGATTCCAAAGCAACTAAAAGAGTCCAACTATCGCAATCACTTTCAGAATCTGCGGAATATATTCTAGTTTCATAATAACACCACCGGGAATTCTGCACAGTGAAACTTTAGGCCCGGGGGGCGTTTTTACGCAGACTTTCGGCAGCCGTTCCTACGCTCTCAAAATTTTTTTCCGAGTTTCACATGCCCATCTTCAAACGACGATTCCAAAGCAACTAAAAGAGTCTAACTATCGCAATCACTTTCAGAATCTGCGGAATATATTCTAGTTTCATAATAACACCACCGGGAATTTTGCACGGTGAAACTTTAGGCCCGGGGGGCGTTTTTACGCAGACTTTCGGCAGCCGTTCCTACGCTCTCAAAATTTTTTTCCGAGTTTCACATGCCCATCTTCAAACGACGATTCCAAAGCAACTAAAAGAGTCTAACTATCGCAATCACTTTCAGAATCTGCGGAATATATTCTAGTTTCATAATAACACCACCGGGAATTTTGCACGGTGAAACTTTAGGCCCGGGGGGCGTTTTTACGCAGACTTTCGGCAGCCGTTCCTACGCTCTCAAAATTTTTTTTCGAGTTAAACATGCCCATCTTCAAACGACGATTCCAAAGCAACTAAAAGAGTCTAACTATCGCAATCACTTTCAGAATCTACGGAATATATTCTAGTTTCATAATAACACCACCGGGAATTCTGCACGGTGAAACTTTAGGCCCGGGGGGCGTTTTTACGCAGACTTTCGGCAGCCGTCCTACGCTCTCAAAATTTTTTTCGCAGTTTCACATGCCCATCTTCAAACGACGATTCCCAAGCAACTAAAAGAGTCTAACTATCGCAATAACTTTCAGAATCTGCGGAATATATTCTAGTTTCATAATAACATCACCGGGAATTTTGCACAGTGAAACTTTAGGCCCAGGGGGCGTTTTTACGCAGACTTTCGGCAGCCGTCCTACGCTCTCAAAATTTTTTTCCGAGTTTCACATGCCCATCTTCAAACGACGATTCCAAAGCAACTAAAAGAGTCTAACTATCGCAATCACTTTCAGAATATGCGGAATATATTCTAGTTTCATAATAACACCACCGGGAATTCTGCACGGTGAAACTTTAGGCCCGGGGGGCGTTTTTACGCAGACTTTCGGCAGCCGTTCCTACGCTCTCAAAATTTTTTTCCGAATTTCACATGCCCATCTTCAAACGACGATTCCAAAGCAACTAAAAGAGTCTAACTATCGCAATCTCTTTCAGAATATGCGGAATATATTCTAGTTTCATAATAACACCACCGGGAATTCTGCACGGTGAAACTTTAGGCCCGGGGGGCGTTTTTACGCAGACTTTCGGCAGCCGTTCCTACGCTCTCAAAATTTTTTTCCGAGTTTCACATGCCCATCTTCAAACGACGATTCCAAAGCAACTGAAAGAGTCTAACTATCGCAATCACTTTCAGAATATGCGGAATATATTCTAGTTTCATAATAACACCACCTGGAATTTTGCACGGTGAAACTTTAGGCCCGGCGGGCGTTTTTACACAGACTTTCGGCAGCCGTTCCTACGCTCTCAAAATTTTTTTCCGAGTTTCACATGCCCATCTTCAAACGACGATTCCAAAGCAACTAAAAGAGTCTAACTATCGCAATCACTTTCAGAATCTGCGGAATATATTCTAGTTTCATAATAACACCACCGGGAATTCTGCACGGTGAAACTTTAGGCCCGGGGGGCGTTTTTACGCAGACTTTCGGCAGCCGTTCCTACGCTCTCAAAATTTTTTTCCGAGTTTCACATGCCCATCTTCAAACGACGATTCTAAAGAAACTAAAAGAGTCTAACTATCGCAATCACTTTCAGAATCTGCGGAATAAATTCTAGTTTCATAATAACACCACCGGGAATTCTGCACGGTGAAACTTTAGGCCCGGGTGGCGTTTTTACGCAGACTTTCGGCAGCCGTTCCTACGCTCTCAAAATTTTTTTCCGAGTTTCACATGCCCATCATTAAACGACGATTCCAAAGCAACTAAAAGAGTCTAACTATCGCAATCACTTTCAGAATCTGCGGAATATATTCTAGTTTCATAATAACACCACCGGGAATTTTGCACGGTGAAACTTTAGGCCCGGGGGGCGTTTTTACGCAGACTTTCGGCAGCCGTTCCTACGCTCTAAAAATTTTTTTTCCGAGTTTCACATGCCCATCTTAGAACGACGATTCCAAAGCAACTAAAAGAGTCTAACTATCGCAATCACTTTCAGAATCTGCGGAATATATTCTAGTTTCATAATAACACCACCGGGAATTCTGCACGGTGAAACTTTAGGCCCGGGGGGCGTTTTTACGCAGACTTTCGGCAGCCGTTCCTACGCTCTCAAAATTTTTTTCCGAGTTTCACATGCCCATCTTCAAACGACGATTCCAAAGCAACTAAAAGAGTCTAACTATCGCAATCACTTTCTGAATCTGCGGAATATACTCTAGTTTCATAATAACACCACCGGGAATTCTGCACGGTGAAACTTTAGGCCCGGGGGGCGTTTTTACGCAGACTTTCGGCAGCCGTTCCTACGCTCTCAAAATTTTTTTCCGAGTTTCACATGCCCATCTTCAAACGACGATTCCAAAGCAACTAAAAGAGTCTAACTATCGCAATCACTTTCAGAATCTGCGGAATATATTCTAGTTTCATAATAACACCACCGGGAATTTTGCACGGTGAAACTTTAGGCCCGGTTGGCGTTTTTACGCAGACTTTCGGCAGCCGTTCCTACGCTCTCAAAATTTTTTTCCGAGTTTCACATGCCCATCTTCAAACGACGATTCCAAAGCAACTAAAAGAGTCTAACTATCGCAATCACTTTCAGAATCTGCGGAATATATTCTAGTTTCATAATAACACCACCGGGAATTCTGCACGGTGAAACTTTAGGCCCGGTTGGCGTTTTTACGCAGACTTTCGGCAGCCGTTCCTACGCTCTCAAAATTTTTTTCCGAGTTTCACATGCCCATCTTCAAACGACGATTCCAAAGCAACTAAAAGAGTCTAACTATCGCAATCACTTTCAGAATCTGCGGAATATATTCTAGTTTCATAATAACACCACCGGGAATTTTGCACGGTGAAACTTTAGGCCCGGGGGGCGTTTTTACGCAGACTTTCGGCAGCCGTTCCTACGCTCTCAAAATTTTTTTCCGAGTTTCACATGCCCATCTTCAAACGACGATTCCAAAGCAACTAAAAGAGTCTAACTATCGCAATCACTTTCAGAATCTGCGGAATATATTCTAGTTTCATAATAACACCACCGGGAATTCTGCACGGTGAAACTTTAGGCCCGGGGGGCGTTTTTACGCAGACTTTCGGCAGCCGTTCCTACGCTCTCAAAATTTTTTTCCGAGTTTCACATGCCCATCTTCAAACGACGATTCCAAAGCAACTAAAAGAGTCCAACTATCGCAATCACTTTCAGAATCTGCGGAATATATTCTAGTTTCATAATAACACCACCGGGAATTCTGCACAGTGAAACTTTATTCCCGGGGGGCGTTTTTACGCAGACTTTCGGCAGCCGTTCCTACGCTCTCAAAATTTTTTTCCGAGTTTCACATGCCCATCTTCAAACGACGATTCCAAAGCAACTAAAAGAGTCTAACTATCGCAATCACTTTCAGAATCTGCGGAATATATTCTAGTTTCATAATAACACCACCGGGAATTTTGCACGGTGAAACTTTAGGCCCGGGGGGCGTTTTTACGCAGACTTTCGGCAGCCGTTCCTACGCTCTCAAAATTTTTTTCCGAGTTTCACATGCCCATCTTCAAACGACGATTCCAAAGCAACTAAAAGAGTCTAACTATCGCAATCACTTTCAGAATCTGCGGAATATATTCTAGTTTCATAATAACACCACCGGGAATTTTGCACGGTGAAACTTTAGGCCCGGGGGGCGTTTTTACGCAGACTTTCGGCAGCCGTTCCTACGCTCTCAAAATTTTTTTTCGAGTTAAACATGCCCATCTTCAAACGACGATTCCAAAGCAACTAAAAGAGTCTAACTATCGCAATCACTTTCAGAATCTACGGAATATATTCTAGTTTCATAATAACACCACCGGGAATTCTGCACGGTGAAACTTTAGGCCCGGGGGGCGTTTTTACGCAGACTTTCGGCAGCCGTCCTACGCTCTCAAAATTTTTTTCGCAGTTTCACATGCCCATCTTCAAACGACGATTCCCAAGCAACTAAAAGAGTCTAACTATCGCAATAACTTTCAGAATCTGCGGAATATATTCTAGTTTCATAATAACATCACCGGGAATTTTGCACAGTGAAACTTTAGGCCCGGGGGGCGTTTTTACGCAGACTTTCGGCAGCCGTCCTACGCTCTCAAAATTTTTTTCCGAGTTTCACATGCCCATCTTCAAACGACGATTCCAAAGCAACTAAAAGAGTCTAACTATCGCAATCACTTTCAGAATATGCGGAATATATTCTAGTTTCATAATAACACCACCGGGAATTCTGCACGGTGAAACTTTAGGCCCGGGGGGCGTTTTTACGCAGACTTTCGGCAGCCGTTCCTACGCTCTCAAAATTTTTTTCCGAATTTCACATGCCCATCTTCAAACGACGATTCCAAAGCAACTAAAAGAGTCTAACTATCGCAATCTCTTTCAGAATATGCGGAATATATTCTAGTTTCATAATAACACCACCGGGAATTCTGCACGGTGAAACTTTAGGCCCGGGGGGCGTTTTTACGCAGACTTTCGGCAGCCGTTCCTACGCTCTCAAAATTTTTTTCCGAGTTTCACATGCCCATCTTCAAACGACGATTCCAAAGCAACTGAAAGAGTCTAACTATCGCAATCACTTTCAGAATATGCGGAATATATTCTAGTTT
This sequence comes from Salticus scenicus, assembly GCA_963930645.1. Lineage (NCBI taxonomy): Eukaryota > Metazoa > Arthropoda > Arachnida > Araneae > Salticidae > Salticus > Salticus scenicus. The sequence goes on along the minus strand of CAWVNO010002558.1, from coordinate 31,443 downwards.
CATAATAACACCACCTGGAATTTTGCACGGTGAAACTTTAGGCCCGGCGGGCGTTTTTACGCAGACTTTCGGCAGCCGTTCCTACGCTCTCAAAATTTTTTTCCGAGTTTCACATGCCCATCTTCAAACGACGATTCCAAAGCAACTAAAAGAGTCTAACTATCGCAATCACTTTCAGAATCTGCGGAATATATTCTAGTTTCATAATAACACCACCGGGAATTCTGCACGGTGAAACTTTAGGCCCGGGGGGCGTTTTTACGCAGACTTTCGGCAGCCGTTCCTACGCTCTCAAAATTTTTTTCCGAGTTTCACATGCCCATCTTCAAACGACGATTCTAAAGAAACTAAAAGAGTCTAACTATCGCAATCACTTTCAGAATCTGCGGAATAAATTCTAGTTTCATAATAACACCACCGGGAATTCTGCACGGTGAAACTTTAGGCCCGGGTGGCGTTTTTACGCAGACTTTCGGCAGCCGTTCCTACGCTCTCAAAATTTTTTTCCGAGTTTCACATGCCCATCATTAAACGACGATTCCAAAGCAACTAAAAGAGTCTAACTATCGCAATCACTTTCAGAATCTGCGGAATATATTCTAGTTTCATAATAACACCACCGGGAATTTTGCACGGTGAAACTTTAGGCCCGGGGGGCGTTTTTACGCAGACTTTCGGCAGCCGTTCCTACGCTCTAAAAATTTTTTTTCCGAGTTTCACATGCCCATCTTAGAACGACGATTCCAAAGCAACTAAAAGAGTCTAACTATCGCAATCACTTTCAGAATCTGCGGAATATATTCTAGTTTCATAATAACACCACCGGGAATTCTGCACGGTGAAACTTTAGGCCCGGGGGGCGTTTTTACGCAGACTTTCGGCAGCCGTTCCTACGCTCTCAAAATTTTTTTCCGAGTTTCACATGCCCATCTTCAAACGACGATTCCAAAGCAACTAAAAGAGTCTAACTATCGCAATCACTTTCTGAATCTGCGGAATATACTCTAGTTTCATAATAACACCACCGGGAATTCTGCACGGTGAAACTTTAGGCCCGGGGGGCGTTTTTACGCAGACTTTCGGCAGCCGTTCCTACGCTCTCAAAATTTTTTTCCGAGTTTCACATGCCCATCTTCAAACGACGATTCCAAAGCAACTAAAAGAGTCTAACTATCGCAATCACTTTCAGAATCTGCGGAATATATTCTAGTTTCATAATAACACCACCGGGAATTTTGCACGGTGAAACTTTAGGCCCGGTTGGCGTTTTTACGCAGACTTTCGGCAGCCGTTCCTACGCTCTCAAAATTTTTTTCCGAGTTTCACATGCCCATCTTCAAACGACGATTCCAAAGCAACTAAAAGAGTCTAACTATCGCAATCACTTTCAGAATCTGCGGAATATATTCTAGTTTCATAATAACACCACCGGGAATTCTGCACGGTGAAACTTTAGGCCCGGTTGGCGTTTTTACGCAGACTTTCGGCAGCCGTTCCTACGCTCTCAAAATTTTTTTCCGAGTTTCACATGCCCATCTTCAAACGACGATTCCAAAGCAACTAAAAGAGTCTAACTATCGCAATCACTTTCAGAATCTGCGGAATATATTCTAGTTTCATAATAACACCACCGGGAATTTTGCACGGTGAAACTTTAGGCCCGGGGGGCGTTTTTACGCAGACTTTCGGCAGCCGTTCCTACGCTCTCAAAAATTTTTTCCGAGTTTCACATGCCCATCTTCAAACGACGATTCCAAAGCAACTAAAAGAGTCTAACTATCGCAATCACTTTCAGAATCTGCGGAATATATTCTAGTTTCATAATAACACCACCGGGAATTCTGCACGGTGAAACTTTAGGCCCGGGGGGCGTTTTTACGCAGACTTTCGGCAGCCGTTCCTACGCTCTCAAAATTTTTTTCCGAGTTTCACATGCCCATCTTCAAACGACGATTCCAAAGCAACTAAAAGAGTCTAACTATCGCAATCACTTTCAGAATCTACGGAATATATTCTAGTTTCATAATAACACCACCGGGAATTCTGCACGGTGAAACTTTAGGCCCGGGGGGCGTTTTTACGCAGACTTTCGGCAGCCGTTCCTACGCTCTCAAAATTTTTTTCCGAGTTTCACATGCCCATCTTCAAACGACGATTCCAAAGCAACTAAAAGAGTCTAACTATCGCAATCACTTTCAGAATATGCGGAATATATTCTAGTTTCATAATAACACCACCGGGAATTCTGCACGGTGAAACTTTAGGCCCGGGGGGCGTTTTTACGCAGACTTTCGGCAGCCGTTCCTACGCTCTCAAAATTTTTTTCCGAGTTTCACATGCCCATCTTCAAACGACGATTCCAAAGCAACTAAAAGAGTCTAACTATCGCAATCTCTTTCAGAATATGCGGAATATATTCTAGTTTCATAATAACACCACCGGGAATTCTGCACGGTGAAACTTTAGGCCCGGGGGGCGTTTTTACGCAGACTTTCGGCAGCCGTTCCTACGCTCTCAAAATTTTTTTCCGAGTTTCACATGCCCATCTTCAAACGACGATTCCAAAGCAACTGAAAGAGTCTAACTATCGCAATCACTTTCAGAATATGCGGAATATATTCTAGTTTCATAATAACACCACCTGGAATTTTGCACGGTGAAACTTTAGGCCCGGGGGGCGTTTTTACGCAGACTTTCGGCAGCCGTTCCTACGCTCTCAAAATTTTTTTCCGAGTTTCACATGCCCATCTTCAAACGACGATTCCAAAGCAACTAAAAGAGTCTAACTATCGCAATCACTTTCAGAATCTGCGGAATATATTCTAGTTTCATAATAACACCACCGGGAATTCTGCACGGTGAAACTTTAGGCCCGGGGGGCGTTTTTACGCAGACTTTCGGCAGCCGTTCCTACGCTCTCAAAATTTTTTTCCGAGTTTCACATGCCCATCTTCAAACGACGATTCTAAAGAAACTAAAAGAGTCTAACTATCGCAATCACTTTCAGAATCTGCGGAATAAATTCTAGTTTCATAATAACACCACCGGGAATTCTGCACGGTGAAACTTTAGGCCCGGGGGGCGTTTTTACGCAGACTTTCGGCAGCCGTTCCTACGCTCTAAAAATTTTTTTCCGAGTTTCACATGCCCATCTTAGAACGACGATTCCAAAGCAACTAAAAGAGTCTAACTATCGCAATCACTTTCAGAATCTGCGGAATATATTCTAGTTTCATAATAACACCACCGGGAATTCTGCACGGTGAAACTTTAGGCCCGGGGGGCGTTTTTACGCAGACTTTCGGCAGCCGTTCCTACGCTCTCAAAATTTTTTTCCGAGTTTCACATGCCCATCTTCAAACGACGATTCCAAAGCAACTAAAAGAGTCTAACTATCGCAATCACTTTCAGAATCTGCGGAATATACTCTAGTTTCATAATAACACCACCGGGAATTCTGCACGGTGAAACTTTAGGCCCGGGGGGCGTTTTTACGCAGACTTTCGGCAGCCGTTCCTACGCTCTCAAAATTTTTTTCCGAGTTTCACATGCCCATCTTCAAACGACGATTCCAAAGCAACTAAAAGAGTCTAACTATCGCAATCACTTTCAGAATCTGCGGAATATATTCTAGTTTCATAATAACACCACCGGGAATTTTGCACGGTGAAACTTTAGGCCCGGGGGGCGTTTTTACGCAGACTTTCGGCAGCCGTTCCTACGCTCTCAAAATTTTTTTCCGAGTTTCAAATGCCCATCTTCAAACGACGATTCCAAAGCAACTAAAAGAGTCTAACTATCGCAATCACTTTCAGAATCTGCGGAATATATTCTAGTTTCATAATAACACCACCGGGAATTCTGCACGGTGAAACTTTAGGCCCGGGGGGCGTTTTTACGCAGACTTTCGGCAGCCGTTCCTACGCTCTCAAAATTTTTTTACGAGTTTCACATGCCCATCTTCAAACGACGATTCCAAAGCAACTAAAAGAGTCTAAATATCGCAATCACTTTCAGAATCTGCGGAATATATTCTAGTTTCATAATAACACCACCGGGAATTCTGCACGGTGAAACTTTAGGCCCGGGGGGCGTTTTTACGCAGACTTTCGGCAGCCGTTCCTACGCTCTCAAAATTTTTTTCCGAGTTTCACATGCCCATCTTCAAACGACGATTCCAAAGCAACTAAAAGAGTCTAAGTATCGCAATCACTTTCAGAATCTGCGGAATATATTCTAGTTTCATAATAACACCACCGGGAATTCTGCACGGTGAAACTTTAGGCCCGGGGGGCGTTTTTACGCAGACTTTCGGCAGCCGTTCCTACGCTCTCAAAATTTTTTTCCGAGTTTCACATGCCCATCTTCAAACGACGATTCCAAAGCAACTAAAAGAGTCTAAGTATCGCAATCACTTTCAGAATCTGCGGAATATATTCTAGTTTCATAATAACACCACCGGGAATTTTGCACGGTGAAACTTTAGGCCCGGGGGGCGTTTTTACGCAGACTTTCGGCAGCCGTTCCTACGCTCTCAAAATTTTTTTCCGAGTTTCACATGCCCATCTTCAAACGACGATTCCAAAGCAACTAAAAGAGTCTAACTATCGCAATCACTTTCAGAATCTGCGGAATATATTCTAGTTTCATAATAACACCACCGGGAATTCTGCACGGTGAAACTTTAGGCCCGGGGGGCGTTTTTACGCAGACTTTCGGCAGCCGTTCCTACGCTCTCAAAATTTTTTTCCGAGTTTCACATGCCCATCTTAGAACGACGATTCCAAAGCAACTAAAAGAGTCTAACTATCGCAATCACTTTCAGAATCTGCGGAATATATTCTAGTTTCATAATAACACCACCGGGAATTCTGCACGGTGAAACTTTAGGCCCGGGGGGCGTTTTTACGCAGACTTTCGGCAGCCGTTCCTACGCTCTCAAAATTTTTTTCCGAGTTTCACATGCCCATCTTCAAACGACGATTCCAAAGCAACTAAAAGAGTCTAACTATCGCAATCACTTTCTGAATCTGCGGAATATACTCTAGTTTCATAATAACACCACCGGGAATTCTGCACGGTGAAACTTTAGGCCCGGGGGGCGTTTTTACGCAGACTTTCGGCAGCCGTTCCTACGCTCTCAAAATTTTTTTCCGAGTTTCACATGCCCATCTTCAAACGACGATTCCAAAGCAACTGAAAGAGTCTAACTATCGCAATCACTTTCAGAATATGCGGAATATATTCTAGTTTCATAATAACACCACCTGGAATTTTGCACGGTGAAACTTTAGGCCCGGGGGGCGTTTTTACGCAGACTTTCGGCAGCCGTTCCTACGCTCTCAAAATTTTTTTCCGAGTTTCACATGCCCATCTTCAAACGACGATTCCAAAGCAACTGAAAGAGTCTAACTATCGCAATCACTTTCAGAATATGCGGAATATATTCTAGTTTCATAATAACACCACCTGGAATTTTGCACGGTGAAACTTTAGGCCCGGGGGGCGTTTTTACGCAGACTTTCGGCAGCCGTTCCTACGCTCTCAAAATTTTTTTCCGAGTTTCACATGCCCATCTTCAAACGACGATTCCAAAGCAACTAAAAGAGTCTAACTATCGCAATCACTTTCAGAATCTGCGGAATATATTCTAGTTTCATAATAACACCACCGGGAATTCTGCACGGTGAAACTTTAGGCCCGGGGGGCGTTTTTACGCAGACTTTCGGCAGCCGTTCCTACGCTCTCAAAATTTTTTTCCGAGTTTCACATGCCCATCTTCAAACGACGATTCTAAAGAAACTAAAAGAGTCTAACTATCGCAATCACTTTCAGAATCTGCGGAATATATTCTAGTTTCATAATAACACCACCGGGAATTCTGCACGGTGAAACTTTAGGCCCGGGTGGCGTTTTTACGCAGACTTTCGGCAGCCGTTCCTACGCTCTCAAAATTTTTTTCCGAGTTTCACATGCCCATCATTAAACGACGATTCCAAAGCAACTAAAAGAGTCTAACTATCGCAATCACTTTCAGAATCTGCGGAATATATTCTAGTTTCATAATAACACCACCGGGAATTTTGCACGGTGAAACTTTAGGCCCGGGGGGCGTTTTTACGCAGACTTTCGGCAGCCGTTCCTACGCTCTCAAAATTTTTTTCCGAGTTTCACATGCCCATCTTAGAACGACGATTCCAAAGCAACTAAAAGAGTCTAACTATCGCAATCACTTTCAGAATCTGCGGAATATATTCTAGTTTCATAATAACACCACCGGGAATTCTGCACGGTGAAACTTTAGGCCCGGGGGGCGTTTTTACGCAGACTTTCGGCAGCCGTTCCTACGCTCTCAAAATTTTTTTCCGAGTTTCACATGCCCATCTTCAAACGACGATTCCAAAGCAACTAAAAGAGTCTAACTATCGCAATCACTTTCTGAATCTGCGGAATATACTCTAGTTTCATAATAACACCACCGGGAATTCTGCACGGTGAAACTTTAGGCCCGGGGGGCGTTTTTACGCAGACTTTCGGCAGCCGTTCCTACGCTCTCAAAATTTTTTTCCGAGTTTCACATGCCCATCTTCAAACGACGAATCCAAAGCAACTAAAATAGTCTAACTATCGCAATCACTTTCAGAATCTGCGGAATATATTCTAGTTTCATAATAACACCACCGGGAATTTTGCACGGTGAAACTTTAGGCCCGGGGGGCATTTTTACGCAGACTTTCGGCAGCCGTTCCTACGCTCTCAAAATTTTTTTCCGAGTTTCACATGCCCATCTTCAAACGACGATTCCAAAGCAACTAAAAGAGTCTAACTATCGCAATCACTTTCAGAAACTGCGGAATATATTCTAGTTTCATAATAACACCACCGGGAATTCTGCACGGTGAAACTTTAGGCCCGGGGGGCGTTTTTACGCAGACTTTCGGCAGCCGTTCCTACGCTCTCAAAATTTTTTTCCGAGTTTCACATGCCCATCTTCAAACGACGATTCCAAAGCAACTAAAAGAGTCTAACTATCGCAATCACTTTCAGAATCTGCGGAATATATTCTAGTTTCATAATAACACCACCGGGAATTCTGCACGGTGAAACTTTAGGCCCGGGGGGCGTTTTTACGCAGACTTTCGGCAGCCGTTCCTACGCTCTCAAAATTTTTTTCCGAGTTTCACATGCCCATCTTCAAACGACGATTCCAAAGCAACTAAAAGAGTCTAACTATCGCAATCACTTTCAGAATCTGCGGAATATATTCTAGTTTCATAATAACACCACCGGGAATTTTGCACGGTGAAACTTTAGGCCCGGGGGGCGTTTTTACGCAGACTTTCGGCAGCCGTTCCTACGCTCTCAAAATTTTTTTCCGAGTTTCACATGCCCATCTTCAAACGACGATTCCAAAGCAACTAAAAGAGTCTAACTATCGCAATCACTTTCAGAATCTGCGGAATATATTCTAGTTTCATAATAACACCACCGGGAATTCTGCACGGTGAAACTTTAGGCCCGGGGGGCGTTTTTACGCAGACTTTCGGCAGCCGTTCCTACGCTCTCAAAATTTTTTTCCGAGTTTCACATGCCCATCTTCAAACGACGATTCCAAAGCAACTAAAAGAGTCTAACTATCGCAATCACTTTCAGAATCTGCGGAATATATTCTAGTTTCATAATGACACCACCGGGAATTCTGCACGGTGAAACTTTAGGCCCGGGGGGCGTTTTTACGCAGACTTTCGGCAGTCGTTCCTACGTTCTCAAAATTTTTTTCCGAGTTTCACATGCCCATCTTCAAACGACGATTCCAAAGCAACTAAAAGAGTCTAACTATCGCAATCACTTTCAGAATCTGCGGAATATATTCTAGTTTCATAATAACACCACCGGGAATTTTGCACGGTGAAACTTTAGGCCCGGGGGGCGTTTTTACGCAGACTTTCGGCAGCCGTTCCTACGCTCTCAAAATTTTTTTCCGAGTTTCACATGCCCATCTTAGAACGACGATTCCAAAGCAACTAAAAGAGTCTAACTATCGCAATCACTTTCAGAATCTGCGGAATATATTCTAGTTTCATAATAACACCACCGGGAATTCTGCACGGTGAAACTTTAGGCCCGGGGGGCGTTTTTACGCAGACTTTCGGCAGCCGTTCCTACGCTCTCAAAATTTTTTTCCGAGTTTCACATGCCCATCTTCAAACGACGATTCCAAAGCAACTAAAAGAGTCTAACTATCGCAATCACTTTCTGAATCTGCGGAATATACTCTAGTTTCATAATAACACCACCGGGAATTCTGCACGGTGAAACTTTAGGCCCGGGGGGCGTTTTTACGCAGACTTTCGGCAGCCGTTCCTACGCTCTCAAAATTTTTTTCCGAGTTTCACATGCCCATCTTCAAACGACGATTCCAAAGCAACTAAAAGAGTCTAACTATCGCAATCACTTTCAGAATCTGCGGAATATATTCTAGTTTCATAATAACACCACCGGGAATTTTGCACGGTGAAACTTTAGGCCCGGGGGGCGTTTTTACGCAGACTTTCGGCAGCCGTTCCTACGCTCTCAAAATTTTTTTCCGAGTTTCACATGCCCATCTTCAAACGACGATTCCAAAGCAACTGAAAGAGTCTAACTATCGCAATCACTTTCAGAATATGCGGAATATATTCTAGTTTCATAATAACACCACCTGGAATTTTGCACGGTGAAACTTTAGGCCCGGGGGGCGTTTTTACGCAGACTTTCGGCAGCCGTTCCTACGCTCTCAAAATTTTTTTCCGAGTTTCACATGCCCATCTTCAAACGACGATTCCAAAGCAACTAAAAGAGTCTAACTATCGCAATCACTTTCAGAATCTGCGGAATATATTCTAGTTTCATAATAACACCACCGGGAATTCTGCACGGTGGAACTTTAGGCCCGGGGGGCGTTTTTACGCAGACTTTCGGCAGCCGTTCCTACGCTCTCAAAATTTTTTTCCGAGTTTCACATGCCTATCTTCAAACGACGATTCTAAAGAAACTAAAAGAGTCTAACTATCGCAATCACTTTCAGAATCTGCGGAATATATTCTAGTTTCATAATAACACCACCGGGAATTCTGCACGGTGAAACTTTAGGCCCGGGGGGCGTTTTTACGCAGACTTTCGGCAGCCGTTCCTACGCTCTCAAAATTTTTTTCCGAGTTTCACATGCCCATCTTAGAACGACGATTCCAAAGCAACTAAAAGAGTCTAACTATCGCAATCACTTTCAGAATCTGCGGAATATATTCTAGTTTCATAATAACACCACCGGGAATTCTGCACGGTGAAACTTTAGGCCCGGGGGGCGTTTTTACGCAGACTTTCGGCAGCCGTTCCTACGCTCTCAAAATTTTTTTCCGAGTTTCACATGCCCATCTTCAAACGACGATTCCAAAGCAACTAAAAGAGTCTAACTATCGCAATCACTTTCTGAATCTGCGGAATATACTCTAGTTTCATAATAACACCACCGGGAATTCTGCACGGTGAAACTTTAGGCCCGGGGGGCGTTTATACGCAGACTTTCGGCAGCCGTTCCTACGCTCTCAAAATTTTTTTCCGAGTTTCACATGCCCATCTTCAAACGACGATTCCAAAGCAACTAAAAGAGTCTAACTATCGCAATCACTTTCAGAATCTGCGGAATATATTCTAGTTTCATAATAACACCACCGGGAATTTTGCACGGTGAAACTTTAGGCCCGGGGGGCGTTTTTACGCAGACTTTCGGCAGCCGTTCCTACGCTCTCAAAATTTTTTTCCGAGTTTCACATGCCCATCTTCAAACGACGATTCCAAAGCAACTGAAAGAGTCTAACTATCGCAATCACTTTCAGAATATGCGGAATATATTCTAGTTTCATAATAACACCACCTGGAATTTTGCACGGTGAAACTTTAGGCCCGGGGGGCGTTTTTACGCAGCCTTTCGGCAGCTGTTCCTACGCTCTCAAAATTTTTTTCCGAGTTTCACATGCCCATCTTCAAACGACGATTCCAAAGCAACTAAAAGAGTCTAACTATCGCAATCACTTTCAGAATCTGCGGAATATATTCTAGTTTCATAATAACACCACCGGGAATTCTGCACGGTGAAACTTTAGGCCCGGGGGGCGTTTTTACGCAGACTTTCGGCAGCCGTTCCTACGCTCTCAAAATTTTTTTCCGAGTTTCACATGCCCATCTTCAAACGACGATTCTAAAGAAACTAAAAGAGTCTAACTATCGCAATCACTTTCAGAATCTGCGGAATATATTCTAGTTTCATAATAACACCACCGGGAATTCTGCACGGTGAAACTTTAGGCCCGGGTGGCGTTTTTACGCAGACTTTCGGCAGCCGTTCCTACGCTCTCAAAATTTTTTTCCGAGTTTCACATGCCCATCATTAAACGACGATTCCAAAGCAACTAAAAGAGTCTAACTATCGCAATCACTTTCAGAATCTGCGGAATATATTCTAGTTTCATAATAACACCACCGGGAATTTTGCACGGTGAAACTTTAGGCCCGGGGGGCGTTTTTACGCAGACTTTCGGCAGCCGTTCCTACGCTCTCAAAATTTTTTTCCGAGTTTCACATGCCCATCTTAGAACGACGATTCCAAAGCAACTAAAAGAGTCTAACTATCGCAATCACTTTCAGAATCTGCGGAATATATTCTAGTTTCATAATAACACCACCGGGAATTCTGCACGGTGAAACTTTAGGCCCGGGGGGCGTTTTTACGCAGACTTTCGGCAGCCGTTCCTACGCTCTCAAAATTTTTTTCCGAGTTTCACATGCCCATCTTCAAACGACGATTCCAAAGCAACTAAAAGAGTCTAACTATCGCAATCACTTTCTGAATCTGCGGAATATACTCTAGTTTCATAATAACACCACCGGGAATTCTGCACGGTGAAACTTTAGGCCCGGGGGGCGTTTTTACGCAGACTTTCGGCAGCCGTTCCTACGCTCTCAAAATTTTTTTCCGAGTTTCACATGCCCATCTTCAAACGACGATTCCAAAGCAACTAAAATAGTCTAACTATCGCAATCACTTTCAGAATCTGCGGAATATATTCTAGTTTCATAATAACACCACCGGGAATTTTGCACGGTGAAACTTTAGGCCCGGGGGGCATTTTTACGCAGACTTTCGGCAGCCGTTCCTACGCTCTCAAAATTTTTTTCCGAGTTTCACATGCCCATCTTCAAACGACGATTCCAAAGCAACTAAAAGAGTCTAACTATCGCAATCACTTTCAGAAACTGCGGAATATATTCTAGTTTCATAATAACACCACCGGGAATTCTGCACGGTGAAACTTTAGGCCCGGGGGGCGTTTTTACGCAGACTTTCGGCAGCCGTTCCTACGCTCTCAAAATTTTTTTCCGAGTTTCACATGCCCATCTTCAAACGACGATTCCAAAGCAACTAAAAGAGTCTAACTATCGCAATCACTTTCAGAATCTGCGGAATATATTCTAGTTTCATAATAACACCACCGGGAATTCTGCACGGTGAAACTTTAGGCCCGGGGGGCGTTTTTACGCAGACTTTCGGCAGCCGTTCCTACGCTCTCAAAATTTTTTTCCGAGTTTCACATGCCCATCTTCAAACGACGATTCCAAAGCAACTAAAAGAGTCTAACTATCGCAATCACTTTCAGAATCTGCGGAATATATTCTAGTTTCATAATAACACCACCGGGAATTTTGCACGGTGAAACTTTAGGCCCGGGGGGCGTTTTTACGCAGACTTTCGGCAGCCGTTCCTACGCTCTCAAAATTTTTTTCCGAGTTTCACATGCCCATCTTCAAACGACGATTCCAAAGCAACTAAAAGAGTCTAACTATCGCAATCACTTTCAGAATCTGCGGAATATATTCTAGTTTCATAATAACACCACCGGGAATTCTGCACGGTGAAACTTTAGGCCCGGGGGGGCGTTTTTACGCAGACTTTCGGCAGCCGTTCCTACGCTCTCAAAATTTTTTTCCGAGTTTCACATGCCCATCTTCAAACGACGATTCCAAAGCAACTAAAAGAGTCTAACTATCGCAATCACTTTCAGAATCTGCGGAATATATTCTAGTTTCATAATGACACCACCGGGAATTCTGCACGGTGAAACTTTAGGCCCGGGGGGCGTTTTTACGCAGACTTTCGGCAGCCGTTCCTACGCTCTCAAAACTTTTTTCCGAGTTTCACATGCCCATCTTCAAACGACGATTCCAAAGCAACTAAAAGAGTCTAACTATCGCAATCACTTTCAGAATCTGCGGAATATATTCTAGTTTCATAATAACACCACCGGGAATTCTGCACGGTGAAACTTTAGGCCCGGGGGGCGTTTTTACGCAGACTTTCGGCAGCCGTTCCTACGCTCTCAAAATTTTTTTCCGAGTTTCACATGCCCATCTTCAAACGACGATTCCAAAGCAACTAAAAGAGTCTAACTATCGCAATCACTTTCAGAATCTGCGGAATATATTCTAGTTTCATAATAACACCACCGGGAATTCTGCACGGTGAAACTTTAGGCCCGGGGGGCGTTTTTATGCAGACTTTCGGCAGCCGTTCCTACGCTCTCAAAATTTTTTTCCGAGTTTCACATGCCCATCTTCAAACGACGATTCCAAAGCAACTAAAAGAGTCTAACTATCGCAATCACTTTCAGAATCTGCGGAATATATTCTAGTTTCATAATAACACCACCGGGAATTTTGCACGGTGAAACTTTAGGCCCGGGGGGCGTTTTTACGCAGACTTTCGGCAGCCGTTCCTACGCTCTCAAAATTTTTTTCCGAGTTTCACATGCCCATCTTCAAACGACGATTCCAAAGCAACTAAAAGAGTCTAACTATCGCAATCACTTTCAGAATCTGCGGAATATATTCTAGTTCATAATAACACCACCGGGAATTTTGCACGGTGAAACTTTAGGCCCGGGGGGCGTTTTTACGCAGACTTTCGGCAGCCGTTCCTACGCTCTCAAAACTTTTTTCCGAGTTTCACATGCCCATCTTAGAACGACGATTCCAAAGCAACTAAAAGAGTCTAACTATCGCAATCACTTTCAGAATCTGCGGAATATATTCTAGTTTCATAATAACACCACCGGGAATTCTGCACGGTGAAACTTTAGGCCCGGGGGGCGTTTTTACGCAGACTTTCGGCAGCCGTTCCTACGCTCTCAAAATTTTTTTCCGAGTTTCACATGCCCATCTTCAAACGACGATTCCAAAGCAACTAAAAGAGTCTAACTATCGCAATCACTTTCTGAATCTGCGGAATATACTCTAGTTTCATAATAACACCACCGGGAATTCTGCACGGTGAAACTTTAGGCCCGGGGGGCGTTTTTACGCAGACTTTCGGCAGCCGTTCCTACGCTCTCAAAATTTTTTTCCGAGTTTCACATGCCCATCTTCAAACGACGATTCCAAAGCAACTAAAAGAGTCTAACTATCGCAATCACTTTCAGAATCTGCGGAATATATTCTAGTTTCATAATAACACCACCGGGAATTTTGCACGGTGAAACTTTAGGCCCGGGGGGCGTGTTTACGCAGACTTTCGGCAGCCGTTTCTACGCTCTCAAAATTTTTTTCCGAGTTTCACATGCCCATCTTCAAACGACGATTCCAAAGCAACTAAAAGAGTCTAACTATCGCAATCACTTTCAGAATCTGCGGAATATATTCTAGTTTCATAATAACACCACCGGGAATTCTGCACGGTGAAACTTTAGGCCCGGGGGGCGTTTTAACGCAGACTTTCGGCAGCCGTTCCTACGCTCTCAAAATTTTTTTCCGAGTTTCACATGCCCATCTTCAAACGACGATTCCAAAGCAACTAAAAGAGTCTAACTATCGCAATCACTTTCAGAATCTGCGGAATATATTCTAGTTTCATAATAACACCACCGGGAATTCTGCACGGTGAAACTTTAGGCCCGGGGGGCGTTTTTACGCAGACTTTCGGCAGCCGTTCCTACGCTCTCAAAATTTTTTTCCGAGTTTCACATGCCCATCTTCAAACGACGATTCCAAAGCAACTAAAAGAGTCTAACTATCGCAATCACTTTCAGAATCTGCGGAATATATTCTAGTTTCATAATAACACCACCGGGAATTTTGCACGGTGAAACTTTAGGCCCGGGGGGCGTTTTTACGCAGACTTTCGGCAGCCGTTCCTACGCTCTCAAAACTTTTTTCCGAGTTTCACATGCCCATCTTCAAACGACGATTCCAAAGCAACTAAAAGAGTCTAACTATCGCAATCACTTTCAGAATCTGCGGAATATATTCTAGTTTCATAATAACACCACCGGGAATTCTGCACGGTGAAACTTTAGGCCCGGGGGGCGTTTTTACGCAGACTTTCGGCAGCCGTTCCTACGCTCTCAAAATTTTTTTCCGAGTTTCACATGCCCATCTTCAAACGACGATTCCAAAGCAACTAAAAGAGTCTAACTATCGCAATCACTTTCAGAATCTGCGGAATATATTCTAGTTTCATAATAACACCACCGGGAATTCTGCACGGTGAAACTTTAGGCCCGGGGGGCGTTTTTATGCAGACTTTCGGCAGCCGTTCCTACGCTCTCAAAATTTTTTTCCGAGTTTCACATGCCCATCTTCAAACGACGATTCCAAAGCAACTAAAAGAGTCTAACTATCGCAATCACTTTCAGAATCTGCGGAATATATTCTAGTTTCATAATAACACCACCGGGAATTTTGCACGGTGAAACTTTAGGCCCGGGGGGCGTTTTTACGCAGACTTTCGGCAGCCGTTCCTACGCTCTCAAAATTTTTTTCCGAGTTTCACATGCCCATCTTCAAACGACGATTCCAAAGCAACTAAAAGAGTCTAACTATCGCAATCACTTTCAGAATCTGCGGAATATATTCTAGTTTCATAATAACACCACCGGGAATTTTGCACGGTGAAACTTTAGGCCCGGGGGGCGTTTTTACGCAGACTTTCGGCAGCCGTTCCTACGCTCTCAAAACTTTTTTCCGAGTTTCACATGCCCATCTTCAAACGACGATTCCAAAGCAACTAAAAGAGTCTAACTATCGCAATCACTTTCAGAATCTGCGGAATATATTCTAGTTTCATAATGACACCACCGGGAATTCTGCACGGTGAAACTTTAGGCCCGGGGGGCGTTTTTACGCAGACTTTCGGCAGTCGTTCCTACGTTCTCAAAAATTTTTTCCGAGTTTTACATGCCCATCTTCAAACGACGATTCCAAAGCAACTAAAAGAGTCTAACTATCGCAATCACTTTCAGAATCTGCGGAATATATTCTAGTTTCATAATAACACCACCGGGAATTCTGCACGGTGAAACTTTAGGCCCGGGGGGCGTTTTTACGCAGACTTTCGGCAGCCGTTCCTACGCTCTCAAAATTTTTTTCCGAGTTTCACATGCCCATCTTCAAACGACGATTCCAAAGCAACTAAAAGAGTCTAACTATCGCAATCACTTTCAGAATCTGCGGAATATATTCTAGTTTCATAATAACACCACCGGGAATTTTGCACGGTGAAACTTTAGGCCCGGGGGGCGTTTTTACGCAGACTTTCGGCAGCCGTTCCTACGCTCTCAAAATTTTTTTCCGAGTTTCACATGCCCATCTTCAAACGACGATTCCAAAGCAACTAAAAGAGTCTAACTATCGCAATCACTTTCAGAATCTGCGGAATATATTCTAGTTTCATAATAACACCACCGGGAATTTTGCACGGTGAAACTTTAGGCCCGGGGGGCGTTTTTACGCAGACTTTCGGCAGCCGTTCCTACGCTCTCAAAATTTTTTTCCGAGTTTCACATGCCCATCTTCAAACGACGATTCCAAAGCAACTAAAAGAGTCTAACTATCGCAATCACTTTCAGAATCTACGGAATATATTCTAGTTTCATAATAACACCACCGGGAATTCTGCACGGTGAAACTTTAGGCCCGGGGGGCGTTTTTACGCAGACTTTCGGCAGCCGTTCCTACGCTCTCAAAATTTTTTTCCGAGTTTCACATGCCCATCTTCAAACGACGATTCCAAAGCAACTAAAAGAGTCTAACTATCGCAATCACTTTCAGAATATGCGGAATATATTCTAGTTTCATAATAACACCACCGGGAATTCTGCACGGTGAAACTTTAGGCCCGGGGGGCGTTTTTACGCAGACTTTCGGCAGCCGTTCCTACGCTCTCAAAATTTTTTTCCGAGTTTCACATGCCCATCTTCAAACGACGATTCCAAAGCAACTAAAAGAGTCTAACTATCGCAATCTCTTTCAGAATATGCGGAATATATTCTAGTTTCATAATAACACCACCGGGAATTCTGCACGGTGAAACTTTAGGCCCGGGGGGCGTTTTTACGCAGACTTTCGGCAGCCGTTCCTACGCTCTCAAAATTTTTTTCCGAGTTTCACATGCCCATCTTCAAACGACGATTCCAAAGCAACTGAAAGAGTCTAACTATCGCAATCACTTTCAGAATATGCGGAATATATTCTAGTTTCATAATAACACCACCTGGAATTTTGCACGGTGAAACTTTAGGCCCGGGGGGCGTTTTTACGCAGACTTTCGGCAGCCGTTCCTACGCTCTCAAAATTTTTTTCCGAGTTTCACATGCCCATCTTCAAACGACGATTCCAAAGCAACTAAAAGAGTCTAACTATCGCAATCACTTTCAGAATCTGCGGAATATATTCTAGTTTCATAATAACACCACCGGGAATTCTGCACGGTGAAACTTTAGGCCCGGGGGGCGTTTTTACGCAGACTTTCGGCAGCCGTTCCTACGCTCTCAAAATTTTTTTCCGAGTTTCACATGCCCATCTTCAAACGACGATTCTAAAGAAACTAAAAGAGTCTAACTATCGCAATCACTTTCAGAATCTGCGGAATAAATTCTAGTTTCATAATAACACCACCGGGAATTCTGCACGGTGAAACTTTAGGCCCGGGTGGCGTTTTTACGCAGACTTTCGGCAGCCGTTCCTACGCTCTCAAAATTTTTTTCCGAGTTTCACATGCCCATCATTAAACGACGATTCCAAAGCAACTAAAAGAGTCTAACTATCGCAATCACTTTCAGAATCTGCGGAATATATTCTAGTTTCATAATAACACCACCGGGAATTTTGCACGGTGAAACTTTAGGCCCGGGGGGCGTTTTTACGCAGACTTTCGGCAGCCGTTCCTACGCTCTCAAAATTTTTTTCCGAGTTTCACATGCCCATCTTAGAACGACGATTCCAAAGCAACTAAAAGAGTCTAACTATCGCAATCACTTTCAGAATCTGCGGAATATATTCTAGTTTCATAATAACACCACCGGGAATTCTGCACGGTGAAACTTTAGGCCCGGGGGGCGTTTTTACGCAGACTTTCGGCAGCCGTTCCTACGCTCTCAAAATTTTTTTCCGAGTTTCACATGCCCATCTTCAAACGACGATTCCAAAGCAACTAAAAGAGTCTAACTATCGCAATCACTTTCTGAATCTGCGGAATATACTCTAGTTTCATAATAACACCACCGGGAATTCTGCACGGTGAAACTTTAGGCCCGGGGGGCGTTTTTACGCAGACTTTCGGCAGCCGTTCCTACGCTCTCAAAATTTTTTTCCGAGTTTCACATGCCCATCTTCAAACGACGATTCCAAAGCAACTAAAAGAGTCTAACTATCGCAATCACTTTCAGAATCTGCGGAATATATTCTAGTTTCATAATAACACCACCGGGAATTTTGCACGGTGAAACTTTAGGCCCGGGGGGCGTTTTTACGCAGACTTTCGGCAGCCGTTCCTACGCTCTCAAAATTTTTTTCCGAGTTTCACATGCCCATCTTCAAACGACGATTCCAAAGCAACTAAAAGAGTCTAACTATCGCAATCACTTTCAGAATCTGCGGAATATATTCTAGTTTCATAATAACACCACCGGGAATTCTGCACGGTGAAACTTTAGGCCCGGGGGGCGTTTTTACGCAGACTTTCGGCAGCCGTTCCTACGCTCTCAAAATTTTTTTCCGAGTTTCACATGCCATCTTCAAACGACGATTCCAAAGCAACTAAAAGAGTCTAACTATCGCAATCACTTTCAGAATCTGCGGAATATATTCTAGTTTCATAATAACACCACCGGGAATTCTGCACGGTGAAACTTTAGGCCCGGGGGGCGTTTTTACGCAGACTTTCGGCAGCCGTTCCTACGCTCTCAAAATTTTTTTCCGAGTTTCACATGCCCATCTTCAAACGACGATTCCAAAGCAACTAAAAGAGTCTAAGTATCGCAATCACTTTCAGAATCTGCGGAATATATTCTAGTTTCATAATAACACCACCGGGAATTTTGCACGGTGAAACTTTAGGCCCGGGGGGCGTTTTTACGCAGACTTTCGGCAGCCGTTCCTACGCTCTCAAAATTTTTTTCCGAGTTTCACATGCCCATCTTCAAACGACGATTCCAAAGCAACTAAAAGAGTCTAACTATCGCAATCACTTTCAGAATCTGCGGAATATATTCTAGTTTCATAATAACACCACCGGGAATTCTGCACGGTGAAACTTTAGGCCCGGGGGGCGTTTTTACGCAGACTTTCGGCAGCCGTTCCTACGCTCTCAAACTTTTTTCCGAGTTTCACATGCCCATCTTAGAACGACGATTCCAAAGCAACTAAAAGAGTCTAACTATCGCAATCACTTTCAGAATCTGCGGAATATATTCTAGTTTCATAATAACACCACCGGGAATTCTGCACGGTGAAACTTTAGGCCCGGGGGGCGTTTTTACGCAGACTTTCGGCAGCCGTTCCTACGCTCTCAAAATTTTTTTCCGAGTTTCACATGCCCATCTTCAAACGACGATTCCAAAGCAACTAAAAGAGTCTAACTATCGCAATCACTTTCTGAATCTGCGGAATATACTCTAGTTTCATAATAACACCACCGGGAATTCTGCACGGTGAAACTTTAGGCCCGGGGGGCGTTTTTACGCAGACTTTCGGCAGCCGTTCCTACGCTCTCAAAATTTTTTTCCGAGTTTCACATGCCCATCTTCAAACGACGATTCCAAAGCAACTGAAAGAGTCTAACTATCGCAATCACTTTCAGAATATGCGGAATATATTCTAGTTTCATAATAACACCACCTGGAATTTTGCACGGTGAAACTTTAGGCCCGGGGGGCGTTTTTACGCAGACTTTCGGCAGCCGTTCCTACGCTCTCAAAATTTTTTTCCGAGTTTCACATGCCCATCTTCAAACGACGATTCCAAAGCAACTGAAAGAGTCTAACTATCGCAATCACTTTCAGAATATGCGGAATATATTCTAGTTTCATAATAACACCACTGGAATTTTGCACGGTGAAACTTTAGTCCCGGGGGGCGTTTTTACGCAGACTTTCGGCAGCCGTTCCTACGCTCTCAAAATTTTTTTCCGAGTTTCACATGCCCATCTTCAAACGACGATTCCAAAGCAACTAAAAGAGTCTAACTATCGCAATCACTTTCAGAATCTGCGGAATATATTCTAGTTTCATAATAACACCACCGGGAATTCTGCACGGTGAAACTTTAGGCCCGGGGGCGTTTTTTTTTTACGCAGACTTTCGGCAGCCGTTCCTACGCTCTCAAAATTTTTTTCTGAGTTTCACATGCCCATCTTCAAACGACGATTCCAAAGCAACTAAAAGAGTCTAACTATCGCAATCACTTTCAGAATCTGCGGAATATATTTTAGTTTCATAATAACACCACCGGGAATTCTGCACGGTGAAACTTCAGGCCCGGGGGGCGTTTTTACGCAGACTTTCGGCAGCCGTTCCTACGCTCTCAAAATTTTTTTCCGAGTTTCACATGCCCATCTTCAAACGACGATTCCAAAGCAACTAAAAGAGTCTAACTATCGCAATCACTTTCAGAATCTGCGGAATATATTCTAGTTTCATAATAACACCACCGGGAATTTTGCACGGTGAAACTTTAGGCCCGGGGGGCGTTTTTACGCAGACTTTCGGCAGCCGTTCCTACGCTCTCAAAATTTTTTTCCGAGTTTCACATGCCCATCTTCAAACGACGATTCCAAAGCAACTAAAAGAGTCTAACTATCGCAATCACTTTCAGAATCTGCGGAATATATTCTAGTTTCATAATAACACCACCGGGAATTCTGCACGGTAAAAATTTAGGCCCGGGGGGCGTTTTTACGCAGACTTTCGGCAGCCGTTCCTACGCTCTCAAATTTTTTTTCCGAGTTTCACATGCCCATCTTCAAACGACGATTCCAAAGCAACTAAAAGAGTCTAACTATCGCAATCACTTTCAGAATCTGCGGAATATATTCTAGTTTCATAATAACACCACCGGGAATTTTGCACGGTGAAACTTTAGGCCCGGGGGGCGTTTTTACGCAGACTTTCGGCAGCCGTTCCTACGCTCTCAAAATTTTTTTCCGAGTTTCACATGCCCATCTTCAAACGACGATTCCAAAGCAACTAAAAGAGTCTAACTATCGCAATCACTTTCAGAATCTGCGGAATATATTCTAGTTTCATAATAACACCACCGGGAATTCTGCACGGTGAAACTTTAGGCCCGGGGGAAGTTTTTACGCAGACTTTCGGCAGCCGTTCCTACGCTCTCAAAATTTTTTTCCGAGTTTCACATGCCCATCTTCAAACGACGATTCCAAAGCAACTAAAAGAGTTTAACTATCGCAATCACTTTCAGAATCTGCGGAATATATTCTAGTTTCATAATAACACCACCGGGAATTCTGCACGGTGAAACTTTAGGCCCGGGGGGCGTTTTTACGCAGACTTTCGGCAGCCGTTCCTACGCTCTCAAAATTTTTTTCCGAGTTTCACATGCCCATCTTCAAACGACGATTCCAAAGCAACTAAAAGAGTCTAACTATCGCAATCACTTTCAGAATCTGCGGAATATATTCTAGTTTCATAATAACACCACCGGGAATTCTGCACGGTGAAACTTTAGGCCCGGGGGCGTTTTTACGCAGACTTTCGTCAGCCGTTCCTACGCTCTCAAAATTTTTTTCCGAGTTTCACATGCCCATCTTCAAACGACGATTCCAAAGCAACTAAAAGAGTCTAACTATCGCAATCACTTTCAGAATCTGCGGAATATATTCTAGTTTCATAATAACACCACCGGGAATTCTGCACGGTGAAACTTTAGGCCCGGGGGGCGTTTTTACGCAGACTTTCGGCAGCCGTTCCTACGCTCTCAAAATTTTTTTCCGAGTTTCACATGCCCATCTTCAAACGACGATTCCAAAGCAACTAAAAGAGTCTAACTATCGCAATCACTTTCAGAATCTGCGGAATATATTCTAGTTTCATAATAACACCACCGGGAATTTTGCACGGTGAAACTTTAGGCCCGGGGGGCGTTTTTACGCAGACTTTCGGCAGCCGTTCCTACGCTCTCAAAATTTTTTTCCGAGTTTCACATGCCCATCTTCAAACGACGATTCCAAAGCAACTAAAAGAGTCTAACTATCGCAATCACTTTCAGAATCTGCGGAATATATTCTAGTTTCATAATAACACCACCGGGAATTCTGCACGGTGAAACTTTAGGCCCGGGGGGCGTTTTTACGCAGACTTTCGGCAGCCGTTCCTACGCTCTCAAAATTTTTTTCCGAGTTTCACATGCCCATCTTCAAACGACGATTCCAAAGCAACTAAAAGAGTCTAACTATCGCAATCACTTTCAGAATCTGCGGAATATATTCTAGTTTCATAATAACACCACCGGGAATTCTGCACGGTGAAACTTTAGGCCCGGGGGGCGTTTTTACGCAGACTTTCGGCAGCCGTTCCTACGCTCTCAAAATTTTTTTCCGAGTTTCACATGCCCATCTTCAAACGACGATTCCAAAGCAACTAAAAGAGTCTAACTATCGCAATCACTTTCAGAATCTGCGGAATATATTCTAGTTTCATAATAACACCACCGGGAATTCTGCACGGTGAAACTTTAGGCCAGGGGGGCGTTTTTACGCAGACTTTCGGCAGCCGTTCCTACGCTCTCAAAATTTTTTTCCGAGTTTCACATGCCCATCTTCAAACGACGATTCCAAAGCAACTAAAAGAGTCTAACTATCGCAATCACTTTCAGAATCTGCGGAATATATTCTAGTTTCATAATAACACCACCGGGAATTTTGCACGGTGAAACTTTAGGCCCGGGGGGCGTTTTTACGCAGACTTTCGGTAGCCGTTCCTACGCTCTCAAAATTTTTTTCCGAGTTTCACATGCCCATCTTCAAACGACGATTCCAAAGCAACTAAAAGAGTCTAACTATCGCAGTCACTTTCAGAATCTGCGGAATATATTCTAGTTTCATACTAACACCACCGGGAATTCTGCACGGTGAAACTTTAGGCCCGGGGGCGTTTTTACGCAGACTTTCGTCAGCCGTTCCTACGCTCTCAAAATTTTTTTCCGAGTTTCACATGCCCATCTTCAAACGACGATTCCAAAGCAACTAAAAGAGTCTAACTATCGCAATCACTTTCAGAATCTGCGGAATATATTCTAGTTTCATAATAACACCACCGGGAATTCTGCACGGTGAAACTTTAGGCCCGGGGGGCGTTTTTACGCAGACTTTCGGCAGCCGTTCCTACGCTCTCAAAATGTTTTTCCGAGTTTCACATGCCCATCTTCAAACGACGATTCCAAAGCAACTAAAAGAGTCTAACTATCGCAATCACTTTCAGAATCTGTGGAATATATTCTAGTTTCATAATAACACCACCGGGAATTTTGCACGGTGAAACTTTAGGCCCGGGGGGCGTTTTTACGCAGACTTTCGGCAGCCGTTCCTACGCTCTCAAAATTTTTTTCCGAGTTTCACATGCCCATCTTCAAACGACGATTCCAAAGCAACTAAAAGAGTCTAACTATCGCAATCACTTTTAGAATCTGCGGAATATATTCTAGTTTCATAATAACACCACCGGGAATTCTGCACGGTGAAACTTTAGGCCCGGGGGGAGTTTTTACGCAGACTTTCGGCAGCCGTTCCTACGCTCTCAAAATTTTTTTCCGAGTTTCACATGCCCATCTTCAAACGACGATTCCAAAGCAACTAAAAGAGTCTAACTATCGCAATCACTTTCAGAATCTGCGGAATATATTCTAGTTTCATAATAACACCACCGGGAATTCTGCACGGTGAAACTTTAGGCCCGGGGGCGTTTTTACGCAGACTTTCGTCAGCCGTTCCTACGCTCTCAAAATTTTTTTCCGAGTTTCACATGCCCATCTTCAAACGACGATTCCAAAGCAACTAAAAGAGTCTAACTATCGCAATCACTTTCAGAATCTGCGGAATATATTCTAGTTTCATAATAACACCACCGGGAATTCTGCACGGTGAAACTTTAGGCCCGGGGGGCGTTTTTACGCAGACTTTCGGCAGCCGTTCCTACGCTCTCAAAATTTTTTTCCGAGTTTCACATGCCCATCTTCAAACGACGATTCCAAAGCAACTAAAAGAGTCTAACTATCGCAATCACTTTCAGAATCTGCGGAATATATTCTAGTTTCATAATAACACCACCGGGAATTTTGCACGGTGAAACTTTAGGCCCGGGGGGCGTTTTTACGCAGACTTTCGGCAGCCGTTCCTACGCTCTCAAAATTTTTTTCCGAGTTTCACATGCCCATCTTCAAACGACGATTCCAAAGCAACTAAAAGAGTCTAACTATCGCAATCACTTTCAGAATCTGCGGAATATATTCTAGTTTCATAATAACACCACCGGGAATTCTGCACGGTGAAACTTTAGGCCCGGGGGGCGTTTTTACGCAGACTTTCGGCAGCCGTTCCTACGCTCTCAAAATTTTTTTCCGAGTTTCACATGCCCATCTTCAAACGACGATTCCAAAGCAACTAAAAGAGTCTAACTATCGCAATCACTTTCAGAATCTGCGGAATATATTCTAGTTTCATAATAACACCACCGGGAATTTTGCACGGTGAAACTTTAGGCCCGGGGGGCGTTTTTACGCAGACTTTCGGCAGCCGTTCCTACGCTCTCAAAATTTTTTTCCGAGTTTCACATGCCCAACTTCAAACGACGATTCCAAAGCAACTAAAAGAGTCTAACTATCGCAATCACTTTCAGAATCTGCGGAATATATTCTAGTTTCATAATAACACCACCGGGAATTCTGCACGGTGAAACTTTAGGCCCGGGGGCGTTTTTACGCAGACTTTCGTCAGCCGTTCCTACGCTCTCAAAATTTTTTTCCGAGTTTCACATGCCCATCTTCAAACGACGATTCCAAAGCAACTAAAAGAGTCTAACTATCGCAATCACTTTCAGAATCTGCGGAATATATTCTAGTTTCATAATAACACCACCGGGAATTCTGCACGGTGAAACTTTAGGCCCGGGGGGCGTTTTTACGCAGACTTTCGGCAGCCGTTCCTACGCTCTCAAAATTTTTTTCCGAGTTTCACATGCCCATCTTCAAACGACGATTCCAAAGCAACGAAAAGAGTCTAACTATCGCAATCACTTTCAGAATCTGCGGAATATATTCTAGTTTCATAATAACACCACCGGGAATTTTGCACGGTGAAACTTTAGGCCCGGGGGGCGTTTTTACGCAGACTTTCGGCAGCCGTTCCTACGCTCTCAAAATTTTTTTCCGAGTTTCACATGCCCAACTTAAAACGACGATTCCAAAGCAACTAAAAGAGTCTAACTATCGCAATCACTTTCAGAATCTGCGGAATATATTCTAGTTTCATAATAACACCACCGGGAATTTTGCACGGTGAAACTTTAGGCCCGGGGGGCGTTTTTACGCAGACTTTCGGCAGCCGTTCCTACGCTCTCAAAATTTTTTTCCGAGTTTCACATGCCCATCTTCAAACGACGATTCCAAAGCAACTAAAAGAGTCTAACTATCGCAATCACTTTCAGAATCTGCGGAATATATTCTAGTTTCATAATAACACCACCGGGAATTCTGCACGGTGAAACTTTAGGCCCGGGGGGCGTTTTTACGCAGACTTTCGGCAGCCGTTCCTACGCTCTCAAAATTTTTTTCCGAGTTTCACATGCCCATCTTCAAACGACGATTCCAAAGCAACGAAAAGAGTCTAACTATCGCAATCACTTTCAGAATCTGCGGAATATATTCTAGTTTCATAATAACACCACCGGGAATTTTGCACGGTGAAACTTTAGGCCCGGGGGGCGTTTTTACGCAGACTTTCGGCAGCCGTTCCTACGCTCTCAAAATTTTTTTCCGAGTTTCACATGCCCAACTTAAAACGACGATTCCAAAGCAACTAAAAGAGTCTAACTATCGCAATCACTTTCAGAATCTGCGGAATATATTCTAGTTTCATAATAACACCACCGGGAATTTTGCACGGTGAAACTTTAGGCCCGGGGGGCGTTTTTACGCAGACTTTCGGCAGCCGTTCCTACGCTCTCAAAATTTTTTTCCGAGTTTCACATGCCCATCTTCAAACGACGATTCCAAAGCAACTAAAAGAGTCTAACTATCGCAATCACTTTCAGAATCTGCGGAATATATATTAGTTTCATAATAACACCACCGGGAATTCTGCACGGTGAAACTTTAAGCCCGGGGGGCGTTTTTACGCAGACTTTCGGCAGTCGTTCCTACGCTCTCAAAATTTTTTTCCGAGTTTCACATGCCCATCTTCAAACGACGATTCCAAAGCAACTAAAAGAGTCTAACTATCGCAATCACTTTCAGAATCTGCGGAATATATTCTAGTTTCATAATAACACCACCGGGAATTTTGCACGGTGAAACTTTAGGCCCGGGGGGCGTTTTTACGCAGACTTTCGGCAGCCGTTCCTACGCTCTCAAAATTTTTTTCCGAGTTTCACATGCCCATCTTCAAACGACGATTCCAAAGCAACTAAAAGAGTCTAACTCTCGCAATCACTTTCAGAATCTGCGGAATATATTCTAGTTTCCTAATAACACCACCGGGAATTCTGCACGGTGAAACTTTAGGCCCGGGGGGCGTTTTTACGCAGACTTTCGGCAGCCGTTCCTACGCTCTCAAAATTTTTTTCCGAGTTTCACATGCCCATCTTCAAACGACGATTCCAAAGCAACTAAAAGAGTCTAACTATCGCAATCACTTTCAGAATCTGCGGAATATATTCTAGTTTCATAATAAGACCACCGGGAAATTCTTGCACGGTGAAACTTTAGGCCCGGGGGGCGTTTTTACGCAGACTTTCGGCAGCCGTTCCTACGCTCTCAAAATTTTTTTCCGAGTTTCACATGCCCATCTTCAAACGACGATTCCAAAGCAACTAAAAGAGTCTAACTATCGCAATCACTTTCAGAATCTGCGGAATATATTCTAGTTTCATAATAACACCACCGGGAATTCTGCACGGTGAAACTTTAGGCCCGGGGGGCGTTTTTACGCAGACTTTCGGCAGCCGTTCCTACGCTCTCAAAATTTTTTTCCGAGTTTCACATGCCCATCTTCAAACGACGATTCCAAAGCAACTAAAAGAGTCTAACTATCGCAATCACTTTCAGAATCTGCGGAATATATTCTAGTTTCATAATAACACCACCGGGAATTCTGCACGGTGAAACTTTAGGCCCGGGGGGCGTTTTTACGCAGACTTTCGGCAGCCGTTCCTACGCTCTCAAAATTTTTTTCCGAGTTTCACATGCCCATCTTCAAACGACGATTCCAAAGCAACTAAAAGAGTCTAACTATCGCAATCACTTTCAGAATCTGCGGAATATATTCTAGTTTCATAATAACACCACCGGGAATTCTGCACGGTGAAACTTTAGGCCCGGGGGGCGTTTTTACGCAGACTTTCGGCAGCCGTTCCTACGCTCTCAAAATTTTTTTCCGAGTTTCACATGCCCATCTTCAAACGACGATTCCAAAGCAACTAAAAGAGTCTAACTATCGCAATCACTTTCAGAATCTGCGGAATATATTCTAGTTTCATAATAACACCACCGGGAATTTTGCACGGTGAAACTTTAGGCCCGGGGGGCGTTTTTACGCAGACTTTCGGCAGCCGTTCCTACGCTCTCAAAATTTTTTTCCGAGTTTCACATGCCCATCTTCAAACGACGATTCCAAAGCAACTAAAAGAGTCTAACTATCGCAATCACTTTCAGAATCTGCGGAATATATTCTAGTTTCATAATAACACCACCGGGAATTCTGCACGGTGAAACTTTAGGCCCGGGGGCGTTTTTACGCAGACTTTCGGCAGCCGTTCCTACGCTCTCAAAATTTTTTTCCGAGTTTCACATGCCCATCTTCAAACGACGATTCCAAAGCAACTAAAAGAGTCTAACTATCGCAATCACTTTCAGAATCTGCGGAATATATTCTAGTTTCATAATAACACCACCGGGAATTCTGCACGGTGAAACTTTAGGCCCGGGGGGCGTTTTTACGCAGACTTTCGGCAGCCGTTCCTACGCTCTCAAAATTTTTTTCCGAGTTTCACATGCCCATCTTCAAACGACGATTCCAAAGCAACTAAAAGAGTCTAACTATCGCAATCACTTTCAGAATCTGCGGAATATATTCTAGTTTCATAATAACACCACCGGGAATTTTGCACGGTGAAACTTTAGGCCCGGGGGGCGTTTTTACGCAGACTTTCGGCAGCCGTTCCTACGCTCTCAAAATTTTTTCCGAGTTTCACATGCCCATCTTCAAACGACGATTCCAAAGCAACTAAAAGAGTCTAACTATCGCAATCACTTTCAGAATCTGCGGAATATATTCTAGTTTCATAATAACACCACCGGGAATTCTGCACGGTGAAACTTTAAGGCCCGGGGGGCGTTTTTACGCAGACTTTCGGCAGCCGTTCCTACGCTCTCAAAATTTTTTTCCGAGTTTCACATGCCCATCTTCAAACGACGATTCCAAAGCAACTAAAAGAGTCTAACTATCGCAATCACTTTCAGAATCTGCGGAATATATTCTAGTTTCATAATAACACCACCGGGAATTCTGCACGGTGAAACTTTAAGCCCGGGGGGCGTTTTTACGCAGACTTTCGGCAGCCGTTCCTACGCTCTCAAAATTTTTTTCCGAGTTTCACATGCCCATCTTCAAACGACGATTCCAAAGCAACTAAAAGAGTCTAACTATCGCAATCACTTTCAGAATCTGCGGAATATATTCTAGTTTCATAATAACACCACCGGGAATTCTGCACGGTGAAACTTTAGGCCCGGGGGGCGTTTTTACGCAGACTTTCGGCAGCCGTTCCTACGCTCTCAAAATTTTTTTCCGAGTTTCACATGCCCATCTTCAAACGACGATTCCAAAGCAACTAAAAGAGTCTAACTATCGCAATCACTTTCAGAATCTGCGGAATATATTCTAGTTTCATAATAACACCACCGGGAATTTGCACGGTGAAACTTTAGGCCCGGGGGCGTTTTTACGCAGACTTTCGGCAGCCGTTCCTACGCTCTCAAAATTTTTTTCCGAGTTTCACATGCCCATCTTCAAACGACGATTCCAAAGCAACTAAAAGAGTCTAACTATCGCAATCACTTTCAGAATCTGCGGAATATATTCTAGTTTCATAATAACACCACCGGGAATTCTGCACGGTGAAACTTTAGGCCCGGGGGGCGTTTTTACGCAGACTTTCGGCAGCCGTTCCTACGCTCTCAAAATTTTTTTCCGAGTTTCACATGCCCATCTTCAAACGACGATTCCAAAGCAACTAAAAGAGTCTAACTATCGCAATCACTTTCAGAATCTGCGGAATATATTCTAGTTTCATAATAACACCACCGGGAATTTTGCACGGTGAAACTTTAGGCCCGGGGGGCGTTTTTACGCAGACTTTCGGCAGCCGTTCCTACGCTCTCAAAATTTTTTTCCGAGTTTCACATGCCCATCTTCAAACGACGATTCCAAAGCAACTAAAAGAGTCTAACTATCGCAATCACTTTCAGAATCTGCGGAATATATTCTAGTTTCATAATAACACCACCGGGAATTCTGCACGGTGAAACTTTAGGCCCGGGGGGCGTTTTTACGCAGACTTTCGGCAGCCGTTCCTACGCTCTCAAAATTTTTTCCGAGTTTCACATGCCCATCTTCAAACGACGATTCCAAAGCAACTAAAAGAGTCTAACTATCGCAATCACTTTCAGAATCTGCGGAATATATTCTAGTTTCATAATAACACCACCGGGAATTCTGCACGGTGAAACTTTAGGCCCGGGGGGCGTTTTTACGCAGACTTTCGGCAGCCGTTCCTACGCTCTCAAAATTTTTTTCCGAGTTTCACATGCCCATCTTCAAACGACGATTCCAAAGCAACTAAAAGAGTCTAACTATCGCAATCACTTTCAGAATCTGCGGAATATATTCTAGTTTCATAATAACACCACCGGGAATTCTGCACGGTGAAACTTTAGGCCCGGGGGCGTTTTTACGCAGACTTTCGGCAGCCGTTCCTACGCTCTCAAAATTTTTTTCCGAGTTTCACATGCCCATCTTCAAACGACGATTCCAAAGCAACTAAAAGAGTCTAACTATCGCAATCACTTTCAGAATCTGCGGAATATATTCTAGTTTCATAATAACACCACCGGGAATTCTGCACGGTGAAACTTTAGCCCGGGGGGCGTTTTTACGCAGACTTTCGGCAGCCGTTCCTACGCTCTCAAAATTTTTTTCCGAGTTTCACATGCCCATCTTCAAACGACGATTCCAAAGCAACTAAAAGAGTCTAACTATCGCAATCACTTTCAGAATCTGCGGAATATATTCTAGTTTCATAATAACACCACCGGGAATTCTGCACGGTGAAACTTTAAGCCCGGGGGGCGTTTTTACGCAGACTTTCGGCAGCCGTTCCTACGCTCTCAAAATTTTTTTCCGAGTTTCACATGCCCATCTTCAAACGACGATTCCAAAGCAACTAAAAGAGTCTAACTATCGCAATCACTTTCAGAATCTGCGGAATATATTCTAGTTTCATAATAACACCACCGGGAATTCTGCACGGTGAAACTTTAGGCCCGGGGGCGTTTTTACGCAGACTTTCGGCAGCCGTTCCTACGCTCTCAAAATTTTTTTCCGAGTTTCACATGCCCATCTTCAAACGACGATTCCAAAGCAACTAAAAGAGTCTAACTATCGCAATCACTTTCAGAATCTGCGGAATATATTCTAGTTTCATAATAACACCACCGGGAATTCTGCACGGTGAAACTTTAGGCCCGGGGGGCGTTTTTACGCAGACTTTCGGCAGCCGTTCCTACGCTCTCAAAATTTTTTTCCGAGTTTCACATGCCCATCTTCAAACGACGATTCCAAAGCAACTAAAAGAGTCTAACTATCGCAATCACTTTCAGAATCTGCGGAATATATTCTAGTTTCATAATAACACCACCGGGAATTCTGCACGGTGAAACTTTAGGCCCGGGGGGCGTTTTTACGCAGACTTTCGGCAGCCGTTCCTACGCTCTCAAAATTTTTTTCCGAGTTTCACATGCCCATCTTCAAACGACGATTCCAAAGCAACTAAAAGAGTCTAACTATCGCAATCACTTTCAGAATCTGCGGAATATATTCTAGTTTCATAATAACACCACCGGGAATTCTGCACGGTGAAACTTTAGGCCCGGGGGGCGTTTTTACGCAGACTTTCGGCAGCCGTTCCTACGCTCTCAAAATTTTTTTCCGAGTTTCACATGCCCATCTTCAAACGACGATTCCAAAGCAACTAAAAGAGTCTAACTATCGCAATCACTTTCAGAATCTGCGGAATATATTCTAGTTTCATAATAACACCACCGGGAATTCTGCACGGTGAAATTATCAACTACTGATTTAGGCCCGGGGGGCGTTTTTTACGCAGACTTTCGGCAGCCGTTCCTACGCTCTCAAAATTTTTTTCCGAGTTTCACATGCCCATCTTCAAACGACGATTCCAAAGCAACTAAAAGAGTCTAACTATCGCAATCACTTTCAGAATCTGCGGAATATATTCTAGTTTCATAATAACACCACCGGGAATTCTGCACGGTGAAACTTTAGGCCCGGGGGGCGTTTTTACGCAGACTTTCGGCAGCCGTTCCTACGCTCTCAAAATTTTTTTCCGAGTTTCACATGCCCAACTTCAAACGACGATTCCAAAGCAACTAAAAGAGTCTAACTATCGCAATCACTTTCAGAATCTGCGGAATATATTCTAGTTTCATAATAACACCACCGGGAATTTTGCACGGTGAATCCACTACTTAACTATCGCAATCACTTTCAGAATCTGGCGGAATAATATTCTAGTTGTCATATTACACCACCGGGAAAATTTGCACGGTGAA
>CAWVNO010002557.1:0-308000 GCA_963930645.1 Salticus scenicus | reverse complement strand
ACATTTCCATCATTACCTCTATGGCAGAAGATTCCTGCTCCGGACTGACCATTCATCTTTAACGTGGTTGCTCCAGTTCAAGAACCCGGAAGGACAGATTGCCAGGTGGATACAACGCCTGCAGGAATATGACTTCGAGATACGTCATCGTAAAGGGACTCTACATGGTAATGCAGATGCCTTGTCACGGAAGCCCTGCTCGGAAAGCTGCAAGTATTGCTCTAGAGCCGAACAGAAATACCTGCCGATAAATCCGGTTGTCTGCTAAGATACTGTCTCAACACCATCAGATCAAGATCCCGATCCATGGAGTGACGAAGAACTTAGAAAATCCCAGTTGGAAGATCCTGACATAAAGCCAATATTACAGCTGAAGGAGACGACCAGCAACAGACCTATCTGGCAGGACATTTCCAGATTTAGTCCCATTACGAAAAGTTATTGGGCACTTTGGGACTCTCTTCATATCAGAAACGGCGTATTATACAGAAAGTGGGAATCTGATGATGGGAAAAGCTTCAGATGGCAGATTTTATTACCAAGATAAAAAATTCCAGCTGTTTTAGAACAACTGCATAGTAGCTCTACCGGAGGCCATTTTGGGGTAATGAAGATTCTGCAGAAAGTTCGGGAACGCTTCTACTGGTGCAAGGCAAAGGAGGTGGTGCAAGGAGGATGTGGAGAAATGGTGTAAATCCTGTGAAGCTTGTGCGGCACGTAAAGGCCCGCAGAAACGAAGTCGAGGAAGACTGCAACGGTATAATATGGGAGCACCATTTGAACGGATTGCAATCGACATCTTGGGTCCTTTGCCACGGACCTCCAGTGGAAATAAATACATTCTCGTCGTGATGGACTATTTCACCAAGTGGCCTGAGGCATATCCCATTCCCAATCAAGAGGCATGCACAGTCGCAGAAGTCCTAGTGCAGCAATGGGTGTCAAGGTACGGCACGCCCCTACAACTTCATACCGACCAAGGTTAGAACTTTACCTCTGATGTTTTCAAAGGACTGTGTGAACTACTCGGCATAGACAAAACCCGGACAACACCCTTACATCCCCAGTCGGACGGCATGGTCGAGAGGTTCAATCGTACCATTCTGAATAACCTCTCCCTTCTAGTATCAAGAAACCAGCAAGATTGGGACTTGAAGTTGCCATTGTTCCTGCTGGCTTATCGAAGTGCTGTCCATGAAACCACCGGTTATACTCCAGCCCTGATGCTGTTTGGACGTGAACTTCGTCTCCCTTGTGATCTCCTGTTTGGTTGTCCACCCGATGCGCCTTCATCGCCCGAGGAGTACATCCAAGATCTCCAGGCACGATTTGAGGACGTTCACAACTTTGCTCGGGAGCGAATTCACATTGCATCGGAGAAAATAAAGACAAGGTACGATCTAAAGGCTACGCAAAATAAGTTCCAGGAAAGAGAGAAGGTCTGGTTGTGGAATCCTGTTCGACGCAAAGGACTCTCTCCCAAGTTACAGTACAACTGGGACGGACCATACACAGTCTTAAAAAGGCTGAATGATGTAGTGGTGCGGATCACTAAAACACCTTCATCAAAACCGAAGGTGGTGCACTATAATAGGCTAGCCAAGTACCACAAGTAACAGTAATATTAAAAATTAAAAATGTAAATACTGGTAAAATTTGCGCATGCGTAATGTAAATATTTGTATATAAATATTTGTACATATCTGTGAATTTTGTAAATATTTGTATATAAATATTTTAACATATTTGTGAATTTTGTAAATATTTCTCACTTGATTTGTATTTCTATTTTATCGTTATATGCAACTTAGTTTTTGTATTTTAGATTGTGTAAATTTGTTTAGTTTCGCCTCTTGACCAAGGGTTGCACTGCCCGGGACGTGCAGTCCTTGGGAGTGGGGCAGTGTTACAAAATTGTAAATAATTGTGTTTATTTTTGTATAAATTCTTTCAAAGAGGCTTAGTAAGTTGATAAAATGCTAATTTTGTGCATTTCTAGTCGTTATAGCGTTGAAATAGCTTTATTTTCCCTTAAAAACGCATTAAAAAGCCCCAGTAATGCAGGTAATGCATTTGGCGCCAAATTTGGCGACTTTTCCCCACCTTGGCGATTTTTTTGGCGACCTTGGCGAGAAAATCCTTATATGGGATATACCAAATATGGAAGCTGTAAGTTGATTGGTTGACCACTTTCTAGAGTTTTCTCGGAAAATCTGGGTTCCATGGAACAGTATATAAGGAAGCGCTTTCCCGCCAAGACGGTTAGTTCAGTTCAGTCTTCAGCCAGCTTCGCTAGTGCTTGCATTGCTCTTGAGCCTCTTTGAGAGAGACTTGCTTCAAGTGTTATTGCTATACAGTTTGTACTGTGGATTTGCTATCGACAGCTGTTGTTTAAGCTGTGGTTACTGCTTGAATTGAAGCTGATAATTGGTTTATTGACCTGTATTTTTCTGGAACTTTCCGTGAATAAATTACTGAATTTTTGTAAGTTTGGCCTTTCATTCCCGGACAACTCACGAACCCTCAAGTACGTAACAAAATATTAAGCAAAAATTTAATAGTTAAATGAAAATTAGTTTATATTGTATTAGTACGGCAGGACTATTTCTTTCAGACAGTGATTGACGAGATCTTCTCAAAATTTAATGATAATATTTTGGGTATTTCTTCTGAATATGTATTGAGGATGGTTTCTGAATATTTTTGGCTATATCTTATGGATATAACCAAGAAATATGCGAAGTTTGAAATTTGCCACTGAAGTAGCTCAGTCGTTTTTCGCCAATATGTTTATTTACTTATTTGCGGTACCCATTTTAATTAATCACCAAAATGACAACAAAAATATATAAACCGCCAAGGGTCTCTTATGCTAAAGCTATGCCAAAGTAATTTTAAGAAATGAATAAAGCAACCGATGTTAGGGAATGAAACACAGTTACTCCATGCCTTTATATGGAAGAATAGATTAAAATAAGTCCTGTCGTAGTAAGTTAAATTATGTTTACAAAGAATGCAAGCACAAGTTTCTTTTTCATTTCTTTCTTTTCTTTCTTCTTCTTCTCTTTTTTTTCCTGAAATAACTGAATATTTTTACTTGTAAATTTTGCGATATTTTTATTTTACGTTTGGAAAGATGTATAATAATATTAATCTTATATATATTATAAATGTGAATGTCCGTTTATTTGACTGAGTTTCACGCTAAAACTGCTCGATGGATTTCGATAAAATTTGTTATGGAGATAGCTTATACCCTAACTTAAAAAGTTGGCTACCTTTTATTCCGAAAAAAAAATTGTTTTTGCGATTTTTATGCACAAAATAGCAATTTTGTAAGCTAATAATAGCAAAAAATTAGCCATTTAAATTTATCCATAATTTAATTGTTGCCAAAAAAAAAAAAAAAAAAAAAAAACGAATTTATTTATTTTTTTCAACAGGAAAATAAATACATTTATCTAAACGTCAACGATAAAAAATTATAAAAAAAAATTATGCATCTCACAAAAACTGACGTCATCACTGGCCGTTCATGGATGCAAGAAAAATATTTCCTATGTTAAACGTCCATTGGATTTTTTTGTAAAAAATTATTAAAAATCGAGGAAAATTATTTCCCGATTTTACTCCCCATATTTAGGTATAGGTATGTATTAATTATTATGTCCATGCGTTAGATTAAGTTATTTTTTTTGTAAAATTGACAAAATTTGAATTTTTAATTTCAAAACTCTAGGAATAAAAAAAAAAATGGCAAATTTCCATATTCGATTGAAAACACAAACATTTCATTTCAAAAGATGATATTTACACAATAAATATCCAACTAATATACTAATTAAAAGGAAAATGATAAATATTCTATCATAGTTTGAAGTAAAATTTGTTTTCAAATGTCTAAATAAAGTATCTGATATAAGATACTAATATGTTGCAGCGGAATAGATTTGATATCGGTCATCCTTAGCAGAAAAAAAAAATATTGACGAATTATTTGGCGAACATAATTTAATTCCTTTCAAAAATCATGGTTATTTTAACAACTTATATTAAGAGAGTAATGAATAATATGAAACAATATTTCGTACAATGCATATTACGAAAATATACATCTGGCATGCATATTTTCGTATTACGTTTTTGATCACCAAATACAATAAGCGCCAAGAACGACAGAGTTTTGAAATTTAAAATTAAAATTTTGTCAATTTGACAGCAAAATAACTCAATCTAACACATGCACATGATAACTAATCTATACTAAATATTATAAATGCGAAAGTTTGGATGGATGTTTGTTACTCAATCACGCCACAACGGCTAAACGGATCTGGATGAAATTTTGTACAGAGATAGATAATAGTCTGGAATAAGACATAGGCTTCTATTTATACCGGAAAAAATGTAAACTTTTAATTAATCTTCTATATACAAGGATGGAACACGGGCGCAGAATTCATACAACTATCAATGTACGAAATCTTTCTACTTCTTAAATCAACGATATCATAAGTAGAGAAATTACTTAAACAGATTCCTGTATGAATTCTGCGCCCGTGTTCCATCCCTGTATATAATGTAAATATTTCTTCTATAATAAAATTTTAAAATAATTTATTTTAATTTTTAATTGTTGTCAAAGAATATTTCACGCGAATAATAATAAAAAAAATAATAAATATTAAATTTGCTTAGGCACATGACAACATAACGTCATTATCAAAATTAAATAATAAGAAAATGAAAGCTAATTCAGATCTCTATTAAAGAGCTTTATTAGTTGATAATCCTGGGTATATTTTTAATTTTAATACTGAAGTAGATAGGACATTTTTCGCCAAGGACTCTATTTTTGTGACAGCAACCTTAAGCCAAGTAGTCCATAAAAAATATAAACAAATCTGTACATATAAAAGAGTAAACTCAATGATTCACTGACTCAACACTGCCATGACGATTCTGTGGGAAAGAGGGTCACAAATTTTAGTAACCAGGTTGGTTTTCGGAGCCTGACCCCCAACTAAGACGGAATTTTGCAAAATACCCCCCTCCCTGTCTCCCTTGGGGGGCAGAAGGCTTATCTCGGCTCCAAATTACTTAACGGTGAAGAAATTGCAGATGGAAAGACCAGACTTGAGTACAAAAAAATTACTTTCTGCGATTTTGGATTTTTAAGGGGGAGGGGGGGGGGAAGGGAAAAGGTTTTGGAAGAAGGGTACTCAACACACGGGGAAATCGAACTGAACACACACTACAAAGGGATTTTATGAAATTCCACCCTACCGCCCTTTGGAGAATGGGGGGCAAAAACATGTATTCATGCGTAACGCTGCACTAAATTATATAAGGTTGGACATTTTTTATGTAAGGGACGATTATATGTATCTAACTCATAGTATGAAGAGATTTTGCGAAATTCCCTCCTTTAAGAACGGGGGGAGAGATTAAAAAAAAAGTTTTAAAGCATAACTCAGCTTTAAATAATTTCATGATCTCAATTTTTTGATGTGTCGGTTAGGTATGTGTATGCAACATGCAATATGAAGTAATTTTGGAAATTTACCCCCCCCCCCTTCTTCTTGGGGCGGGCGGGGCAAAAACCACATTTTGAAGCTTAAATCCGTCCAAATTACCTAAGAATGGCGAATTTTGGTGTGTGGGTGTTAATTAAGTGTGCGAAATATGCACTTTGATGAGATTTTGTAAAACTTTCAACTGTAACCGCGAGGGAGGGGGAGTAAGAAGCAGGTAAGTGACTGCCGAAGGCATTGGGCAACTAAAAATTAGATTTTGACGGATTTCAATGATAATTTTTTTTTTTTTTTTTTTTTTTTTTTTTTAAGATATTTTATTATTATTAATGATATGCTGTTTTGGGGATTCATTTCAATATAATGACCAGCGAAGCGGGCAAAGCCTGCTAGTAATAATAATAATAATAATAATAATAATAAAATTTCCAAGGAATGGAAATTCTAAGTATTTATTTTTATTATTTCATACATTACTTAAGAGATTCAGAAAGTGGCAGTCATTTTTTTCCAATATATTTATACATTAAATATTTTATATCAGTACCTTTTATTTTTTTCAATTTATTTATTTATTTATATTTTTTTTAATTAAACCACTAACGCATGTACGTCTCATGAAGCTTTACAAAATTTATATTGCTTATTTTGTAATACCTTTCTCTGATAATCGTTTTGAACTACAAAATTAAATTCTGCATTCGACTAACACTGTCGAAAGCATTAAAGCTCTCTTCTCTTTCGCACTAATAGAAAGGACTGAGCAGATAACCAGACGAAGCTTGGCTAGTGTATACAGTTTTTTTTTAAACATTTAATATTCTCACAAACAGAGAATACATATAGAATTAGAAATACATTATTTGTCTGGCTTACTAACTTAACTATGGCGATTCTATGGGTGTATGCTGGCGGTGTCGTGCTACTTGCGACCGTGCGATTTCCGAAATAGGGGATTATCGTGCATTTTCCGAATGGAACACCTGTTAGCTTGCCCTCCTCTTCTTTCCCCTCCCAGAGAGCCCAATTCCCCTCTCCTAATCTATGAAGGGATTAACTGTTTTTGTTAGAAGTTGTCTGGAAGAAAAATGATATATTTGGAGTTTGAAAGTCAGCCCTTCTCATTTTTATTTGGGTATGTCCCCTCACTGGTCATAGATAAGCTGCTAAGATCTTTTAAATTTTGCTTGTGTTTTAAACATGATTATTGATCGTTATATGCGCTGACAAATGTGTATGGATGCTTTTAATCTGTATTCGAAATACTTCGTCTGTGTGTGTATGTATATATATATTCTAAGTATTTAAAAAAATTATTAAAAACTACTTTATTTATCAAATGTGAAAATTTTTAATACTTAATTTGTTTAATAAAACTATTTGAGCTTTTAATTAAAAAACCAATTTTTAAATATTTTTAATAAAAAAGAAAAATTCTACGAATGATTAAAAATGAAATTAAATAAATAAAAATAGTTTTAAAAAATTAACTAAAACGATTAGATAAACAATTTAATTAATAAAAAAAATTATGTATTTCTAATGAATTGTTTGAGATTACTTAATGGTAATGTTTCGTTTTTCAATGGGGGGAAAAAAAGAATCTGTTTTAAAATAATTTTAATATTAAAAGTTTATATATATATATATATAGGGGTAGATAGATATAAGGATTATTATAATTAGAAAAAATAGTTAAAAAGGTATTTAATAAATTATTGTAATATATATATATATATATATATATATATATACATACATACATAATTTTTAATAATTAAATTAAGTACATTTTCTTAATATATTAATTTATAAATTTATATTAATATTTATGAAATTTTAAAATTCCAAATTTACTTAAGATTTTTAACATAAGCCATGAAAACACAGGAATACTGGAGTTTTTTT
This sequence comes from Salticus scenicus, assembly GCA_963930645.1. Taxonomy (NCBI): domain Eukaryota; kingdom Metazoa; phylum Arthropoda; class Arachnida; order Araneae; family Salticidae; genus Salticus; species Salticus scenicus. The sequence continues at coordinate 300,558 of CAWVNO010002557.1, read as the reverse complement.
TTTTTTTTTTTTTTTTTTTTTTCTTTAAGTAAAACATAATATATGTTGGCAGAAATCAATATAAATTTGAAAATAATTATATTTATAATCTACATTTATTAATAAATTTTTATCGCTTGATTATTATTGATTGTATAAATATTTGTACCTGCTTATAGCTTGGACTGTTGGTGTTTGGTGTTTTGGGAGAAAGGCTCATTGACTACTCTAGGGTCTTAGGCCTAAGGAGTAGTGCCCTCTGTGGTGGGTCTTTCTAAAGGGTCCTAGCCCGTATTTATGCAGGTTTCTGAGAAAACCATGAAAAACTTTTAATGGCTAGACCGACGAGCACGCCCTGTGATCGAGCCTGGCATCTCCCGTCTACCAGCCTTGAACGTAGAACCACTTGGCCTAGTAGGCCCTGCAGCTTAGAATAATAAATTTTTAAAAAATCTGTATGAGTAAATATTAAATTTATTACAATTTACGCATGTCCAGAGAGCGTTCTTATTTCTTTTCTTTCAAGGTAATTAGAAGAATTTCAGACACAATTCAAGCTTGTTTAACATTCAAAATTATGGCTTTTTCTTAAAAACTTGCTATATCAACTCAACAGTCATTAAAAGAAAAAAAAAATATTTTTCTATAAAATATTTAAATGCAAAATATTAGGCTATGCTTTATTTTACTGGTTAAATATATAATACTAAAAGCACAATACTAAAAAAAATTTAAATACACAATGTTGTATTACAAATAAAATGATTTATCAATCAAAATGATATATCAATGATTTAGAAATCATGAATTTTTAGAAACCTAAAGTTTTATTTTTATATTAATCAAAATGTTATAATAATGTTTCTCCAAAAACATTAATATGTTTAACATATACAATATTAAGCATAGTTACAACTAAATTTCGTAGTAATATATAAAAGTATCACCGCATATTTCGAATGAACATAAAACTAATTCATAATAAAATTTAAAAAGCCTAAAGTTTTGTTTTTTACTTTAATCAAAATGTTGTAACAATAATGTGTTTTTCAAAGAACATCAATGTATTTACTTTTCAAAAAATCTTTATAAACTATATTTTATTAAACTATAGTTTTTATATGACAATTAAATTATAAATATAAGTTTTTGACATTTTTGACAAGGAGGTTTTTGACATGACGGTTTTAACCATGGTTTAAACCGTCAAAAATTGTCATGCGTCAAAAACCTGCCAACCCTGATAACAAATATGAAACAAGTATAACAGCATAAAATAATAATAATAATAATAAATTACTAACATTATTATGCAACATCTATGGATTTAAATAACTATTTTAATTTTAATATGAAGGTTAGAAATATAATTCCTGTATAACATAAGTTTAAAACAACATCACAATAATTATATTGTTTGAAAAGTAAGGTTATTAATTAAGATGTTTAAGATAATAGTTAAATTATTGAATCAAATTGAAATTCATTTTAACGAATGTCTTTAAAAGTACAATATTACATGTTGCCTAACACAATTTTTAATATCCTTAATATTTCTGAACTTGCAGATGGTCTAAAATCTCATTTACATTATGATCATTTAATTAACATGTTAATTAATCAAATCTTTTAAAGATTTACCATTAAATTTTATTTCTCGCTTGCTTATTTATTTATTTATTTTTTTTTTTTTATAAGCCGTTGTGGCCGTTGCTCATTCTTCTTCTAGTGATTACTGTTTTCTGTCATATATTGTTTACGCTTATTGTATATAAACAACAATATACAACTCATAATAAATTTTTCATTATATTTTGCCTTGTAAAAGGCTTTATTTTTAAATGCAAAAATTTATTAATTCAAGTCTTCCTTGATAATGTATGATTATTGTAATGATAAGTCAGTACTTGATGTAAATAAATAAAAATAATGTATAAATAAATATGAATTAAAAAAAAAAAAAAAAAAAAAAAAAAAAAAAACGTTATATACACCGATGGAAAAAAAAAAAAAAAATCCCAACACCAGGAAGGAGCTGTGCTAGATAAACGAAATTTGGTAGGCGTGTTTATACATCTGAAAGATGACGTCGATTCAAATTCCGAGCTACGCGCATAAGTGTGGCACTAGTAGCGACACTATGAACATGCGAATGAGGTTTGCTTTAAATAAGCGCTGTAAGGTTCGTGATCGTTATTTACAGTTAAGATCTGACGTAGTGGGCTAATGTTAGTCAAGGAGATGCCTCTAAGAAGACGAAGAAGCCATTATCAACAGCTCACGAGTTTGAACGAGGTCGTGTAGTAGGGCTACGAGAAGGTGGGTTTTCTTTCCACGATATTGCATAAAGACTTGGCAGGAATGTATCCACTGTGCATGAGTGCTGGCAGCAGTGGTCAAGGGAAGGTACTGCCTCAAGAAGACCGGGTTTCGGGCGGCCACGTGGCACTACTGAGAGGGAAGACCGCCGTGTTCGAAGTATGGCTGTGGCTAATCGTACTGCGTCTGCAGCTGAAATTCCAGCTGTAGTTGGCACCACAGTGACACAACGAACTGTTACAAATCAGTTACTTCAAGGACAGCTCCGAGCCAGACGCCCTGTAGCGTGCATTCCACTGACTCCAAACCACTGCCGTTTGCGACGTGAGTGATGTCAAGCTAGAGCTCATTGGAGGACGGAGTAGAGATCTGTTGTGTTTTCTGATAAAAGCCGGTTCAGCCTTAGTCGCAGTGATAGCCGTGTGTTGGTTAGAAGGAGGCCAGGTGAACGCCTGCTATCGACCTGTCTGCGGCCTAGACACACAGGGCCTACTCCTGGAGTTATGGTTTGGGGAGCAATTTTGTATGACAGCAGGAGCACTCTCGTGGTTATCCCAGGCACCCTGACTGCAAATTTGTACGTCAGTCTTATGATACAGCCTGTTGTGCTGCCATTCATGAACAGCATTCAAGGGGGTGTTTTCCAACAGGATAACGCTCGCCCTCACACCGCTGTTGTAACCCAACATGCTCTACAGAGTGTCGACATGTTGCCTTGTCCTGCTAGATCACCAGATCTTTCTCCAATCGAGCACGTATGGGACATCATTGGACGACAACTCCAGCGTCATTCACAACCAGCATTAACCGTCCCTGCATTGACCGCCCAAGTGCAACAGGCATGGAACTCCATTCCAACTGATATCCGACATCTGTACTACACAATGCATGCACGTTTGCATGCTTGCATTCAAAATTCTGGCAGTTACACTGGTTACTAAGGTACCAACATTTCACATTTGAAATGGCTCTTCTCGCCAATGGCTCTACCTGTGATCTTGAAACTTTAATCAATTAAATATGTTACCTATACAAATGTATTGCTGAAATTTCATTACTGTACAATAATTTTTTCTTGGTGTTGGGATTTTTTTTTCCATCAGTGTATGAGGACCTGTTATACAATATGCATATGCAAATAACACTATTTTCTTCCAAGAGATAATTTATAAAAGCAACAAATATGACACAATTTTTTTTCATGCATGTATGTAGAGCATGTATGCAAATATGCATGTATGCCCTTCATGCATGTATGCAAAGGGATTAAGAAAACATATGCCTTCCCCCTTATGAATCAGTGTATGTCAGTCACGGACTTTTTTTTTTTTTTTTTATAGAATAGTTTTATAATTGAAATATCTAATTTCACTATTACGGTGTAAAAAAATTTCACATGCACTCACAATATATATATCATAAAAAACGGCAGTTTTTTGAGTGACGCAGCAAAGCTCAAACAAAGCTTAGCAGCGACACTCTATTATACAGCTAATTTAACATCAAAAGAATTTGGAAACGCCGATATTTAATATCTCAGTAAATTGGAGATATTTTGATCTAATATTTTCAGAATAATCTTTTATCTTCTGCATGATGCTATCCTGAAAGTTTCACACTTCAACATTGTATATATTTTGAGATCTGGAGTTGCAATTTAAGACTTCAAAGGAAAAATGTGTTTTGTGTGAGTTTTTTTTCTCGAAAACGGCTCGAAGAAATTTTATGAAATTGATATATGATATTAATTTATTTCGTCTGAGACGCATGACGTTCTCCGTTTTTCCCAAAAAACTCTTATTTCTTAGATAATTTAGCTTAAAAATCGAACTATATTTTTCCTCCGCCATGAATGCTTTCCTTCTGCAGATTCTCAGAATTCAGAACAGGCGTCATTCGGTTTTCTGAGGCTGTGGTTGGTTGGTCCAATCTGAATGCAGTCAATAAAATATCTAGATTTTTTTTATTAAATGCAAAAAGGAAACTTCATTGTTTGTTTTAAATACTTATTATATATATACTAAATTAAATTTTACTTAAATATTTCTTTCTTTTTTGTTATGAAGGAAATTATTTGATTTTAAAATTTCACATTTCCGCAAAATACTATTTAGATAATATTTCAAATAAGGAAATATTTTGTAATTATATGTATTCTATTTAATAATTATTCATAATAAATTTATAATTTTTTAAGAGAAAATATTTCACATTTTTTTCCGATTAATTTTTTCCGACATAACACCCAACTAATCAATCAACCGATTAATTTTTTTCATCATTCATGTATTCATTCGCCGCCTCTGATTGGTGTTTCCTTCCTGCGCTCTCTGACTGGCTGAGACTGTTGTGGTTTTATTGTACAAGGCGTTTGCGGGAGCGGAGCTCCTCTCAATTTGCGCATGCTCCAATTTAGAGAAGAATTTCGAAGTATTATTGAGAGAGAAAAATTTTGGCGCCATCTTTTAACTTAATATAGAGTTACTATAAAAACGAGTGTGATCGCTTTCTCATTATTGATTCTATATTTTTCTTTTGTAATTCGTAGTTCCTTTCTAAATTTTTATTAATTACCATTCTCTCGCTCTTTTTTTTTCTTTTTTTTTTTTTTTATTGAATTGAGTGATGTAACTCTGGTGCGCTAATTTTTTTCCCCCCTATTAAGACAAAATGGAAAATAAAAGGATTACTCTATATTGCATTACAAGAAATTTATATATATTAAATAAGAAAGGCTTGCTCATGTATATTAAAATTTAATATTTGAAGTATCATAATCAGAGGGAAACTATTTATTTAAAAAATGGAAGATAAAAATATTATTGGTAAAATGACTAATTTATTATTATTATTATGCATTATTATTTTGTTCTTAATGAATGGCAGTCTGTAATCAATTGCTGTATAAATAACAATAAAATCATTAAAATATACTTCAATTTTATTATTTTGCTATTAGGCAATTTATGATTTTTAAAAAATTAAATGTCCATTATGTATTTCTACCAGTAAAACAAGAATATTTCGCCCCCCCCCCCTATACATAAGCACTTCAGATAGTAATAGTTTAGGTTAATGAAATTTCCTTTTACATGATTTTAATTTTAAAACCAATTATAAGCTGTTTTTTTTTTTTTTTTTTTTTTTTTTAAAGAATTTAAAAAGAAATAAAGAAAGTATATATTATTTCTTCGGTGCATTGCAGAAAAAAAAAAAGAATAGAAAAAGAGGGGGGGGGGGGGTAGCAGAATATATTAATATAAACTAAACTTTGTCTGCATCTAATTATTCTTTAAAAAGGAATTGAAATTTGATTTATCAAAATAAATAATCGTTAATAAATGAAAGTATTTTTGTAAAATTATATGAATATTATATGATCTGCCATCTTGTTTCGAGTGCCAGCTATTTGAAATATTCAAATTCTCATTAAAAAGGTATTTATGATCCAATTTACTTAAAACTCCATAAATACGTAGCCCTCATTAATATTTCCATTAAGTCCATTAATTAATTGTAGCCGCCATTTTTAAATAAAATGGCAGCTACATGATAAGGAAAAAAAAAATCTACTCTATCTATGAGCTGGAAGGACTTGATCAGTTGATCAATAACCCCTAAAAAGTAATGATATCAGAACAAAAACCCTTAACGGGTTAAAAGTTTGTGACGCAGCACTTTATTTCGATATGAATTGGAAATATGGGTCTTAAAAATAATGATATCAAATTTTGAGTGACGCTTTGCTATTAATTGAAATATACATAGATTTTTCTCATTTCATAATTTGCTTCTTTCTTCTATTTATATTTACATCACAGTACATTCATAATATTTTCAACTTCAACGTGAAAAAATATATAGAATTTACTCACTGATGCTTTTTCATTTGCATCTCGTGAATTCAAAATATGAGTTTTAAAAGAAATGATATAATTTCAGTGACGCCTGAGTGTTACTTTAAAAAGATTTCTTTTTAGATTTCACAACAATCACTTTTGTTTTGTTGAATAAAGTGTATTTACATATTGAAATAATGATTTTAATTTTTAAATATACTGTCAAATAATCAAACTTTCACTCAATTATACATTATAAATTGAAGTTATCTAGTTCAATAAATTGATTTGTCTATTGCGTCACGCTATCCAAAACTGCAAGTAAAATTTCTGCAAATGTTTTCTTTTTGCATCACACAATCTCTTTGTATCATAGTATTAACAGTGAAAATGTATGCAAAGTAACATTTACATAAATTTTACTTACAGTTTTGGATAGCGTGACGCAATAGACAAATCAATTTATTGAACTAGATAACTTTAATTTATAATGTACATTGAGTGAAAGTTTGATTATTTGATAGTATATTTAAAAATTAAAATCAGTATTTCAATATGTAAATACACTTTATTCAACAAAACAAAAGTGATTGTTGTGAAATCTAAAAAGAAATCTTTTTAAAGTAACACTCAGGCGTCACTGAAATTATATCATTTCTTTTAAAACTCATATTTTGAATTCACGAGATGCAAATGAAAAAGCATCAGTGAGTAAATTCTATATATTTTTTCACGTTGAAGTTGAAAATATTATGAATGTACTGTGATGTAAATATAAATAGAAGAAAGAAGCAAATTATGAAATGAGAAAAATCTATGTATATTTCAATTAATAGCAAAGCGTCACTCAAAATTTGATATCATTATTTTTAAGACCCATATTTCCAATTCATATCGAAATAAAGTGCTGCGTCACAAACTTTTAACCCGTTAAGGGTTTTTGTTCTGATATATATATACACGCATACAATGTATTTTCATACAAATTAAAAGCATCCATATACATTTATCCACACAACATAATCATGTATCATAGCATAAATGTAAAAGAGATTGCCTAAAAGCTGTTCGTTCGCTTTCCCTACCAATTTATCTTGAACGAAAGAGGGAGCATACTCAAATAAAAATGAGAATAATGAACTTTCACAGTCCCACTTAATCGTTCTTTTTTTACTGGCAGCTTTTAACAAAAGTAGCTAATCCCCTTTATCGATTAGGGAATTATGACTGTGCTCTCTGGCACGACACCCCTTTATCTTGAAATGTGGAAGGAATAAGCTGCCAGGTGTAAGATCAGTTCGCAAATAGCACGGTTCGCAAATCACACGCTCGGAAGTAGCACGTTAGAGTTAAGACTGATTGACTACACAATGGTCTTAGGTCTGGATAATGTGCTCTTCGTGGGGTCTTTCTGAGAAGGTAATTCTATGGGAGAGTGAGTCGCAAATTTTCATGTGAAGGTTCTTTTTGGAGTCCTTAACCCTCACTTAAATGCGAATTTGCGAAAATCCCTCACTGGACACAAAAAATATGCGTTTCAATAAGGTGCAATTTGGGTAACAATTACTTCACGATAAAGAAATAGAATGTGGGTACCAAAAAAAAAAAAATCGATTATTATAGAATGTTTAATTTAAAAAGGACGAAGAAGAAAAATCAGTTGTGGGGAAAACTACGCGAGAAAACGTCCTGATTTTCAAGTAGAATTTTCTAAAAGTGGTATAAAAAGGTTAAAAACTGTTTTGCTTTTCTGTTTTGAGAGTATTTCAACAAATCAATTTTAGTTTTTTTTCTCTTTTTTTTTTTTTTTTTTTTTTCTTGAGATTTTTTTTATTTTTGAGTTTGAGTTAGGAGTGGAAAAATTCGAGAGCCGCCTTTTTGGATTAGATTTGTCCTGAGGAATTTGTGGGAGTCTTTGTCCTGAATTCCGGTGTGAGAGTTGGCTATGAGCCTCCAACAACAACTATGAATGAGTTTTATGAAATTTAAAATCTTTCCTTTTCGAGAGCCAGTGTGTGTGGCAAAAAATACATTTCCATGCGTAACTCTGCTCCAAACTATCTGTGGAAGACGATTTTTGATGTGTGGATTTGTTATGCACTCCCAACACACACTATAACGGGATATTTTGAAATTTCTTCACCCTTCTGCCTTTTTTGGAGGTACAGAAAGTTTACAAGCATAATTCTGCTTTAAATTAACTCAGGAAGGAATTGTTCTGTTCTGTGTTGCTACTTGATTAGGCGTATCAACACACTATAAATGGATTTTGCGAAATTCTCCGCTTCCCACCTCAATTTCGAGGCTGAGGGAAGCAAAAAATACGTTTTTAAGCAGAATTCTGCTCCACACTATCTCTAAAGGCGATTTTTTGGTGCGTGGGTTAATTATGTGTAAACAACATTCATTATAAATTTATTTTGCGAAAACTTTACTGTCTCACATTTAGGGCTGGAGAAATAACAATACTTTTCAAATATACTCTGCTCCAACTTATCTTTGTATGACGAATTTTTGGTATACGGGGTAATTATATGCATCTAACATACATTCTGAGAAAATTTTTGAAGTCTTCAGTTCTCCCGTGGAAGGAGTGCGTACAAAAAGGCGACATTTGGTGTGCGGGTTGGTTCTCGCGTGCGCGTGTCTGAGAATTTATAACACTTATTTTTATACCTATAAAATTAATATGGACAAACTTTAAAGTGCGCAGGCAGCGCACGTAGGTATGCTACTGCCACACGAAGTGGATACCTGGTCATCATATTGTGCAGGTAGGAAGGACGTTGCCTAAAGCTTTGTAGATCCACCGGAGGTTCATGTGTAAATACGTTTGTTTCAGCACGTGCCATCGAATCAGGCGTTCGGCAAGCAGTAGAGAACCTGACTCCGCATTTTACGGGATTGGAATGCTGTTAAATGAGGCTATATGAATCCAAAATAAGCTTCATCGGTTTCAATGATTTTTTTTTTTTTTTTTTTTTTTTTTTTTTGAGGGGGGGGGGGAGTTGGGAGGTTTTTTTTTTTTTTAACCTTTAGAGATTTTATATTAATAAGTGATCTGGAATTTTTAGAATCCATTTGAATATAGTAACCCAATTTCGCTAGTTAAATGGATAAATGAACAATGTTTTTCTTGTACAGCTCATAAATAATATTAATAAAGGAATGAATAATTGAATAAATTAAGAAACTTGTACCTAGGTGATCAAAAGCTTCAACAATGCTGTGTCCAACAGCCACACCAATAGAAGCAAAGTTGAGGTAACTTAGAGAAATATAAAATAAAACATATTATATCATTAAAATAAAACATAGAATAAATGTAGAACAAACCTTATTGAAAGCAATGTTAGGAAATAATAAACACATACACACACACACATATACATAAAGAGAAAGAGAGAGAAAGAGAGAATTGCATAGACAGATAGATTGTACATTGATATATAGACACATATAATTGCGTGCAAAAGTTTCACGCCAAATATATTTTTCGTTAATAATTGTTGCATGAATAAAGGTTGAAAAAATTCTCGTATTATCATGTAAAGTAAATCAATTACATTGTCGAACTAAAAAACTTCCAAATTTTTTAATAAAATAATATTAAATTAAAACAAAACATATAAAATTTATGTGATCAAAAGTTTCGGGCAAAACAAACTTATGAAAAACAACTATTAGAATAGCAAAAATTAATATTTCTAACACATTAGAAGGTCAAATATTATTAATATCTTGTTGACATGCCTTTTAAAGCTATCACAACAGAACACCGATCAGGCATCGACTCTGTTAAAGTCTTAATCCTTGTATAGTTATTTTTTGCCCTTTCTCTTGAACCTTTTCCAATATTTGAAGAACTAATAGCTCCTACTTCTACTTTTTGCTCTTCCCATAAATGTTTAATAGGATTTAAGTCAGGAGATTGACTTGGCCATTAAAGGATACGGCATTTTTAGAGTTAAAAAGTCTTGAACTAATCCAGAACGTAGTTTGGGGTCATTATCCTGTTGCAAAATCCTCTCTCATGGCATATTTCAGAGCGCACAGGGTAGAATTTAGTCCGTTAAGATGTTTTTATATATAACTTTATCCATAGTGCCTTTTATTGTCACTGAAGGATCAAAACGCCTTTATATTAAAAAGCCCCCCACGTTATGATGTTCTCTCCTCCCTGTTTTACAGTCAGCATTTGATATCTATAATTATACCTGGCATTTTCTGGGCATCGAACATATTCTTTTTCGTCCTTTTCAAAAAGGATCATCTTTCTTTCGTCTGAAAATAACGCATTTTCCAGTTTTCGACTGTCTCATATTCATGTGCTTCAGCAAATTCTAACCTTGCTTTCTTATTCTTTGTATTAATCAACAGTTTCTTTGCTCTGACACATCTAAAACATCCAACTTGACTTAATCTAAGCCAGACGGGTTAATGAAGTTTTCCTCCAGTAAATCACGCAATATAATTGCAGCATTCTTCTTTGTTTTACAAAGTCTTTCTTTTAATAACTTTATCAACTGACTTAGTCATTTTTTCTGGATCTTTCAGGCAGTGCTGCCAGATATGAGGGAAATTTTTATTCAATATTCACCTTTAAATTTAACTTGTAACGGTTAGCTAATTACTTCGACGATTTCTGTGAAAATAACGTCACTATGTATAAGTTTATAAATATATATGTTTCAATTGTTTGGCCCGAAACTTTTTATGAATAAATTTATAAGTATTTCATTATCATTATATATTTAAATCCCTTCATTCTAAAAATTTGCTAGCTATATATTCTGAATATACATTTGATAAAGTTTACGGTACAATATTTAATTTCGTTTTACCTTTTTTTTCTTAATCCAAAAGCTATTGAGAAAAATTTGTTTGGCCTGAAACTTTCGCACGCAACTACATAAAGATATAATTAATCTAAATGTTGAAAATATGGAAGTTTCTAATTTTTAGTTTCGGATGTATTACAAAAAAGTTCCTATAATTTAAGTACTTTTGAAATGGAAGCATAACCTGAAACAAGAGTAAGACAATGTTATTTGAAGTTATTCGCTGTATAATTTGAAAATAATTCGAATTTTATTCTTTAAATATTAATCTTTAACATATAACATGCACTGCATTTTCATAAAGACCGGAAACATTCGATTTTGGATGTTATATATATATATATATGAAAGGATAAAATAAGCAAGATTCTAAATTAGTATTTAAATTAATATTAAGTGATATCTTAATAGTATTAGCTCAGAATAAATCTTAATTTTAAGAACAACTTTGTGAGAATTCTATTTTAGAGCCCCAGTAAAGTTAGTTTTTCAGCAAAACACGTCGTAACGCGGGAATCGGAGTTTGAAGAAGTTTCATAATCAAAATTATGCAATAGTCAAAATAAGCGGCAATGCATCGCGAAATACGAAATCCTGGATATCCGAGTCAACCAATAAAAGAATGTGGGCTGGATTTTAGCTCACTTAACTATCCAATAAGAATTCATATTAGGAGTTTGGCCTCGCCCCCAAATATACATATTTAAATGGGAACACCCGAAAATCGACGCCTTTTTCATGAAAGTATTTGCTTAATTAGTTGACGTCCATAAACAGTTTAATTTAACTGTCCCAGTAGGGGATGGGTTCGCGGTTCCGCCGTTAGCGGGACGATTTCGGCCCGACTCGGCTACGGATCTGTACGTCAGCGTGCTCCGAATGATTTGACTGTTAATAAAATGCAAAATGACTAAGAGTCTTCAATAAACGACTGCATCATCAATGTTGGAGTATTAGTTATTTGAGTGAACTCTCTTAATATGAAACGACTGGCATGAATCACCTATTAAAAGACGATATATTACAATAAAGCCGGACAGGATGGTCTACCTGTAAGGGAAAACCAACAATTCAGCACCTTATATTAGTTTTTAAATGTTTGGATGAAACTGCAATATCTTGGAATGTGACCTCCTGGGACCGGAATTTTTCCAAACCAGACCGGAATTTTTCCAAACCAACCGGGAATTTTTCCAAACCAACCGGGAATTTTTCCAAACCAGGCCGGACTTTTTTATATCAAGCCGGACGATGTTAGAAAGAAACAATGCCCTTAAAAACCAAGCAACAGTAGTAACATCATCTGTAATCAAATGCTGTTAGAATGAAAAAGAGATGTGACTTACGTCACTTTTGTTTCAAGTGTTCCGATTGTTTACTCAAATGCTGTTAGAATGAAAAAGATACGTGACTTACACCATTTTTGATTCAAGTTGTTCCGATTGCTCTCTCAAAGGCCGTGATGTATAACAGATGGCCCGTTCGCGTTGGATTATCAGCTGACAAACATTTGCTTCTACTTTCACGTTTCTTGCGCGGATGTTTTGTTTTGATTAAAGTTTTCTTTTCATCCACTAAGTAAAAAATACAATTTTTGTTTTTGTTTTCATCTCAGTGTAAAAGAAGAGTGGGTAAGTGATTCATTTTATTTACCGTCAGGAGCGATGATTTATGAAGTAAATGGTTATTTTTATTGAAGTTATATTTATCTTGGTTTATTAATAAAAATTAGTTATGTGCTCAAATATCGTTTATTAACAGATGGCCGTAACTTTGGTGTATAAACGGGAAGAGGGCAAAAAGACGCGATTATGTATCGACTCCCGTAAAATCAATTCAATCACTAAAACAGATGCTGAACCACTTCCCAGAATAGATACTTTGTTAGATAAACTAGCTAAAGCAAAAATTTTTTCCACTCTTGACTTGGCAAGTGGATATTGGCACATTCTTATTCACCCAAAAGATACTGAAAAATTGGCCTTCGCTACAACTTTCGGATTATATGAGTGGAAATACCTTCCCTTTGGGCTTAAAAATGCCCCTGCTATCTTCAATCGAACCATTAGAAGGATTCTAAATAAATACAAAATAGACTTTGCCTGTAATTATTTTGATGATATAATTGTGTTTTCACAGTCAGAAGATGAACACTTCCAACACCTACAACAACTTTTTGATATATGTGTTAAAGAAAACTTAAAATTAAAACTATCAAAATGCAATTTTGCCAAAACAAAAATTAACTTCTTAGGATACGAAATAACTAATGGCCTAATTACCCCTGATAATCCAAACATTGAAGTAATAAAAAATTTGAAACTGCCAAAAAATGTCACGAAATAACTAATGGCCTAATTACCCCTGATAATCCAAACATTGAAGTAATAAAAAATTTGAAACTGCCAAAAAATGTCAAGGAATTACAGAGAGTTTTGGGATCAGTTAACGTTTATGCTAGATTTATTCCAAAATATGCCGAAACAAGAGCTCCTTTAAATAATTTATTAAAGAAAAATGTCCCCTATGTTTGGGACCAGAAATGTGAAAAATCCTTCCAAAAATTAAAAAATGCTCTTATAAGTAAACCTATTTTAAGAATTTATGATCCCAGAACTCCCTGTCAGTTATTTGTTGACGCCTCGAGTCATGGCGTGGGATGTGTTGTTAAACAGGCAGATGTGAATGGTACTTTACACCCAGTGGCATATCATTCAAGAAATTTACGAGATTATGAAAAAAATTATGCAATTACAGAATTAGAATGTTTAGCAATTATTGATGCCTTAGATAACTTTTATCATTATTTGCACGATCAAAAGTTTGTCATACATACGGATCATGCGTCTCTCACTTGGTTAAAAAATTTTAAAAATTTAAGAGGAAGATTATTCCGCTGGTCCCTTAAACTTAGTATGTTTGACTATGAAATTAAATATCAAAAAGGATCAACAAATATTGAAGCTGATATGCTATCTAGATTGCCTGTTTTGGAAAATGTGTCACACCATGTACACCTCCTAGACTTAAATGAAATTAAAGAAAACCAGAAAAAAGAAAACATAGGTATTAACATTAAGAAAATTCTTGAAATTGAAGATGTAATTGTAATTAAAAAGAAAGGTTTGTATAAGGTAATAGTCCCGATGTCATTAAGATTACGCCTCCTACAGAAAACCCACACTCAATTTGGACACCCAGGAATCTATAAAATGATAAATTTAATTACACCACAGTATTATTGGCCTAATATTAATAAAGATATTGAAAATTTTGTAAAACATTGCCATACCTGTCAAATAAATAAAAAATGTAGACAAAAACGGTTTGGTTCATTACAGGAAGTACCGCCGACAGATAAAACTTTTGAATGTTTGTCTTTGGACACTGTTGGTGGGCTGAACTACTATAATTCTACAAAAAATATTCGCATTTGGTCGTGGACCATGCAACCCGTTATGCGTGGGGATTTCCATCAAAAAGCGTTACCACTGAAACTTATACAAACTTTTTAAAACAACTTTTTCATATTCAAGTACCTAAAAAATTGTTAACAGATAGGAATGCAGCATTCACGGCATCCCGTTTCAAAAAATTCTTTCGAAATTATGATACAAAATATTTGTTAACTAGTAGCCATCATCCCGAATGCAACGGGAAAGTCGAGTGCCACAATCAGACTATTGTTACGCGTCTAAAATGTAAGGTTAACTCTTCTTCAAATATATTTCTCTGGACTAAATTAATTGGTGAAGTTTTAAATCAATATAACTTAACACCTCACTCTGTAACTCAATTCCCACCTAGTTATTTATTATTAGGAGAATTACCATATGATCCATTATTAGTAAACAATAGTTACTATCCTTCAGTTGATGAAGCTAGAAAAATAGCAAAAGAAAAAACAATACAATGTCATAAAAAAAACAAAATCCGATTTGATACTCGATTTCTCCCTGTTAAATTTAAAGTTGGTGATGAAATTATTTATGAAGAATTCCAATATCCCAACACACGTAAGTTAAGTCCACCTTATTCAGGCCCTTACACAATCTTAAAACAAATATGTGAAGTTAATTTTGAAATAGACAAACCCAGTCCCCGTTTTAAAGAAAGTCAGAAATTGTTCATTCATCTAAGTTAAGATACTATAATAACTGTAAAGCAACGGAATAAGCACCGCAAATTCCTAGCTTTTCTCTTACTAAATTAAACTGTATAAAAGCGGACGCCAAATACTACTTATTTACACTTTAAAATTATTAAAATAGCATCTTTTATGCTCGTATAATAATTCCCTATAACATTAAACATAGTAAAATTATTCCTACGGTAAAAAGTAGTTCACTAAAATTAAGAACTCAAACTATATGAAAAAATGCAACTAACATCGTTGCTAACCTTATTCTGTTCTATTTCTTGAATTGAAAAACAAAACTGAGGATGCCACACGCATCACATAATCTTTACATTTTAACAAATTTTGAAGATAGCGCGCGCTCATATTTTACATAAAAATTAAAAGCATTAAATTCATTTAACTCTTTTTTTTTTCTTTGACATATTGTTGAGCACGTGAACTTACAAAAATAGAGGATAAATAATAAACAAATTTATACACTGAAATTGAAAATGGCTCAGTTATAACATCCTCCCACCTTTTGATTATAGGTTATAATCAAAACCAAATGTTGCAGGTGTAGTTCTCAATACATTAGTCTTTCAGGGACTTTAATTCTCCTTCCCGCTTTGCTATATCTGACTGGTTCCTCTTCTGAAGTTACAACGGGTTTAACAGTTTGAGCAGAGGTTTCCTTTGAATGGTATGCTTCTTTCAGCTTTGAACTATTATTTGATGATGTTACTTCTAAAGGATATAATCTTTGAATAGGTCGTAAAAGTTCATGTTGCGAAGTTTGAACCTTTACAAGTCGAACTTTCTTATCTTTGCCAGGAATAAGTTCTGTGATACGGCCTAGTGGCCAGTGGATTCGTTTCTTGTTGTCAGATCCAATTAATACAATATCTCCGACAGCGATACCCTTTTCTGACTGTTTTCTATTTGCTCGCTGTATGAGAGCACCCAAATATTCGGATCTGAATCGATCTCTCAAAGCTCTGAGTAGGGACTGCCTGTATCTGAGCCTCTTTGATAAAGAATTTGTTCAACTGCATCAACATCTGGAAGCTGAATTTCGTGAACATCTTGAAGAAACATAGATGGGGAGATAGGCTTTACAGTCGCATCTTCAGAAAGATATGTTAGAGGCCTTGAATTCACTACACTTTCAACATCAGCTAAAAGAGTTGTCATTTCTTCGTACGTAAGACAGGCGCGTCCTAAGACTCTTTTAAGAAGATCTTTTATTACCCTAATCAGCCTCTCCCAGAAGCCACCCCACCACGCCGCCGTTGGCGGGTTAAACTTCCAGTCTATGGAGTTGACAGACCCATATTTTTGTATACATTGCCAATCTAAGCTTCTCAATAAATTAGCTGCGCCAACAAAATTTGTTCCGTTATCACAGTAGATAACAGAGCATCTTCCTCTGCGAGCCACAAATCTTCTCAAACCCATCAAAAATGCATCTGTGGAAGCAGAGTTCACTAGCTCTAGATGAACAGCTCTATATATAGCACATGTGAAAATCAAAATCCAACTCTTCTTATCGTTCTTAAGATACAAAGGACCAGCCATATCTATGCCTGTAATTTGAAATACGGCAGAATCTTTTACTCGGTTTTCAGGTAGAGGAGCACTAGATGTCCATAAAGCCCTTGAATTAAACCTTTTACAAATCACACAGCTGGCTAACACAAGCTTTACACTCTTTCTTCCGTTGAGGATCCAATACCTTTCTCTAAGCAAATTTAAGAGGATTTGTAACCCCGCATGACAGTTCTTTACATGAATATAAAAAATAAGTCGCTTAACAACTTCATTCTTTGAAGGGAGAATTATGGGATGGAGAAAATCTTCACTATCTTTCCTGTAAGTTATTTTAGTTTTCAAACGAATGACATCTTGCTCATCCTTACAGGTTTGTAATGTCTTCAATCTTTCATCACTTTCCGAAGAGAAAGATTCTTTTTGAACCATACGTAGAGTTTTTATCTCAGCTTCCCGAAATTCAGTAGCCGTCAATTCGCCTTTACTCTTCTTATCAAGATTTAAACAATTATGCTTAAAGCGAAGAATCCAAGCAACTAAACGTATGATTTTTTCATAACTTGAAAAGTAGCTGTAATACCAGTTATTGTTGGATGGAAATTCAGGTTTCGTCAACATACAAGTAGACTTTGACCTTTCTTTCTGAATTTCTTCCTCATTCCAATCTTCATCGGAAGTGTTCATGTGGTTTCTAAATTCTGCTGAATCTTTCATCCAATGTGGGCCCTCCCACCATCTGATTAAAGCTAATTGCTTAGCCTTACAGCCTCTAGACGGCAAGTCTGCTGGATTCTTCTCACTTGGTATATGTTTCCATGATGAAGGACTGCTTAATTTCTGAATCTCTTGAACCCGATTTCTGACAAACACAGACCAGCTCTCATTTCTTGAGATCCAAGCAAGCACTGTTGAGGAATCGCTCCAGTAATATCGCTTCATTTCCTGCCAACCCAAAGCATCCACAACAGTTTTCGCCAAACGAGCGCCAATAGTAGCTGCTAATAGCTCCATCCTTGGTACAGTCGTATTCTTTAAAGGCGCAACTCGGGACTTGGCAGCAAGCAGAATTATTTCCCCTTGATCTTCTTTTTCTATCCTCAAGAATACTACTGCTGCGTAAGCATCTTTACTACCATCAACGAAAGTATGAATTGTGCATGCATGTAAGTTTTCTGGAGTTATCTGGATATGTCTTGGTATCTTAACATCATTTAAATATTTAAGTTCTTGAAACCATAATAGGAATTCTTTTTGTAAATCACCAGTTATTTCGTCATCCCAATTAATTCCTAATTTCCAAGCTTTCTGTAACATCAATTTAGGATAAAGCATTACCGGAGCAGTAAAACCAAAAGGATCAAAAATTTTATGAACTGCCGATAACATACTTCGCTTGGTAATCCTTTCTGTGTTGAAATCGTTTAGCCATTTCATGTTGACTTTTAATGTATCGGAAACCTTATCCCAAATCAGACCCAATACTTGAGTTTCCTTCTGGTTCGATGTTTCAGCGTGATCACCAGTGTATTCCCACTGCCTTAAATCAAAACCAGCATTTGCCATTATTTTCTTTGAGTCCGAGATAAATTTCTTTAGATCTTCTTCACTGTGCACACTAGTGGCGACATTGTCTACATAAAAACTATGCAAAAGTCTTTGCTTGAAACTTTCCTCAAAATTTGCACTATTTTTGATGTGATATTCAATTACTGATGATAAAAGAAAAGGGCTACACTTTACACAGAAAACGACTCGTGCATGCCTAAATACTTTGAGTTTCTTCTCTTTTAGATCTTTCCACCATAGAAATCGTAGGAAATCTCTATCCTTTTCACAAATGCTAATTTGAAGAAACGCTTTTCTAATATCAGCGGTTACACCAAATTTTCTTTCTCTGAAACGTAGGAGAATATCTGGAATAAGCTCAATCAAATTTGGGCCACACTGCAGACACTGATTTAAAGATGGATGGTTAGCCAACTTTGCTGAAGCATCGAAAACCGGACGGATAGGTGTTGTACTACTGGTCTCTTTAATAACTGGGTGATGAGGTAAGTAATTACCATAAGAGTTCACTTTGGTAGCAGGAACTTCTTCTATGATCCCCTCATTCAACCAGTCCATAAATATATTTTCATATTTTCCGTACATGTTCTTAGATAATAACTTAGAAGTTGTACTTTCCAAACGTCTTACAGCCAAACTCAAGTTATCTGGTAATACAGATGTGTCGTCAGCCCAAGGAAGACAAATTTCATAACGACCATCCTTGTTAATTTTTACTGTCTCTAAGAAATGTTCCTTTGTTTGACGGTCAATCTCACTTTTAGATTTCTTTTCTATAGTATCTGTTATTCCGATCAAGTCCAATCTCCATAAGTTTGAGATATCAGCTTCATTTACGAACAAAGACGTCACCATCATTGCTAAATTATCTGTTGAGACTTCGGTGTGAGGCGCCTTGCCCATCAATGTCCAACCGAGGTATGTTTCTATGGCAACAAGACCTGATGTCAATACTTTTCTTTTGCCAGTTAACATCTTTCCCATAATATCAGCACCAATCAATATTTCGATAACTTCACGGCAATGACTTACATCAGATAATTCGATTCCATATTCTTTCAACTCTTTAATCCACGGACCATTAGTGACGGGTTGAATGTTTTCACATATAGTAATTTGATCCATCACTTCAAAATTACAGGTGAACTTCTCCTTCATATCCTTAACCTTTATTCTATAACAATTATGTTGGCATTCCTTTGTTGTAACTCCGCCAAACAATGAATGCATCATTTTTTCTTGACGAATGGGAGTATAATTCATCTCTTCTGCTATACTTTTCAAAATATAAGATTTTTGGGATGCTGAATCTAACAATAAACGAACTGTTTTTTGCTTGTTTTCGGAGATGAGTTTCACTTTTAAGGTTTGAAGGAATACTTTAGCACTTTCCTTATTAAAATTTGCCATGTTTACTTCACTACTGACTGAATTTTCTTCAACCTTTTCTTGTGCAGTTTTACCTTGCGAATCACGCAAATCGCACATCAAAGGCACATGCTTCTTAGAACAGATAATGCATCTTAAAACTGCTCGACATTTTTTCACTGTATGATTAGGTAACAAACAAGCGAAGCAGCAATTTTTATCCTTTACAATCTTTTGTATCTCAGTTAAACTCAATTTTCGAGCTGAAAAGCATTCAGAGCTCAAATGTTTGCCTTGGCAAAAAATGCATACTCTTTTGAAATCTAAAGCAGAAGACGTTGTCAATAAACCTGCAGCTGTCGATATCTTATTTCGCATATAGTCTGCACTTGCACTGTTTTTCCTTTTAGAATATTTATTATCTTCACGCTTTGTCAAACCGAAGCCCGCTACAGCTAAAGATATTCTCTCTTCACCTTCTACTTCCGTTTTCAAAAAATGCATCAGATTATTCAACCTTCCTTTAGCATCTGTATTAGAAGAAGAGAGATTCGAGCGATTCCAGGCCTTCAAAAAGTCTGCTGGGAAACAAGACTCAACCATAGGGTATAAAATGGAGGCATATTTATCAGTGGTAACACCTAATGTTTCTAGCGCCCGTAAATATGACTCAAGCTTATCATATAATGAAGTTAATGCAAATCTACCTTTTGTTTGCACAGATATTATCAATTTCAATAACTCTCGTACATACACTTCTACTAGAACATCTTCCCTGCCAAAACGAGCCTTTAAACTTTCCACTGCCTTTGAATAATTGGCGCCAGTTGGCGGGAAACTTTCAACAACTTCTCTTGCGCGTGAACCAGCGATTGTTGCTTGTACTAAATACTGGAACTTGTCCTCTGGGGCAATTTCATCATCTTTATCGATTTGTTCAAATTGGCTCCAAAAAGGCAACCAATCCTTAATTTCCCCCCCAAATTTCCTGAATTCCAGCTTAGGTAAAGTAAATTTTCGTCTCATAGTACTATTTTCATAATTACTTAAAATAGCATCAGTTTGAATTTGCCCAGATGATTGTATTCTCTCCAATTCTAAATCATGATTCAATCTTAATTTCTCTTTCTCCAGTTCTGCTTCTTTTTCCAGCTTTAATGCCTCAGCTTCTTTCCAAGCTTGTTCTTGTTTTTCTTCTTTCAAAGCTTGTTTTTCTTCTTTCAAAGCTTGTTCTTGTTTTTCTTCTTTCATTTTTCTTTCAGCTATAGCATTTTCTAAAATATCTTTCACAAATTCGGGATCCTTTTCATACTCTTTACTATTTAAAATCAGCTCTTTTAAGCTTGCTATTGTGAACGTCGAAGGCAAAGTCTCTCCAATCTCTTCGGCTACCCACTTCAAATCTTCTTTTTTAAATCCTTTAACGGTTTTAAACATGTTTTTAATCTTAATATAATCAAAATAATTTTACTTCACTTGAACGGTCCTGTCGCTATGGACTCCAGTATTTTTATGTAAAGCAACGGAATAAGCACCGCAAATTCCTAGCTTTTCTCTTACTAAATTAAACTGTATAAAAGCGGACGCCAAATACTACTTATTTACACTTTAAAATTATTAAAATAGCATCTTTTATGCTCGTATAATAATTCCCTATAACATTAAACATATTAAAATTATTCCTACGGTAAAAAGTAGTTCACTAAAATTAAGAACTCAAACTATATGAAAAAATGCAACTAACATCGTTGCTAACTTTATTCTGTTCTATTTCTTGAATTGAAAAACAAAACTGAGGATGCCACACGCATCACATAATCTTTACATTTTAACAAATTTTGAAGATAGCACGCGCTCATATTTTACATAAAAATTAAAAGCATTAAATTCATTTAACTCTTTTTTTTTTCTTTGACATATTGTTGAGCACGTGAACTTACAAAAATAGAGGATAAATAATAAACAAATTTATACACTGAAATTGAAAATGGCTCAGTTATAACAATAACCCACAAAAATTCAAATTAAGTCATGAATAATTTTAGTTAGGGATCAACTCCATGTCCCAAGTATTTTTTTTTTATTTATTATTCTCGTGATCTAATGATCTTCACCACTGTAAAGTGATCAGACAGCACGGGAAAAATGATTTGTTTTTGTCCTCTGTAGAAATTCATCAGTTTCCACCTTTATCCCAACTCACCTTTTTGGAAAAACTTGACCTTTGAAAATGGAAACTTGACCTTTGAAACCTTGGAAAGACTTGACTTCTCACAAGTTCAGGGGTCAAGTTACCCACAAAACAATTTTTTTTTTTTTTTTTTTTTTTTTTTTTTTTGCTTGCCAATGGCTAACCAAACTATGTTGATACCAATGTAGTATTTTAAAACAATTAATTACTAACAGAAAGTGATTAAGTTGTTTTTGTGTAAATAGTTTGTAAAAAGAAAATGCCTAGTAGTACTGGTATTCTTAGTATTAGTAGTATTATTAGAGTTGATTAAACACTATTGTGTTTATTAAATAGATTTATGTGTCTGTTAAATGTTATATTTATGAAAAAATTATTTGTGTCAGTATGTAAATAAAGTTTCTAGAAATTGTTAAAAATGTACTATAATTGTTTTACATATACTTTATGTTTTATTAAAAGATCTTTGCATTATTAAAAAGATACACAAAGAATGCCATTTTTTTTTTTTTTTTTTTTTTTTTTTTTTTTTACAATGTACTGTTGAAGTTACAGTGTTATAATTATTGTTATACATATTCTATATGGACTCAATAACAAAGATCAGACTTTTTACAACAATTATTTATTGTCAAAGATCAATGTTATTATTCAAGACATTCAAAAACTTTATTGGCCAAAAGGAACTTTATATTTTAAAGACTTTCCTCAACAAACTAGTTTGTACGTAAGAAAGATATCTTGTCAAAAATGTTATGCCAGTAAACATGTTATGTTATAATTTTTTTTCGTACAGTATGTCATACGTTTTCATATATTATATTAAACTTTTCTTATGTTTGTGAACAAGTGCTGTAAACACTATTATATGTATCAGGCGAGCACGTTGACCAGTCCAACATACAAGTAAATAAATTAAAAAAGAAAAATTAATTTTTTTTTTATTATAAATAAACGGAAAGGCCATAACTCCTACTTAAAAATGATTCCATAACAAAATATTTCAGACGAAAATTTCTAAAAAATAAAATTTTCCACTTTTAAATAAAATTTTCCATTTTAAATAAATTTTTCAAAAAGTTAAGTTTTATAATTTGTCAAATTTTCCATTTTAAGTTTAACTTTCTCCTGGAGTATCTTCTGTCTCTGGGTGACTTCTCACATACTTGCAGGCAAGTATGGGGGAGCGTCGGCTTGGAGGGGTGGATATGAAAGGATAAAATAAGCAAGAAGCATTTAAATTAATATTAAGTGATATCTTAATAGTATTAGCTCAGAATAAATCTTAATTTTAAGAACAACTTTGTGAGAATTCTATTTTAGAGCCCCAGTAAAGTTAGTTTTTCAGCAAAACACGTCGTAACGCGGGAATCGGAGTTAGAAGAAATTCGTAAATTTCAAGTAATCTAGGAAGTTTTCAATGTTGTACTTTCATAATTAATAATGTACATGCCGACATCATTTTGAATCTCGTTTGACATCTTTACAGTAAAAATATTCTTTTTAGTGTACGTCTAAGCGAAAATTAGCCATTTTCTCCAATGTTAAGAAAATCGTATATATTTTTTTAACTTTCAAAGTTTCTAAATTATAGTATTTCGAATCAATAGGGTTCCTGCAAATATTATAAGTAATATTATAAAACTGATGCGACTACTCTGCGATAATTTTTTCTTGTGACATCGTGTGCGCAACCTAACAAACTGAAAGAGACCCTACAGACGGACCCCACCAAGCCGAATTTGTGAGTTTTAAATTCCTCAGGCTTTTAAAACATTTAATAAAGTAAAAAAAAAAAAAAAAAGAAAAAGAAAAAGAAAAAAAAGTAATCGAAAATTTTAAGAATTACTTAGTTTTCCTACACACATAATGGTGAACTACATTACAAAAGAGTATCGTTTAAAACACAAATATTTTTTTGAAAGAGTCGATTTCATAAAACTGAATTTTGTAAAGATGCCTCTCACGTGTATGTTTATAAAGTGTAATTTTGTGAAGGAGTAACTAAAGAACTACAAGTTTTACTTGGACGGTATCTTAAATACATAAAGTTTATGAGTATAATTCTTTTCTTAGAACAATCTTAAAGAGTTTTAAATTGCAATAAACATATTTAAATTAAAATATATTTTTTATACGTACAAAATGATAATAGAATATGATGTGGAAAACAGCCACCATTTTATGCTAGGAGTTTTTCCTACCACAGTAAATTTAAGTACATTATGTATCACATATTAGTCAAATAATTTTTAAAGAACGGTCTGGGCGAAAATTTTCAAAATAATTTTAAATAAATATTTAAATTTAGTAACAAAATAAAATGCTTTATGAATATCGTTATAATATTCAAACGAGTTGAGGATAGTATAGACAACATATATGCAAAATGTTTTCAAATCATTGTCAAACTAGCTGGAACCCGTCGAATTCGACGGTGACTTCATTCACCGTAATGTTTCAAAAATCGTCGCTCTTCGATTGTTCCTGTCCGTTTTTTAAATCCGCATATGTAAATGTCACCGAGGTCTTGGAGAAAACGGACAGAAACAATCGAAGAGCGACGCGTACGTGAGATGGCATGTGACAGAAAGCAAACAAAAGATTTCGCATCAATTCAGCTTATTTTAACAACTCTACGCTAGATGGCGGTGAAATGATTGAAATCTATAAAGTTTGTTTTTAACTACTTTTTTGAGTAAAAAACGGAAGAGTACTAGTGGAATATGACGAATGAGCACGAATACAGTTACGAATTCTAATTGAGTATTTCATTAAAGACGATAATTTTGATCCAGCCATCGGCCACGGGACATCCAGGTGAGACCTCGAGAGTGATCTTGACTGCCACGGCACCCAAAGCTGGAACCCGTTGAATTCGACGATCACTTTATTGACCGTAATGTTTCAAAAATCGTCGTATCATTATTTAAATGTATTTCATGTTGAAACATCTAATATAATTTACGACATTTCACTTAAGAAAGAAAGTCGGAAAAATGCTTATAAATAGAAATACTATATATGACATCACTTTCTACAAAGTACTGTCAATGTGACGTCAAACTGACTCCAAATAAACAGATTCTATCTTTTATTTTCTATTTCGTTTAATACTAAGACTATATGCTAGCTGACCCGTCCGGCGTTTCCCGGGCCCATGATACCTTAAATTTGTATTATATTATACCTTTAACTCGATTTGTTTCAATTTCTGTTTTTAAATGAAAGCATCACAATAAAATAATAATAATAATAATAATAATAATAATCTGTAACAAAACAATTACCTCGAACCGAACGAAACTCTGCCTTGTGACCCCGGTGCTTGCGGCAGCGCATACACGGGCCGCTAACAACATAAAACAATTCCCAAAAATTAACCTGGAACCGAACGAACCTGCCCGGCAATGCACGGACCTGTGATAGTAACCTTAAATGAACCTTAAATTTGTATGATTTTATATCTTTAACTCGATTTTGTTTGAATTTCTATTTTTAAATAAAAGCATTGCGAAAAGAAATAATCAGCTGTAACAAAAAAAAATTACCTCGAACCGAACGAAACTCTGCCTTGTGACCCCGGTGCCTGCGGCAGCGATACGGGGGCCGCTAATACCATGAAAAAATTCCAAAAAATTAAACTGGAACGGAACGAATCCGCCCAGCATTGCCCGGGCCCATGATAATAACCTTAAATGCACCTTAAATTTGTATGGTTTTATATCTTTAACTCGATTTTGTTTGAATTTCTATTTTTAAATGAAAAGATCACACACACACACACACACACACACACACACACACACAAAATAATAATAATAATAATAATAATAATAATAATAATAATAATAATAATCATCATCATCTGTAAAAAAAAAAAAAAAAATTACCTCAAACAGAACGAAACTCGGGTTCGTGACCCAGCACCTGCGGCACGCTATGTGCAGGCCGCTAATGACATGAAAAAATTCTCAAAAATTAACCTTGTACCGAACGAACCTCTGACTCGTGTTACCGCTGCCTGTGGCTGCGGCACCGTATAACAGGCATGCTCCGCACGCGCTGCAAAATCCACTTTCCTCCACCAGGGAGCGCAGTATGTTGTATACGAACATCACCAATCGCCTGGAATTTCCAAGACCCTTCAAATAATGTGTCACATGATGGTGTCAACTGCAAAATCCTTTAGTTACACTTTCCACCGCCATGGGGCACAACCTGTTCTATACGAACAACACCAACGGTCAGGATATATCAAGACCTTTAAAATAAGGGGCAACATGATAGGGCCTACTACAAAATCACCTAGTTCCATTTTTCACCACCAGGGGGCGCACTATTTTGTATACAAACATCCCCAATCAACATAGAATTTCAAGACCTTTAAAATGAGGTGCTACATGTGTGAGTCTAGAACGGATTTCCCTCTCAAACTAATTTCCCCCCCCCCCTTCAAATCAACTTTCCCCCTTTTTCTCCCCTTTAAAATTGAAAATTCCAAAATCGGAGATATTGATTTTTTAGTATTCGAGTCTAGGCTCCCCATGTATAATTTCTTCACCGTGAAGTAATTTTGAGCTGAGTTATGCTCGCCAACGTGATTTTAACCCCTGCCCCCCCCCCAGGGGGGGAAACCGTTCGACTTTTTCTATTTTTTCTATTTTCATAACATATCTACAGACCAAGACGTTCTTTTAGACATCTCAACCAAATTTTTACACTTAGCCATTCTCTCAATTTAGTGTAGACAGACAAAACGCGTTTCAAATTAATATATAGATTCTTTCCTGTTGCCACACTGTAAAAAAGGCACAATAATTAAAAAATAAAATGATAACACGTGAACTTTGTTTTTATAAGGCAATAAAAATTCTAAAAATTCAGATTAACTCGCTGTATTTTTGCATTTCCGAAAATGAAATAAAGAAATAAGAGAAAAAACGGCGAAATAAATAAATATTTTTTCCTGTTGCCACACTGTAAAAAAGGAACAATAATTTAAAAATAAAATGATAACACGTGAACTTTGTTTTTATAAGGCAATAAAAATTCAGATTAAATCGCTGAATTTTTGCATTTCCGAAAATGACGTCATTCTAAAAAAGAAATGTGCATTTTTAGTATATTAATTGGGACCGTTCGACTTTTTTTTATTTTTCTCTTTTCGTAGCACATCTACAGACCAAGACCGTTTTTTAGACACCTCAACCAATTTTTTACATCTAGCCGTTCTCTCAATATAGTGGAGACAGACAAAAACATGTTTCAAATTAATATATAGATTATTTTTCACGTACGGTGGAAATGCTGAAACACAGTGTTTTTTATCGTATACTTTAAAGCATAAAAATCTGTTTTCATAAAAATGCAACGAAAGAGATAACAGTATGAGTGATACACCATAGTAATTAGATTGATTTCGCATATATTTAAAAAAAAAGAAAAAAATGCATATATAGACCTACTTGGGTTGATCGGTGCTGAAAAAAGGCCTTTCTAAATAACCAGCCTTGAGTCCTAGGGGGAAAAAATATATAGATATAAATCATGAAAAAAAAAAAAAGTAAAAAATTAGATAAAATATAAAGCCAAAGCAATTGAACATCAAAATTAAAATCTTTTAGTAGTTTTGCACAGAATGACTATTACTTCCCTTAGAAATCTCAAAAGTTTTCCACAATTTATCAGTGATGTGCTATTTTAATGCACATGCTTGTGTTTGAAAGCCAAAATTGAGAATTTCATCTGCTACAGAAATTAAAAATTCACCGTAAAATATTAGGAAATATTTCATAATTGCCGAAACGTTAGTGA
The DNA here is from genome assembly GCA_963930645.1 of Salticus scenicus. Classification (NCBI taxonomy): domain Eukaryota; kingdom Metazoa; phylum Arthropoda; class Arachnida; order Araneae; family Salticidae; genus Salticus; species Salticus scenicus. The sequence continues at coordinate 272,967 of CAWVNO010002557.1, read as the reverse complement.
AAGCCCGCTGTTGAGAATCAAAATGGTTTTGGGCTCCGTCTGTGTGTTTGTTTGTCTGTCTGTCTGTCGCGCGATAGCAGCTGCAAAAATCACGCTATTAACATGAAATTTAGTACACATGTTCCTGAGCCCCACAGAATCAGCTGTATAGTTTTGAGTATGTATTCCATTTGTAGTTCGTGTACAGGGACACGCCAAAGTTTTTCTTATCATTACGACCTATGGGAAGAATTTGTCGTGCGATAGCGGCCGAAAAATCACGCTATTGATTTGCAATTTGTTACACATATTTATGAACCACACAAAATTTTTCCTGTATAGTTTTGAGTGTGTATTCCATTTGTAGTTCGTGTACAGGGACACACCAAATGTTTTCTTATCATTACGCCTTATTGGCAGAATTCTTATGTACCGCAATAGCGGCCGCAAAAATCTTCCGATTAACTTGAAAATTGGCACACACATTCAGGCTCTGTATAGAAATAGCTATACATACTTCTTATGTCTTTTTTTTTTTTTTGTTATGGATTGTGTACAGGGACACGTCAAAATTCTTATCATTACAGCATGTGGGGTGAATTTCGTTTAGACGCATTTTGACATCATTACTTTGCTATCAACAAAATGAAATTAGCGTACATTATTGAGATGCCTAAACTTATGTTTTCAGAAGAGATTATGTGCTCTTAGGCTCCCTAATTACAGGACCATACACAAGTGTTCTGACAATGTAACGTAATCAGCCAAATTATGTGTCAAATTTCTAATAATTATTTATTAAAAATGTATAATAAGCTGACTAGTTTTTACTGGTGTACAAAATGTTTATGGTTCGTTTACGGAGACAGACAAAAGCATTTCATGACATTTGAGCCTATGAACAAATTTTTATTTAAGCGCACTTTAATGTGTTTATGCTGCATTCAACATAATGGAATTAACATACATTATAAAGTTGCTTAAAAGCATGTTTTCTCTAGAAAAAGGATATGCATAGGCTAAGTAATTTATTTACGGGTTCCTACAAAAAAATTCCGATGACGTACTGTAATCATCCAAATGATGTCAAATTAGGTTGAATTATTAACGAGTTATAATTAATTAAATTGGTGTATTCTTTTTAGTGTATACATTTACTGTGGCTCCTTTTCTGGGATACATAAAAGAATTTCGTACTATTACGGTCTATAGTCGGTATTTTTTGGATGTGCATTTTAACATGCTTACACCTCGTTAAATATAATGAAATTCTATTAGAATTTTAAAAGAATGTTTTTCAGTTGAGAAGTGTGGGCATAGTATTGGTAATTCATTTATAGGGTTACACAAAATAATTCCGATATGTATGTATGTATTGTTATGTAATCATTTTGCATAAAATTTGGTACAAGTATTTATGAATTACAAGGAATTAATACAAGACAATCAGTTATGAGAAATACATATGTTTTCATATAACATATATATATATATATATACAGATAGTTATGAAAAGAGAGATACAGCAGGGGGTTGAGGGGGGGGGGCGGCAATCTCCACCCTCAGAAGCGTTTCTGTTTATGTAGCAAATCAATCGAATCAATATATATATATATATATATATATATATATATATATAATGTAATAAGAAATTAATATATATATATATATATATATATATATATATATCTGTAGAATAATGTGTGATGCAAATAGGTCGTTGAGGTTCCTAATATGCAGATCCCCTAGTTTATGAATGATGGGTATTTATATATATATATATATATATATATATTTTTTTTTTTTTTTTTTCTTGCTGTTAGTTTCATCTATATACGCTTAAGACGAAAGTATCAGAATTGTAAAAATTCCGCTTTTCGATGGATTCACACATAACGACATGTCATGAATGTAATACCACTATTAATGTATATTTAAGATTATTGGCCTCTGCATATGTTACCAAAATATTGTGAATGTTGTAACTCTCAAACCAACAGACGGAATTATACAAAACTTTACTTTGGTTAAACCTTCATATAATTTGGTGTTGATTAAATTTCAATATATATCGTCCAATTAATGGCACTGCTATGCTGCAATTTCCTCTATTTACGCTAAAGCTATTATTGTAGCTTCTATAACGTTTAAATGCACGAAGTGTGAAATGTAAGGAGAGACCCTTATGAAAACTGTACTAATTACATTTTTGTATTTCGTCCGGCAGTTGTCATTGCTGGGCTACGATTTTCTCCGTTTACGAGGAGACTTTATCTCAATTCTGTACTGATAAGTATAAAGGATTTTAAGTCCAAAAATGTTGATTTTGAGTAAAGTACATAGTCAGACTCAGAAAAAAATTCTCTATCGATTGGTATAGAAGATTTAAATCCATGTCATTTAGTCTTTGTGAAAATCCATTGGTAAAAAAAGGTTCCAGTCAGAAATTTAGCATTCATATATAGTATAAAATATTTAATTAAAATTTTCCCCGTTATTAAATGAAGGTTGACAATCACTCAATGGTATAAAAGGTATAAGTCAACGAATTCCCTTTTTCCTAATCCATTCCTGTGATTTGTTTTTAGTTAGTTTAAATTCATTTTTCGTCTCCTGAAAAATCAAGAATATGGACTTAAATCCTTTATACTTATCAGTACAGAATTTCTGTCATGCTTAAATACGCCAGACTTCATATGTGCGGTATAGATTGTGAAAAAATTCCAAATTCACCTTGGTTGTACATCTAAAGACGCGTGTCGTTACTATTACTGATTTCCTGCTATTTCTCAGATGGCAGTATCTCGGCAACTACTAGTTACAACTATACCAAACTGAAAATGTAAAGTTGGTATTCTAAGAAGCTATTGTTATGGAACATTTGTGCGAGTTACACGATTGGTAAACATATTGCAATATGCGAGAAATGTTTCATCCCATTTTAGTCGATGTGATCAAACAAAAAAGGTGACAACGCTTTTATCAAAGAATGAAAAAAAAAAAAAAAAAATAGAATTTGTGGGTAAATAGATAATATTTCATAAACAAAGAAACACTATAAAAGTGAAAAACATAGAATAACGAAACTATATTTATTATACTGTTTTATTAATTTTTATTAAAATCACTCAATCAACTGTGGAAGAAAATCATATTTAATGAAATTTTATTTTTCGACTGAGTGAAAATAATGCCTGGACCGGGACTCGAACCCCAGTCTCCGGGGACTCCGGGGTTCGAGTCCCGGTCAAGGCATTATTTTCACTCAGTCGGAAAAATAAAATTTCATTAAATGTTTTATTAATATTTGATTATTGATAACTATCTACGTACTGTTATTTATGTGCTAGATAGTAGATTAATTAACTAAAATTGGAAAATAAATCTGGTGTGAAACAACCACACGACTTCCATTACTTACTATTACATGTATCGTATGCATTTTTTGGAGATAATATGATCAGAAGACGTAAAATTGACCTAACAAATTAGACACTTAAAATTTTCTGGTAAGAGAAATTTTATAGATATGTAAAGATATATAAAATATATTTGCATAGCGAATTTAAAAATAGGAAAAAGAAAAAAATCGGTTTAGCCATTTTTCAAAACATTAATTTCCGACATCTAAAAGTGATCTATTTACTTAAACAGGACGACTGATAATTTTCCTTTAGTAACCAAGTAATACATAAGAAAGGATATCTAAAATGGATTTATGTAACAATTTTCAAGAAAATCATTAGAGCCGTTTTTGAGATACCGACTTTTGCCAAAACTTGGCATACTCAATTATTGACCGGAAAACAATGATTACATACAAAAGGATATTTAAAAGGCAATTAATATGGCAAGTTTGAAAAAAAATCCGTACAGCCATTTTTAATGGAAAGCACTTGCGAGGTCTAAAATTGAGCTATTTATAAAGGACGTCTATCAATTTTCCTGAAATAACCAACTATATCATTCGTAAGAACATCTAATAGAGTGCTTATATAGCAACTTAGAAGAAAATCGTTAGAGCCGTTTTTGAGATACAGACTTCCGGTACTACTTCCGGTTTCCGATGCCCCACTTCCGTTTTTCCAAATTTCACCAAATTTTGGAACATTCCTCTGTGCACCAGACCTGTTTCAGTTCTAAAGTTTCGTAGTTCTATCTTTATTAGTTTCCGAGATATAATAGCCAGAAGATTCCCCACATACATACACACACGCATACACACTGACCAATTGCAAAAAAAAAAAAAAAAAAAAAATTTGGACTCAGGAAGGAGACCTTAAAATATGTAAATCAGGTAAAATCTCGATATCGAATTTTTGGACAGAATACAATATTTCCTACGGTAGTCGGGTAATGGAAGTTAAAAAATGTAAACTTTTTTTTATATATTTAAGTTTTTTCCTATAATTAATATCGTGATTATTATAGATTGCAAGTTAAATATTTTCTCTGAAATATGCGTGTCATTGTATAAAACAGGGGGGGGGGGGGGGGTAATATATAAAGGACATTGAATTTAGTATGAAAAATTATTCTCAAATTCGTAAATTAAAAATTGTTTGAAGAGTCTGTTTAAACCATCACCACACTCGCAATATTTGTTTTGGATTACATATAAATTAACAATGACTTTCACCAGGCTAAATTAGGTACGAATGTAGCGGAAAAGCAAAATTGCATGATATTGTTTTAAAAATTCTAAATCGTTTTTATTCTATAAATTTAAATTTTTTGGTCCTTTTACTGATGTTTTCTGTTTATTTAGGCTTTCTAAAAATAAGATTTTTAAACAAGTGATTTAAAAAATTCTTTTTACATGCTTAGTTTATTTATTTTTATTTTTATTTTTACTTTTACTTTTTTATTTTTACTTTTACATTTTTTTTTTATTTTTTTTTTTACTTTCTTCTATATTCAACAGAAAAAAAATATTGGATTTGTAAAAATTTCCAACTTCCGGTTTCCTGTGGATTTACACGTCTTCACAGGTCCAGAACACAATTTGACCATTTTTAGAAAATGTCCATCTTTCTGTTTGTCTGTGTCTGTGTGTGCGCGTGTGTATGACAAAAATTTTGTGGCGATGGTATCTCAGAAAATACTGCTGAGACTTATATGTAACTTTGTGTAGAAGCAGCTTGACCTGAATTAGTGTTTATTAACTACTGGTGTTAACAGCTCAAGAGGTGGCGCTGCTATACAGCGATTTCCGCAATTTAAAGGAATGCTATATCTCATGTTCTATTACGTATAATCAAATATAAGGTTATTATGAGACATTATGCTGATTCAATTTGATTGCTTATCGTTCAACAGGCGGCGGTGCTATACAGCGATATCCGCAATTTATTGGAAAGCTATACCTTTTGAACTACTGCCCTGAATTTCATATAATTCCATACGTTGAGGCATTTTGACATAAATTAATGCCTGTTAACTTTTGATGCCAATCGCATACAATCAAGCAAATCTTGATTTGTGAGAAGGTCATTATGAGAAATTAATAAGAAAGCACCACAGAACTGACGTTGTAAATTATTACTTACAAAACTTTGAATAAGCACCATAAAATGCAATAAACTCGCAACAATTGTTGCGAGTTTATTGCATTTTATGGTGTTTATTCAACGTTTTGTAAGTAATCATTATGAGACATGCTGATTCTATTTGTATACTTATAGACCAATAGTTGGAGCTACTGTACTGTATTTATTTCCGAGAACGAAATGGTTATACCTCAAATTCATTGGCATATAACTGTACGAAACTTAATATGTGAGACAATCATTATCAAAACGCAATTTTAAAGATCTTATAGATAGAGAATAACTATCTTTATTTGTATTTAATGTAAGCATTCTCTAAGATGAAAATCGTCTACATTCATTATGATACATAATTTTAATAAATAATAGTTTTAATAATTTATTTCTGAGTGAATTTGTACAGAAAAATATAGAAGAAAGTTTTCTGGTGGCTACAACATACTAGTTTTCTTTGTGAATGTCATTTGTAATCATTTGTCTATTATTTTTTTCCTATTTTAATTCTGATACAAAATTTACTGAATTTCATATTTCAAACATCTTCGATTCGGTCTTTCTCGATTTCAATCACGGTAAAATATCTCTAAAATTCCACGTTTGTAAAAAAGGCAATCCCTATAAAAGCTAGCTTTTCCGGCTCCGTATTTTTCTCGTAGGATTTAATATTAATTTATCTCCATTAAATATCAATGTACACTAAAAAGCCAAAAAAATTGGTTTTGACGTGCGCGTAAAAATAACGGATGTATGGAACCAAATAGTGAAACACTTATTATAAGAAAATATGCCTATATAAGTAAAACAGGTCAAATCTGTACATTGGTTATTGCTACAATGGTATATTATCAAGATTGAAGAAATTTTGAGCAGAGTGTTAAATTTTGCACAAAGGAAACGAGGGATAGCATTCCCGAAGCAGCGATAAAATTTGAATTTTTGCGTACGGCTATTTCACAAGTGTACCATGAGTATTTGATATCTAGTAAAAAATGAAAAAAATATATGAATAACAACAATCTGTTCGACTGAAAAAAAAAAAAAATCTTGAAAGAATAGGAACGCCGACGTCTGATGAGAATTCTTAAATGAAATAGACTAGCAACACTTACTCAAACTGCCATATACTGCCGTTAGATTGTTAAAGGTTGAAAAGACATTACCTGGTATACGTGTGTCATTTCATATTATATCAGGTGGAGAGACGTGTGCGATTATGATAACAAGATCTTAAAGCCATGGACAAAACCTGTCAAAAGAGGATTGTTCAAGCTGGTTGAGCCTGTTCAATGTAGGTTCATACACAGGGTTTCCCATCGGTATGATGGGAAACCCAGCGCAAGTGACAGACTTCTATTTGTGTTATGAGTGAGGTCATGGGTTTTGTGATCTGAATGCGTGTTTTGCATGTTAAAGTGATTTGTATGGTGTTGTCACCTTTTGTGTCGGAGCTGATATATTTATTGCGCGAGCATCGCATCGGGGTCAAAAGTTATTTGACTTTAAAGAAGCTGGAGATGAACTAAGGACCTTCGGAACAGAAATCGAAAAAAGTGGTTTCGAGCAAAGATTAACCATCTTTGTTCAGTTCCTTAGCTGAGCGAAGATAAAGTTCACAAAGATTTGCTAAGATCTTATGATCTATGATCATATTAATTTCTTCCAACCAAAAAAGTTTTCTCTTTCAAAAATATCTCTGAAAATATTCATTTACTAAGTTCTTTAATTTTGATTGTGACAGCATGTTCATTAAAAAGGCAAACTGCTAGACACACTTTTCACACGTATTCCTTAAAATTCAGAACATGCAACAAAAAACTAGTGTTAAATAATAAGAATGTTTTAAGCAACACCAAAAAGTTCTGTTTATACCCTGAAATCTTATCTTCTTTTTTGACTTGATCAAAAATTATGTTCTACTGAATCGAAAAAGTTGTACTTTATTTGTACATTTATGATATTTGTTATTATAATTCTCATTTATTACACTTATAAAGTTTTTTTTTTTTTTAATTCTTATTTCTCAAAGAAAAGAAAAAAGAAAAAGTAAACAGTATATTTTATTTAAAACACAAAAAGCAAGAATTTATAAAGTGTCGAAGAAAAACGGGTACGGCGAAGTGAAGAAATCGGGTACGGTTCCAATACGCAAATAAGGCAAAATGCAGGCAATCAAAGTATTCGAAGAGTCCTAAAGCACAAATTTGGGTATAATTTTCTCTACACAACCACTTTCTAACCGATTTCAAAAAAAAAAAAAAAAAAAAAAGAGAAAAAGAAAGAAATGCAAGAAAGTTTCAATATATTCCTTTTCACTTTCTCTTACCCATAAGGTCGAGAAAGTATTCTTTTACGGTTAAATTTTCGAACGTGAGTTTTTGTTATATTTACATGTTTTCAGGTCCCCTGAATACGAAAATCATGCTTTTAGCGATTGGTCTGTGTGTCTGTTATCAGCATATCTCAAGAACAAATAGTAGCAGAAATTCCAAATTCGGTATTATAAATGTGTATCATATAGGGATGCTACAGTAAGATTTTCGTTGAGATAAAGCAAATGGTTCTTGTACAGGGATACTCAAAAATGTATTCAAATACATTACGTCTATGGGGGAAATTGCAGGTAAGTAGTGGTTAACACCTGTAGACTGCACTAAACCAAATGGAACGAATATGTATTTTTTGTAATAGAGATAGTCAGCTGGGAAATTTCTTTTGTGTATGTAGGAGCATCACCTCCAGCCTGGGGAGGGAAGTCCCCCCTCGAGGGGAGTAAATTTTCATGATGGGTATCTTTCATAAGAGCTCGCCAATACCTTTAAAACGAATGGTTGAACCATCAATCTGCGATAATTTATTATCGATTTATCGATTTTTTTCATTTAAAGAAAAGAAAAAAAAAATCATTTAATAATGAGAATAAATTAAACTTTTTTTTTTCTTTTTTTTTTTTTATATATATATTTAGTGTTATACTACTTCTCTAATATGGAAATCGTCTGCATTATCATAAAAGATAATTTTTTAAAATAATAATTTTAATAAATTACACTAGTCGACAAAAAATGTTTTTGGGGGTAACAGAAATGAAATTAACTATTTTCAACTAATTTTGTAGTGCAGAATTAAAAAATAATAGTGAAAAATCTGACACACGTACAGTTTTTTTACTTTCTTCTATATGTAATATAGAGAAAGTATTGGATTCGTAAAAATTTTCGACATCGGGTTTTTGATGGATTTACACGTTTTGAGAGCTGTAGAACACGATTTGACCATTTTTAGAAAATGTCTGTCTGTCTGTCTGTCTGTCTGTCTGTGTGTGTGTGTGTGTGTGTGTGTGTGTGACAAAATTTTGTGGCAACTGTATCTCAGGAACTACTATACAGAATTTCATACTAATTTGTGTGTAGTTGCACCTTGACATAAATTAGTGCCTATCAACTTTTGGTAAAAATTGTCTTACAGGTTGCGTTGCCATCCCGCTTTTTCTAAATTTTTAACATGGTGATATAGGACAAAATTTTGTATAAATGTGCATAAAGAGAATTATATTTTAGTAATCATTATGAAATTTACAAGATTTATTTATAATAGAGATAGTCAACTGGGAAAAAATTTTTGTATGCGTAGGAGCCTCGCCACCCCCCCTGGGGGGGAAGTCACCCCTCGAGGGGAGTAAATTTTCAAGATGGGTATCTTTCGAAAGGTCTCGTCAATACCTTTAAAACGAATGGTTGAACTATAAATATGTGATAATTTAAAACAAAGTTATCGATTTTTTTTACTTTTAACGAAAAAAAAACTTAGAAAAAAAAATCGTTTTTTTTTTTTTTTTAAACGAAATTTAACCAGACTTGGTATTTAGTTGGCCCCTGACATAAACTGTGGCTGATTAGATTTGGGGATCAATCGCTCAACAGGTGGCGCTGTGATCGTATTTTTTCTAAATTTTTAACATGGACAAAAGTAGTACAAAATTTCGTATAAATGTACATAATGAGAGTTATTCTTAACCTGTGATTGTGAAATTAATATGAATTATTGATAATAGTAGTAGTTAATTAGGAAAAAAATTTGGGGCATCGCTTCCCCCCCCTAGGGGGAAGTAAATTTTCAAGATCGGTATCTTTCGAAAGGTCTTGTCAATACCTTTAAAACGAATGGTTGAACTATAAATATGTGATAATTTAAAACAAAGTTATCGATTTTTTTTACTTTTAACGAAAAAAATCTTTGGAAAAAAATCATATATATATATTTTTTAAATATTGTTACTGCGTGAATTTGTATAAGAAAATATAGAAGAAAGTCTTGTGGTGGCCACAACATACTAGTTTTGCTATGATTATTTAATCGGTACTGGAAGCAATCTACAAAAAACTTGAGAAGACATGCATTATTACTATCAATATTATTAATTTATCATGAAATACTGTTAATATGGAGATAATATACATATTGTAGACTAAGTAGAAAATAAAAACATGGAAAATACACTAAATGATTGAATTGTTATTATTTGTTATTTTAAAACCAAAATACAAAAATAGGCTTTTTTACGTCTTGTGTTAAATGTCTACCTTGTGATTTTAATATGAATAGTTCACAAATACTGCAAAACTTATCGGGTACGGTTTTACAAGTTCTACACTGAAAACTAGCCATTTCGAAAATGAAACTTTAACTATAAAACAGCACAATCATACTTAACAAAGAATATCTGTTAACTAGAATAGCAGAAAAGAAAAAAACAACAAAAAAAAAAACAGGTAAGTTTCGAATACATGGTTGCCAAACAGGGGTACCAGCAGAGAGGATGGCCAGGAGGCAAGGCTGATAGCAGGAAAGGTTACCATGTGCGATAGAGTCATCAGCAAAAGTATCTGAGAACTAGCAATAATCCCTGTCTAAAAAAAGTATACTCAATACTGCTTTGTTAAATAAATCCTTGTTGAGTTGTGTTCTTAGTCAGTCTAAGAATAGGATTCGACAAGGGTTTGTTTAACAAAATAGTATTAAATGTACTTTTTTTACATCGGAATTATTGGCTAGTGCTCGGATACTTTTGCTGTCGACTTTATTGTAAATATCATATTAAAAAAAAAAAGGGTGAAATTTGCTATTTTCTGATACTTTAACAAAAAAATGGAATAAACATTGTTGCCGGGACTCTGAGTTGCCAGGACTCTGGGTTGCCAGTAGGAAGGGTTACCACCTGTGATACTGTGAAAAGGATAAAACAAATTGCCATTTTCTGATACTCTAACAGAAAAATGTGACGTGGTGGAACTTTTTTACTTGCAGATATTTAAATAAAAATTGGAATTAATAATAAAAATGATAATTTAATCGTTGCTGGGATTTGGCTTAATTCATTTTCTGTACACTAGAACTGGGCCACGCGTGGACTAAATACTTTACGGGCCACGTCGGCCCAGATTTTTTTTTTTTTTTTTTCATATTTCTCGTTAATTAACAAAGAAGGTAAGTCATTTATTTTACACTAGCTGACCCGTCCGGCTTCGCACTGATGAACAAATTTTAGTTAAAGATGGATTGATATGTAAAAAATCAAGAAATATATCAGTTTATATGTTATAGTCAGGCAATATTATTAACTGGAAAGTCAAAATATAATTTTACAATTATTTTTTTAATTAGTTGTTAAATGTTGGCAATTTTTACTTAATGCTATTTATTTATTTATTTATTTCATAAAAAGAAACATTTCTTTACTCATGAATAAAAAATATTAAAAAATAAACCTATGACATGGAAATGTTTTTGATAAAATTGACGTCATAATAGCTTTAATTATTATTTATTTTTTCATTTCGCAAATGTATTTAATTTTTTCCATAATTGATTATTATTTTAATAATGTAAATTAAAGGAGAAATCAATAATATGAAACAATATTCGTACAATATATACTATTACAGAATCTGGTGTGAAACAACCACACGACTTCCATTACCCACTATTACACGTAATATATACAATTTTTGGAGATATTACTTGCATTTTTTGAGATTTTCGAGTAAGAGAAACTTGATACACGTATAAAGACACATACAACAGAGTTTGCATAGCGAGTTAAAAAATAAGGGGAAAAAAATAGATAGTTATTTTTTTAAACACGAATTTCCGAGATCTAAAACTGAACTACCTAATCAGGATGACCGTTAATATTCCTGTACTAAGCACGTAATACTTGAGAAAGGTTATCTAAATTGGATTAAAGAAAAAATTTTCAAGAATACGTCAGAAACGTTTTTGAGATACCAACTTTTACCAAAATTTAACATACTCAATTTTTGACCTAAAAACAATAATTACATACAAAAGGATATTTAATAAGAAGTTAACATGGCGAGTTTGAAAAAAATCCGTACAGGCGTTTTTAAAGGAACGCACTTGCGAAGTCTGAAATTGAGCTGTTTATAGAGGACGCCTATCAATTTTCCTGAACTAAGCAACTTTTCAATCGAAAGGGCATCTAATATATTATTTATATAGCAACTTTGAAGAAAATCATTAGAGGTGTTTTTGAATATGGGCTTAGGGTCCCATTTCTGGTTTTCGATGACCCAATTCCGGTTTTTCAATTTTCACGAAAATTTGGAAAATTTATCTATACACCAGACCTGAATCACTTGTGAAGTTTAGTAGTTCTATTTTTATTAGTTTTGGAGATATGACAGCCAGAAGATTACACACACACGTGCACATATACACACACACTGACCAATTGCCAAAACCTATACAATACTTCCACTACCTACGGTAGTAGGGTAATTGAAGTAAACACATACATCTTGTATTTACTACGATAATATACAGATTTTCGTATTACGTTTTCGATCGCCAAATACAAAAATTCGCCAATGACGATAGATATCAAATCTATGCTTTGTTTTCAATTAAAATATTAAAAATTTTAATTAAAAATTTATTTTACCAAAATTTATTATAGCTTCTAGCACTTAGAGAGAGACAGTGTAACTTTTGATTATTGAAAGAAAAAAAAACAAAAAAAACAATCGGCTTTTTAGTTCTAGCGATCGTTCTCTACATATGCATATAAACCTTTCTTTTTTTTATATTAGTATAGCTATAGAGCATAGGTATATTAAATAGGTTTCCAGTCAACATAATGTAATTCAAATAATTAAATGCTATTTACATTTCAGTAATGGCTGTATGCGCTATGTATATTGAGCTACTTGCCATAACTGTTAGTTGCTAAAAATAGTCGCCAAATAAATTTAAACAGATCAATACGCAAGCGAAGTATGACATCACTGACCGCCCGTGGATGCAAGAAAAACTAGTTGGCATAGGTGGACTCTGCTCAGTTCCCCATCATATTTATGTTCTCAGAAATTTCTAGTGCGAGACATATTACTAGTGGATCTGCAGATCAGGAGCCTCAACGTCCTATTTGCATCAGACATTATTCAATAGGTCTTTTTTATTTATTTCTTATTATATAATAGTATATATTGATTCGATCGACTTATTACCAAAATCAAATACATTCCTGAGGGGGGCGGCAGCCCCCCTCAACCCCCCGTTGTATCTCTCTTTGTATACCTATTTGTATATGATATAAAGTGTTACGAAATTGTAAATAATCGCATTTATTTTTGTATAAATTCTTTCAAAGAGGTTTAGTAAGTTGATAAAATTCTAATTTTGTGCCTTTATAGTCGTTTTAGCGTTAAAAAACCCAAATTTTCCTTTAAAAACGCATTAAAAAGCTCCTATAAGGGTGTAGAGTTTGCGCTCCTGCAAACTCCATCTTAACTTAGATACTTAGGTTACTAAGAGAACACGAGACTTTAAATAACAATAACTAAAGTTTATTTGACCAGATTAATGGGAGGGCGGCCTGGTAAATTTATATAGCTCAGCCAGCGTTTTACTTAATCAAAATATATGAATCAACAAATTAAGTAGATAACTTTAAATATCTCACCCCAGCAGATAGTCGAAAGGTGTAGAGACGGTCACACTCGTACTTCACTATGGGATAGAGGATTCCCTTCTATCCCAGCTTGAACTTTCGAAGACTAGTAGAAACTCGCCAACACTCAACACTACTTGCTTCACACAACTAAATCTCCTCTACGCTACTTCCGATATTCTCCAAAATAAGAATCAACACCATTCGCTATAAGATCCTCCAACATACACTATCGATCCTCCAACATCCACTATCGATCCTCCAACATCCACCCATCTACTAAAACCATCTCTATTTTTATACTTCTTCCTACACCCTCCTTTCACTACATTTCAATCCGTACTTTTAAAAATCACTTCTAATTTAACTAATATTCAAAATCTAAGTCTTTTAATGCAGCACCCTGCCGACGCAAAACTACTCCGACCTCAACCGTCACCGAGCCACTGGCGACGGAGTGATTTTAACCGTCCCCACTTCCTATCTTGCTGGATCCAGCTTAATTGAAACAACTGTGGTGACGTACTAACGTCTCAACCTCACAGTCCCCCTCCTAGAAAAAAATTTAGTCGGGAAAATCCCCAACGGGTTTGATCGATTAAATTTAAATAGCTTCATTCCCTCTCTAACTATCTCAAATCTCTGAAGTGTGAGTGCAGCCGTCACTTAAATTTTAACTGGGTGAGAAAAACTTAAAAATTTGTTAAATCCCTGAGCGAAAACTCGGGGACGCAAAAAAAAATTAATTTAAAATTTTAAATAAAAGGCGTACGTTTATCCCGAGAACTCCGGGACTGACTGAGCTAAAACCAGGCTTACATTAGGATTAACAAACGTCTCCCTGTTAGGCCAGGAAGGCAATATATTAAATTCAACTTGATCTTGGCTTTACAATGTAAGTCGCTTGTGACAAAATGCGACATTTAGAGTTTGTTATTACACAAGAGTAGGTGTCTTTAAAATAAAAAGAGAAAAAAATGATAAAGTCTTTATTTGACTGGCTGACTGGTATCTGGAGCTCTACGTCTGCAAGGTAGATGAGTAAACCAGGAATAGTCTGAACTTTTTTCGCCCTAGAGCAGACGTCAGAATCCACAGGCTGTCCATATGCAGGAAAAGGAACTTTGACATCAAATTAAGATCTTTCACTTTAGATAAAAAGGGTTTTAACATCAGCTTAAGAGAATAGTCCATCAGAGTGTCTGAAATGGGAAAAACTTTTACAGTATGCATAGTAAAAAAAAGTGACAATTCATCTCTAGAAGAAACTGAGACATGTTGGTCTCTATTAACATAATATATAGGTTACATACTGAAATATTTCTCCCTCCTTAGCTAAAGCATAAGCGGAAAAACTGAGTAGTTAGTCTTTTTAATGTTATATAGTTAAACACGACTTTTATGCTTATAGCTAAAAAAAACATTTTACCCCCGCTAAAAGTACATACAGATAAACTTTTAGACAAATATTCAAAAAATTTTACAATTACAAACATGCAGTTTATAAATACATCATTTATAAAAATACACGAGAAAAAAGGGGGGGAAATTTACAAAGGGGCCAAAAAAACAGTTTATATTACCAGCTTTCTGCAGGAGATGGCTACAAGGTAAAAGACTTAATACATACATAAAATAGATATTTAAGAGAGAACAAAAATGTTGGCATTGAAGCAGAACATTAATTTTGATTTGAAAGTTCATGGCTAAGTTAAATTTTGTATTTTTAGTTTGGGAAAGTCCATAACTTTCGTAAGAGTTCTTAAAATATAAAGTCCCAAAAAGGCTTCAAGGTACGTCGAACATTTTGTACAGCTCTGACAGAAATGCACTTGTAATAGAAAAAAAAATAGAGAACGGTATCACCTGATGTGAATTTGCAGCTGTAACTTCAGCAAGGTCAGAGGTCTTGGTGGATGTGCTCGTCAGCTAGGCCACAGGGTTGCAGGCTTTCGGACCGGGGTCTAGGGCTATCCCAAAAGGCTTGTACAAAGGCTTGTTCGGCAGGTGATTCATATGGCTGAGCATGTTGTCGGAGTCTGGCTTGACGCCGAGTATTAAATCGGTGGTGCGAAGAGAACTCATCTGTGCCGATCGAGTCAGGAGCTGCTAGGAATTTTTCCATGTGCCGTCCGCTAGCTGATGAAGAGGGTGGAGGTCTTTTTCGAACCCTTGCCTTTCTCTTAGGTCGGAACGAGTCTGTGTGCACTGAATCTGGAACTGCTAGTACCTTCTGTGGGCGATGTGTTCCAGAGGACTTTGAGGAGGGGGCTTGAGGGCGTTTGAAACCCTTGTTCAAACCATGTTTCTTTTTACTCTGCGGTATAAAAGAGCCATTAGTAAAAGAATAGTCGCGTTTGCGACCAGTTTGCCTAGGAAATTTCACATGAGAATGGTTTGATGACCCACCATGAGCTCGTTTTTGTGCGATGGGTCTGCTAACACTAGATTGGTCAGCGGAAGTGCCCTGAACAGATTGTTCGGGTGTTGTAGGAGTAGGTAGCTCATCAGCTGTACAAGAATCAGGAGCACTAGGCTGGGGAGTGAGGTTAGGCGTAAGGACGAACTGTTCGTCAGGTGGGTTTGAACCCGGCACGCTATCACTATCAAGAGTTTCAGTACATGATTGAGTGCGCTCTTTAAAAATGCGTATCTGGTCAACATTTATTGTAGTTGGGGTGCCGTTAAAATCAATTGTCAAATTATTATTTTCTATCTTTAAAACAGAGAAAGGCCCAATGAATTTTGGCCCAAATTTAGCTACTTTAGAATCTTTTTTAGAGCTTAAAAAATGTGATTCTAGGAGTATTTTATCTCCCACTTTTACTTCTAAAATTCTACGTTTTAGGTTATAATATAGAGCTTGCTGCTCTTGAGCTTTTCTCAAATTTCTCTGAACTTCTGTTAGCAATTCTTCAATATTTCGCGTAATAAATTGAGATGCGTTTTGCTGTATTAATACCAGTTTTTGAAAGGGGGTCAGAATCTTTCTGCCCAAAAACAATTCAGCGGGAGTTTTTCCTGTGGCATCACTTACCGCTGTACGAATCGCATAGCCAAAATGATAGAGAAACTGATCCCAATTTTCATGATTTTGACCAATGAACGTCGCAATCATGTTTATTAGAGTTCTATTAACACGTTCGGCCTGATTAGCTTGCGGCCGATATGGAACCGTGAAGACATGTTTAATTTCGAGTGTATCGCAAAGTGCCTTAAAAACATTACTTATAAATTGAGGACCATGGTCCGTTACAATTTGAAGGGGGGCGCCGTAACGAGAAATATAATTATTAAAGAAGGCAGTGGCTACTGCTTGTGCCGAAGCTTTACGTAAAGGCACAAATTCAACCCATTTACTAAAATAATCCACCATAACTAACACATAACGAAATCTATTTGGTTTAGAGAGGGGGTAAGGACCGATTAAGTCAAGTCCAAGAATTTGATTTGGAAAATCAACTTTAATAGGAATTAATTTACCGGCCGGCTTTACATTTTTATAATTATATTGCTGGCACAAGCGACAACTCGAAACATATTCATTAACAAACTTCCTCATATTAGGAAAGTAACAGGCATCTTTGAGCTTTTTATAAGTTTTCCTAATGCCAAAGTGCCCCGAAATTGGAGAGTCATGAAACTCAAATAGGATGGCTTGACGAAGAGATTGGGGAATTACAACTCGTAATTCGCCATAAGATGATAATAATTTTGAATAAAAAAGCAAGCCATCGATTAAAGAAAAAGATTGGGACCAGTTTAAGGCAATGGCTGATTCAATTAATGAAACTGACTCAGGATCTTCTAAATACTTATAGATTAATCCAAATTCGGGATCATTTTTTTGTTCTTGGATTAATTGATCTCTCGAATTTAACACAGATGCTGGCATAAGCGCTAAAGCTACTTTTTCCTGATCAGATACGAAATGATCGGTTAAGGTACTGACTGGATTTGTAGACGCACCTTGGTTTATTTGTTCACTTTCAATTTCCTTTACACGAGTTTCAGTCACGTCTACTAATATTTCGGATTGAACCGGTTCAGCCTTGAAATGCGAATGATGAATATATGAGGCTTTAACAGTAGAATTTAACTGATCATTCTTTTCATTTAAAGCAAGAGACTGATTTGTAAGATTAGATTCAATCTTATTTTCTTGAGTTTGAGTAGTACGTGATAGAACGTCAGCTACGATATTGTCAGAACCAGGTCGGTGTGTGATGTCTATATTAAAGTTAGCTAATTTTAGAGTCCATCGAATCATGCGAGGGGAGAGGTTCTTTCCAGTTGTTAACCGAGTTAATGCCGCATGGTCCGTAACAACTGTTACTGGAAGTTGCGTAAAATATAAACGAAATTTTTGCAGTCCCCAAAGCACTGCTAAACATTCACGTTCAGTTACTGGATAATTTCTTTCTGCAGTGTTAAGCGTACGGGATGCATATGCTATTGGGCGGCCTTCTTGGCTTAAAACGGCACCAATGCCGTACGAAGAAGCATCAGTAGCTACTTGAAATTTAATATTATAATTAGGATGAGCTAGTACAGGAGGAGCGCTAAGTATAGTTTTTAAGTTATCAAATGCTTCTTGTGCCTCATTTGACCAGTGAAATTTAACCCTTTTCCTTTTGAGTTTAAAGAGGGGCTCGCATATGTGAGCAAAATTAGGTATAAATTTCCCATACCAACAACACATGCCCAGAAATCTCGAAACTTGTTTGGAAGTTGTAGGAGGGGGCATGTTTAAAACTGGTTGAACTTTTTCATTATCTACAGAAATACCAGCAGGCGTTATTTTGACGCCTAGGTACTTAATTTCCTGTCGTGCAAAATGGCACTTTGAAGAATTTAAAGTTAATCCTGCATTTTGCAGTAGAGTAAAAACAGTTTTTAAATGATCTAAATGCTCATTGTAAGATGAGGACGTGATTATTATATCATCGAGATAAACATGTACAAATTTATTCAAAACAGGTTTAAGAATAGTTTCCATGGCTTTTTGGAATGTCGCTACAGCCCCTGAACATCCGAAAGGCATTCATTTAAAACCAAACGTGCCATTTTTAGTTATAAACGCTGTTTTTGATATATCAGCGGGTTTCATTGCAATTTGAAAATAACCCGATGTCAGATCGAGAGTAGACATAAAATTTGTCGTTGTTATATGTGCTAACAAATCATCAATTATAGGCAAGGGATACTGAGGATATTGTGTGATAGAATTGAGCCTACGATAATCGATTGCAAATCTCCATGCCTCAGGATCAGTTATAGGTTTACCATTTTTCTTACGACATAAAACAACAGGAGATGCATAAGGAGAGGTTACAGGCATAATAATATCATTTTGCAACATTTTCTCAATATGCCAATTTATAATATCTTGTTTGGCTTGATCATAACGATAAGGCTTACTAAAGACTGGTTTATTAGTTCCAGTGTCAATTTCATGGCAAACAACATGGGTTAAGCCAGGTGTATTAGAAAATAATTGTTTAAACTGCTTAAGAAAATTAACAAAATCAATTTTTTCAATATGAGTGAGGGCACTTTCCTCTAAATTAACAATTAACTCTGTCGGCTCGACAGGTTTAGAATTTGATTTAGAATCATCAATATGTAAAGATTTATTGGCAAAATTAATTTCAACATTATTTGCTTTCATAAAGTCTAACCCTATAATGCAGGGATGCTGAAGATTGTCGATGACGTAAAAAGGCCAATTAACACTTAAATTATGAATTTTAACATTCAGGCTGACTTCGCCTCTATTAACACAGGACTTGCCTTGAGCCGTTGTAATATTTAAATTTGTCCGCTTTAAAGGTTTAAAGTCAAAATACTTTTTATAAGTTTCATACGCTAGAAAGGAGCGTTCAGCGCCAGTGTCCCAATAAGTAGGTATGAAAGTATCATGAATTATTGCATTTAAATTAGGAAGGTCCACTGGACTGATACAAATAGTGTCTAAACATATGGAGGTGGTTGAGTTATTCAGTGGCTGTTGACCCTCCTCACAAGAGCCACTTACTCGTTTAACTGACGACTCTGGTTATTACGAGTGTTATGAAAATTTCTGTTATTTCTATCAGCTCGAGAAAAGTTTTGAGACTGATTTTGATTAGAACGATCGTTCCGAGAATTTTGAAAGTTATTACGCCTTGGCTGCGGCGGTTGACGTTCTTGTTGATAGCGATTTAAATTTTGAGGGGGGGTGAAATTTTCACGCCTAGAATTTTGCATATTTCCATTACCCCGTTGGCGATTAAAGGTGTTTTCCGCCCTTGGAGGATGTCGTTCTTGATATTTGGCTAAGGTTTGAAACAGACTGTCGTAAGAGGTGACAGGTTTCAGATCAAGGTAATCTTGAATAGGAATAGTCAAAAGCGGGGTTATGATTTCCATTGCAGCGGCGAAAGATAAAACTAAATCCAGCTGCTTTATAATGTCGAATTTACGTAATAAAAAGGTGGTAGGTTTGTCATAAAACGACATCTTTGTGGTATAAAGTTCTTGACGGAGTTTGGTTTTATCCACAATAGAAGAGAATGAATTTTTAATTTTGAGCTTCAAATCCTCATACGTAGGATCTTGGCCTAGAGCTCTAGAGGCAATGGTTTCATACCAGATTTTGGCATCTCCTTTTAAGGAGTATTTTAATAAATTAAATTTATCTGCGTCTTCAATTTTACATATATCAAAATACTCTTCAAGATCTTCAAAAAATTTAAGTACATTGTTTGAGCCAGTAAAATAAACCCGAGCGGGGGGGGGTGTCGAATTGGTTTGGGCGCCACTGTAGAGTTTGCGCTCCTGCAAACTCCATCTTAACTTAGATACTTAGGTTACTAAGAGAACACGAGACTTTAAATAACAATAACTAAAGTTTATTTGACCAGATTAATGGGAGGGCGGCCTGGTAAATTTATATAGCTCAGCCAGCGTTTTACTTAATCAAAATATATGAATCAACAAATTAAGTAGATAACTTTAAATATCTCACCCCAGCAGACAGTCGAAAGGTGTAGAGACGGTCACACTCGTACTTCACTAATACGGCTTCACTATGGGATAGAGGATTCCCTTCTATCCCAGCTTGAACTTCCGAAGACTAGTAGAAACTCGCCAACACTCAACACTACTTGCTTCACACAACTAAATCTCCTCTACGCTACTTCCGATATTCTCCAAAATAAGAATCAACACCATTCGCTATAAGATCCTCCAACATACACTATCGATCCTCCAACATCCACTATCGATCCTCCAACATCCACCCATCTACTAAAACCATCTCTATTTTTATACTTCTTCCTACACCCTCCTTTCACTACATTTCAATCCGTACTTTTAAAAATCACTTCTAATTTAACTAATATTCAAAATCTAAGTCTTTTAATGCAGCACCCTGCCGACGCAAAACTACTCCGACCTCAACCGTCACCGAGCCACTGGCGACGGAGTGATTTTAACCGTCCCCACTTCCTATCTTGCTGGATCCAGCTTAATTGAAACAACTGTGGTGACGTACTAACGTCTCAACCTCACAAGGGAAGAAATATATTTGGCGCCAAATTTGGCGACTATTTTCCTCCTTGGCGATTTTTGTGGCGATCTTGGCGAGAAAATCCTTATTAGGGATATACCAAATATGGAAGCTCTAATCTCATTGGCTGATGTGATACGAGAATTTTCCAGAACAGTCTGTTTTCGATAGAAAAGTATAAAAGGAGCATTATTTTCGCCAAGGCGGTCAGTCTCAGATCTATATCAGTTTCGTCAAATGCTTGCTCAATGGGCTCATGAATATGTGTACGCAATTGCAAGTCAATAGCGATATTTTGGGGGCCGCTATCGCGGTACATACAAATTCTTCCCATAGGCCATAATGGTAAAAAAAACTTTGGTGTGTCCCTGTACACGAACTTACAAATGGAATGCACACCGAAAACTATACAGCTAATTTCGTGGGCATCATGAACATGTGTACAAAATTTCAAGTCAATAGCGTGTTTTTTGCGGCCGCTATCGCATGACAGACAGACAGACAGACGGAATCCAAAATCCTTTTGAGTCTCAACAGAGGGTCTCCATTCACATTTCGGCAAAAATTGGAAGTCAATAGCTTGATTTTTGCGGTGGCTATCGCGGTACATACAGATTCTTCCCATAGGCCCTAATCATAAAAAATCTTTGGCGTGTCCCTGTACACGAACTACAAATGGAATACACACCTAAAACTATACAGCTGATTCCGTTGGGCTCATGAACACGTGTACCAAATTGCAAGTCAATAGCGTGATTTTTGTGGCCGCTATCGCGGTACATACAAATTCCTCCCATAGGCCGTAATGATAAGAAAAACTTTGGCGTGTCCCTGTACACAAATTACAAATGGAATACACACCCAAAACTATACAGCAGATTTCGCGGGGCACATGAACACGTGTACCAAATTGCAAGTCAATAGCGTGATTTTTGTGGCCGCTATCGTGATACATATAAATTTCTCCCATAGGTCGTAATGATAAGAAAAACTTTGGCGTGTCCCTGTATACGAACTACAAATGGAATACATACCAAAAACTATACAGCTGATTACGTGGGGCTCATGAATATGTGTACCAAATTTCAAATAAATAGCGCTTTTTTGGCGGCCGCTATCGCGCGACAGACAGACAGACAGACACAGCCCAAAACCGTTTTGAGTCTCAACAGAGGGCCTCCACTGACGTTTCGGCAAAAATGTTAAAAGAAATCAATTTAACCAAAGCTTCATACAGTGACAGAATGAAATCCCCGCCTAATAGGCTATCCACCGTTCATTTCGATATATTTATCTTATTCTAATCTATTAATTTATTTTATCAGGGTCAATTTCGTTGTTTAGTTTTCATGCTACTATTTTCAATGCAATAATCCTCAAATTCATATTTATATGAAAAATTTACAATTTCGCTATGTTGATAAAATCTTAAATTACGAATAATTTACGAAATTTTCCTATTAGAATATTTGTATTCAATCATGTTCAAACAAATATCATAAACGTAATTTTGAAGTTGTCTAACGTATTTAGGATCCTCAAAATGGAAGTTTATGCTCAATTTTGCTTTTTTCTGACATGTTAAGTAAATCGTAAATTCCAAATAACTTACGAATTTTTTAAATTGGAAAAATCATAGTCTATGATATCCATGCCAGTATCCTAAATATTATTTCGAAAGTGGTTTGACATCTTTACGATGAAAATATCCCTCAAGATTGACGTTTATGTGAAATTTTGCTCTTATTCAGCCATGTTAAGAAATTCGTAAATTTCTAATAACTTACGAAATCTTTATATTGGAAAATTCATAGTCATTAATATTCATGCCAGTGTCCTAAATAATGTTTCAAAAGTAGTCTGACATCTTTACGATGAAAATATCTCTCAAAATTGACGTTTATGTGAAATTTTCCCTTATACTGCCATGTTAAGAAATTCGTAAATTTCCAGTAACTTGCGAAATTTTCAAAGTAGCATATTTATAGTTACTGATGTTCATTTCGGCATCAAAACTGATATTTTAAAACTGGTCTGACATTTTTACAATAAAAAGTTTTTATTTAATGCACGTTTAAGTGATTTTTTGTCCTATTCTCCCATGTTAAGAAAATCGTAAATTTCGAATAACTTACGAAGTTTTTAAAATCGAATGTTGCAAATGAATAGGGTTCTTGCCAGTGTCGAAAGTAATATTTTAAAACTGATCTGACCTCTCTGCGACAATTTGTTCTTGAGATATCGTGTACACAGACTAACAAACTAACGGACTGACCCACTAACAGACTAACACACTAACAGACTAACAGACTAACAGACTAACAGACTAACAGACACCCTACAGACAGACACCATAGAAATTTTGTCATTTTCGGATTCCTCACACCTGAAAACGTGTAGAAAAGTCAAAAAACCGAGGTCGAAATTTTTCACGATTACCTAAGTTCCCCATACCTATAGTATGATGGGGAACTAATATTTTCCATGTTAATCGCTCATTGGATTTTTTTTTTTTTTTTTTTTTTTTTTTTTTTATTAAAATTCTAGAAGAATTATTTCCCGATTTTTATCCTCATATTTGGGTATAGATATGTATTAGTTATTGTATGCATGCGTTAGATTGAGTTATTTTGCTGTCAAATTGAAAAAATTTTAATTTTAAATTTCAAAACTGTCACCCTTGGCGTTTTTTGTATTTGGCGATCAAAAACGTAATACGAAAATATACATGCCAGATGTATATTTTCGTAATATGTATTGTACGAAATATTGTTTCATATTATTCGTTACACTCTTAATGTAAGTTTTTAAAATAACCATGATTTTTGAAAGGAATTAAATTATATTCGCCAGATAATTTGGCGATATATTTTTTTTTTTTTCTGCCAAGGATGACGGATATCAAATCTATTCCGCTGCAACATATTAGTATATTATATCAGATATTTTATTTAGACATTTGAAAACAAATTTGACTTCAAATTATGATAGAATATTTATCCTTTCCCTTTTAATTAGTTTATTAGTTGGATGTTTATTGTGTAAATATCATCCTTTGAAATGAAATGTTTATTTTTTCCATCGAATATGGAAATTTGCCATATTTTTTTCTAGAGTTTTGAAATTTAAAATTCCAATTTTATCAATTTTACAGCAAAAACAATTTAATCTAACGGATGCACATGATAACTAATACCTATCTATATTAAAATATGGGGATTAAAATGGGGAAATAATTTTCCTCGATCTTTATTATTTTTTTTACAAAAAATCCAGTTCACTTTTTATATTATTGTTCGCGTGAAAATATATTTTATTATATGTCAAAAAATAAATTAATTCGTAAATCTTTTTGGCAACAATTATAAATTAAAATAAATAATATTATAAAATATAATTTCTTATTTTATTTTATTTTATTTATTTATTTATTTTTAAATTCCAATTTCGTTTACACACATCAGTTTAAACCACGGAGTAATAAAGACTCCGTGGTTTAAACATTGATGCTTAGATATTATATCATATCATATCAAATTAAATTATTAGAAAAATAAGCACTTTTAATTCTATAATGACGTCAGATTTAACGTGTAAGTTTAACAATTAAAAAAGCTTTATATGAATTTCAATTTAATGCACGTGCAAATATATTTCTTTTCTTTTCACGTCAAGATATTTTAAAAACGAAATGAATATGTAAATGTTTCTTTTATGTTGGCAGCAGCTAATTTTTTTAATATTTCATTATTTCCATTTCTATTACGGCTTCTATGGGGATTTTAATTAAAATGCTCAGATTTTAAACTAAAATTTATTTTATCAAAATTAAATATAGCCTATAACAATATGGCATACTGTAGCTTTCGGTCAGTGAAAGGAGTTTTTAAATCGGTTCAGTAGTTTCAGAGATTACCCTCCACAAACAAACAATTTTTTGCGCTTTATATAATGATATAGATAATTGTATAGGCTATTAGTAAGTCCCCGGAAATTTTATTTTGTTAGAAAGTGCTTATAACTTCAACTTTATTGTCTGACTTTGTCTATTCACACTTCCGTAAATATTTTTAGCATGTTTAGAAATTGATATACGTTATTTAAGGCTACAATGGCAGGTTTTCTATTAGAAATGATATGCTTGTCGGTACTAGTTTACGCACAAGTACAAACATAAGAAATTAGATATGGTATTTTCTATAAGGCTTTATAATCTCTGGTTTCTAGAGTTTAGGAACTATAAAGTATACTGTTTTTTAGCACTTTCCCGCTAATTTCCAGGGCACTAACTGTAATGAAATTAGCATCATTTTTCAGATGTGCTAAGCCATCTCTGCACTGAAAATGTTTGAATTAACTTTATTGTTTTGTTAACCGGATCACACAAAACGATTCGGATACATCCTTTTACTGAATTCCATGCACTTATTTTTTCCCTTATAGTAGGTATGGTATATAAGTGGTAATAAATGAAAACAGATTTTTAATAGCATTAACAAGTTTTAACACTTTTCTACATCGTTTGATGAATACTAATATTTTCAGTTTGATTTCTGTCTGTATACCTTTTATCTGTTAGTGATAACGAAATTCTCTTTATATGTAATTATCTTCTAAAAGATGAGTAGTTTTGTTAATGGATAATCTACTGCTTAGCTATATAAAACGTCATCTGATGAATAAATACTGAAAATTTTTGCAGAGAAATGCATGCAATATATATATATATATATATATATATATATATATATATATAAATTATTGTTAATTTTTTTTTTCTTTTGTTCGGATTGGGCCTGGGCGAGGATTTTAGTGTTTTTGGTCCGGGCCGTGTCATACATTAATATATATATATATATATATAGAGAGAGAGAGAGAGAGGTGCCAATCATTACGATTTGTCCGTAATTATTACGGTTTTACGGCAATAATTACGGCATTACGGACAACATAAAAAAATTACGGATTATACGCTTTTAAAAAAATCACGGATATCGATCGTTCAAAAAAAGAATCCCCAAAAACGATCGACGATAAAACACAAAACGGAAGCCTTCCAATTCTCAATCTTTCTCCATCCACAACATAAATGTCAATATTCATTTTAAACTTGCTTGATTAGATTCTAGAAACTATAAAGAAATAGAATTACACAATATTTCTTGCTGATGTAATTTTTTTTACCCCCCCCCCTCTTTTCTTATCCCCAACTAACCATTGGTTATTATAAGCTCATCTAAATTCTTTAGTTTCCCAATTTTTCTCCATCAGCAACATAAATGTCAGTATTCATTTTAAACTTGCTTTATTAGATTCTAGAACCTATAAAGAAGTAGAATTGTTTCATTTCTCATTCATCTAATTATTTATATTTTGACTCCCCCCCCCCCTCCCCAGCTAGTGATCAAGGCTTACTTATAGAACCAAAAAAGTGATTAGAAGTGCTCAATCTTTCTCATATATGCAATTAATTTTAGTCTTTATTACTGAACTTAATGAATCTATTTGTTTTTCTTTAATAAATTTAAAATACAAAAGTAAATGAATATGTATTTCGTTACCTCCTTACAAAATGAAAGATTTTTTTAAAAACCTTTTTTTTTTTGGGGGGGGGGGGGGGTTACAAAAAATTATTTTGTTTATTATTATTTTTTAATAGTCATTTTTTTTTTTAGCCAGCTTTTTTTATGGCATTAAATACTAAAACGTTATTTTCTTTATTATCTTGCATATTTTTTGTTTGATGATACAGTATGTATTTTATAAACAACACATTTACAGTTGTTACATTTTACATTTATTACATTTACATTTATTAGTTGTTACATTTTATTACAATATGTATTTTATCAAACAAAAAATATGCAAGATAATAAAGAAAATAACGTTTTAGTATTTAATGCCATAAAAACAGTTGGCTAAAAAAAAAAATGACTATTAAAAAATAATAATAAACAAAATAATTTTTTGTAACCCCCCCCCCCCCCCCCCAAAAAAAAAAAAAAAAAAAAAAAGGTTTTTAAAAAAATCTTTCATTTTGTAAGGAGGTAACGAAATACATATTCATTTACTTTTGTTTAGAAGTTTTTCTAATTTTTTAATCAATATATTATATATTTGTTTACAAAAACTGTGCAATTCATTATTATATGTGAGTTTGTGCATAAAAATTATTCCGTGAGGCGGTTCACGTTTCATAAATATATCTCTGATTACTGATAGCTCTTATTGAAAGTTGGCACCTCTATATATATATATGGGCCGTGCAGGGCTCGGACCAAGCTTTTAGATGTCACTCTCTGTCGGGTCATGTAAGCAAAGATTTTATTCGAGATTTTTTCGTTCCGATTCGAGTCCAGGCTTCAAAATTTCGGCACGTGTAAACCTCTAATAAGTATTTGGAGTTGTAGACCATGCTGAATGCCTATGATGGTTGCTAATTGGAAAGCTATTTTTTATGCTCGCATTTGCCAGCTGAAGACAGGAAAAAAGGTTAAAATTTGACAATTATCTCTTCCAGTTCCATTGGGCTCATGACTGTGTAGGGAAATATAAAATCTATTTGAGGCCATAGACCCTGAATGCCAATAAAGTATTGATCACACTGGTAGAATGAAGTTGGCGTAATTCGAGATCTTTGAGTTTATGTGTGTGTGTGTGTGTGTGGATATTAAGGCCTATTAATTACACGAGGATCCTAAATTTTGATGGAATGCCCTACATGGTAATTTTTTTAAAGGTCTTAGCTTTTGTTTATGTGAAATTCGGAGAAAATCACTAAAATGTTGTAAAACCAAGTAAACGAGCGAGAGTTGGGAGTGAACCTGGCACTTCAATAGTAAAACCTCTCGGCTATTCCAAGATTTTTAGGACATCTAGAGATGACACTAGTAGATGATGATACATGAGCAGCCTTTCAAATTTTTATATAATCATTCATGTTGCACGTTCAATCCATTAGACTTGACAATTACAGCAATAAGCACATTTGCACACACTTTGAATATTGATATAAATTGTTTTCAGGAAAGCTTTTCGATGGAGCTCAACGTTTTGCATTGTCCATCAAAATAACTAAACATGAACTTTATTAAGCTTATTAGAAGTGACTTACAATGTGCTATAATTCACACATCACCATTTCCTTGTATTCTTCTATAAAATTCATGATGCATTATGCCACAAAGCATCTTCAGACACTAATGCACACCATAAAATGTCATTGTTTTTCAGTTCTGAGTACTTGAGAAGGGCCTGCGCGATATTTAGTGGGTGTACCAGATATTCTGTCACGAGATTTTTGTGCAGTAGAAATTTATATTTAAAGTAATTGAGGCTATGCCATTAATAATAATTTTCATACCTATACCATTTTCAATCGTATGGTACCAGGAACTTGGTCTTCTAACCAAAGCATAATGCCACCAACTGGAAAAAACATAAATTAAACAATTTTTAAAGTTTTACATTTAGCACTAGAACGACCAATGCAGTCAATATGACTGTTTTGGTCATGATCTTTTAATTCATAGTGTTATGACCCTACAGTGTTGTCAATTTTAGGGACATTTTTATTCAATATCGACATCTATTTTTTAATTATAATGTTTATCTAATCACATCGAAGATTAATTATATATGTAAAACATCACTCCTTAAAATTATTGTTTATTAGTTTATATAAAAGTCACTAAATTTGACAACACAGTGTCCTGACGTTCTATAGTGTTAATCTAACAACAAAAAAATACATTCTTTAATGAAGTTCTGAAATTATTTTATTACATTATTTTATTTAAAGAAAGAAAAATTAAAGAAAACATGAAATTCTTCTGATATTTACAGTAAGGTAAACAAACAATTCACAGAATTATATGCTTGAAATCACAAATGATACGAAAAAACGAAGGTTAAATTATTGTGTATCCATTGATACTTTAATTTTTCTATGGTATATTATAAAGGCAATTTTGCTCATTTTTCTAGATAAAATTCAGGGAATCAATTGGTTATATCAGGTTTCCATTACAACACTTAAAGTTAAACAGCGCTGAATGCAGTCAGTTTTTTGGGAGAGCGTCGTGGTGTTCAGCCTACACAGGACTAGTCTGTAAAGGGGAAAAGGATGAATTCTTCGTTCCAAGTCATTATTAATCTTTTCTGTAATGTAAAATGCTCCATTTCGAGTGTAGGTAATCGATCTGCTACAGCGGTGGAACTATTTATAGCGCGGAGAATAAAGCTTTAATGGTATGTCCAACCATAGCCTCCTTAAGTAGATGCTTGTCGCGTAGCTCGGAAACTAGGCAACAGTTGACGCGGTAGACAGCGCCACCTGGTACAGATTGCGCGACTTCTTTATTCAAAAGCCACCAAAATTTTTTTAAAGTGGGATGTGATATACATAAAAGGCGAATAGAATCGAAGAAACGTCGATTATATATATCATGTATCACTTCTTTGAATTATTGGTGAGAGTTGAATAAAAAAGTCCAAGAATCTGTACTAGGTAGCACTGTCTACCGCTTCAACGGTTGCCTAGTTTCCGAGCTACGCGGCAAGCATCTAGTTAAGGAGGCTGTGGTCCAACAATCATACTTAGGGGGATTCCTAGAACATGAAATTTAGAGAATGCGTAGGTAACGACACACGTAAACATGTGTATTTGTGACTATACTCAGGAAAAACATCCAAAAACTCTCTTGCTCTTAATGAAAATTGAACATATATTTGATGTTAAAGATTTATTTTCGAATTATTATTATTACATCATTATTATTATGATGGATCCTCCTATTCAAGAACAATTTATTTTTCATGTGATCTGCTACATTTTGTGTGATGATTCCATAATAATAATTCATTTTCTGATAGAAGTAATATTTGTATTATGTAAAATTCACCTATGTTGAAGTTTTAATGCTAACAATGATGCTAAATAAGAAAACTACTATTTACAAATACTGCCGTAAAAATACTTTAAATTATAGCTTTATAATTCAGCAAAAACAGGACTAATAAAGCAGGTTGAAAGTGATGAAAGTTTATCAGAGAAGTATGTATAAATTTAATGGTCCATTTTCAGATGTGGAGTTCCAACGAATTAATAGGGGCCTAGATTTCTGATATATTTCCTTTATATTGGTTGCCTAAGAAACATAAGTGTTTCTGATGGAAAGGTGGCTTTAACAAAGTATCAGAAATGCCTATTTTTTAATTCATTCCGGAGTATTGTTAATACCCGCCTTTTTTCTACATTGCTTTTCTTGCAGGGTATTTTTTTCATATTTAATCGCAATTACATGTCTAAAAAAATTTCTCTACAAATTAAATGCTGTGAAAGAAGGGCGGGTACTAACAGTGATTCGGAATAAGTTAAAATGCTTTCTATTTGCAGTATCTTATTTTTTTTAGGTAGATTCCTTATAGGAAATCTACCTATTGCAATGGTCCTCATGACACGACTTCTGGAAAATTTCTTCATATATTCACCGATCATGACCTCTAGAACCACAAACCACCCTCCGTTCAAAAGTTTATATATATATATATATATATATATATATATATATAATCGCTTTTTTCCATGTTAAGTTATGAACACGATAACTGGATCAATTTTTATTTAAATTTAACCAGCTGGGGATATGTTTTCAGGACAGTAAAAATCTCGGTCGAGTTCATTGAGATAAAATCCAGCTCAAAGTGAGTGGAAATTTTTATTTGCCCATAATTTATTTAATATTGAAAATAGCAAAAACTTCTAATCAGGCGAATTTTCGCCTTACCCTACAGGACAAATTTTGTATTTAAACTATTTCCATAGCTTCAATTGCTTAAAAGTTACAAGTTAAAAAGTGATTTTTCGTCAACTGTGATGAAGCTTTCTTATAATGTGTGAAGCTTTTTCTATAGCTTTAATTACTTAAATTTACAATTTGATGCTTACGTCACGAGCAAACGATAATAAAAAAAAATCACTGAAAATATAAAAAACATGGTAATCGCTTTAATTAATCATTTAAAAATATAAAATCAAAATAGTTCTCTCCTTCTAATTCAGATCCATAAGGAAAAGGAAGAAGCTCAGACAATGCCAGTGTTATTGGTAACCATCTAAATCGTCTAAGTTAAACTTCTTCCCGTCTGAAAATATTATAGAAGTTCAATCTGAGAACCATGACATGTGTACCTTAGCCCATGATAAACGTTAATCAATCTGTATTTTTTCCACTTTGAATGATACTTCCGCTTTTTGAAAATGAATTATTTGGATTTTGTTATGTAGTTGTAAACTTGACACATAAATAAGTCCTGCTTTGTTTTGGGCGTTTGCGATACTTCCACTGCACTTTTTTAGCTCATGAGCAAGTTTTCTTTCATCATAAAGCGTTAAATTTTTAGGTCTGCCGTCTCCTTTCTTTTTCTATTTTTATCTGGCTTTCAGATAAAATTAGAAACTGTATTGGTGCTGACGTACAGTATGTGAATAATCTGTATAACATCTTTACCATTAATTTTATATGAAACAATTTGCCCCTCTTGGAAATAATTTAAAGGTATTCTTCTAGGCAGTCTGAAAAGAAAATAACAATGCAATTTTTAACAAAATACGTTTTCCTCAACAAAAGCAGTTAAAGAAAATTCAATATTTACTCTTTTACTCGTGCACAGTCCGCCAAATAAAAATTTTTGATTGTGTCCTACTTTTTTTACACCCTCGAAATCATAAATACTAGTTTCTCTACAATACGTTAATTAGCAATAGTAGTAGACATTTTATTTTTATGGGAAATTAAAGAAAACTTTGTTAAACAAAATCTATATAAAAGTCTAATAGCCAGGATAAAAATAGAGAAAATAATTTACAAAAATCGACTGTCCTTCTACTTTTAGGTAGATTCCTTATAGGAAATCTACCTATTGCAATGGTCCTCATGATATAACTTCTGGAAAATTTCTTCATATCTTCACCGATCATGACCCCTAGAACCCAAAACCACCCTCCGTTCAAATGTTTATATATATTTTCTGATTTCATCTTATTCAATATTTCTTGGTTTCATCTATTCAATGTTTGAAAAGGTTTTCAATACATATATATGTATAACGCTTTTCCCCATGTTAAGTTGTGCACATGATAACTGGAGTAATTTTTATTTAAATTTAACCAGCGTGGGATATGTTGTCAGGACAGTAAAAATCTCAGTCGAGTTCGTAGGTGGGGTATTCAGCTCAAAGAAGGTGAAAATGGTGGGGAATGGAAGTTTTTATTTGCCCATAATTTCTTTAATATTGAAAACACAAAAAAACTTCAAATCAGGCAAATGAACGCCTTACCCTACAGAACAATTTTTGCATTTAAACTTTTTCGATAGCTTCATTTGCTTGAAAATTACAAGCTAAAAAGTGATTTTTCGTCAATTGTGATGAAGTCGACTTTTCCTATAGCTTTAATTTCTTAAATTTATAATCTGACGCTTACGTCATGTGCAAACAATAATAAAAAATCTGATGTGGGCACCACATGACTTCCTTATACACTTTTAGAAATATACATAATGTTAAAAAACATTGTCATTGGACCCGAAACAGTTGGCTAAAAATATTTAAAAAAATGAATTATCACCGTGTTCTGAGCTTTTCTGAAAGTTAGTTAAAAACCGATGCACGATTTGTACTGGTAACGCTGACGAAGGCAGCAGGGACCCGAAAAAATTGGCAAAAAGAAATAAAAAAAATGCATTTTCACCGTGTTCTGAACTATTCTGAAAGTTTCAAATGTCTAGCTAGTCGGGAAGTTAGTTAAATAAATTTTCTGTTGAACCATATAAACACTTTCGAAGGCAGCAGTCACCTGAAACAATTGGCTAAAAATATTTAAAAAATGCATTGTCACCGTGTTCTGAGTTTTTCCAGAAGTTTTAAATGTCTAGCTAGTCGGGAAGTTAGTTAAAAATCGATTGCAAGATTTGTACTGTTAACGCTGCCGAAGACAGCAGAGAATCAAAACAGTTGGCTAAAAGTATTTAAAAAATGCATTTTCGCCGTGTTCTGATCTAGTCTGAAAGTTTCAAATGTCTAGCTAGTCGAGAAGTTAGTTAAATAAATTTTCTGTTGAATCACATAAACGCTGCTGAAGGAAAAATTAGAAACAGTTGGCTAAAAATATTTTAAAAAATGCATTGTCAAATGCCTAGCTAGTCGGGAAGTCAGTTAAATTGCAAGATTTGTCCAAACAGTTTTTGAGTTATTACCGTTTTTTGATACATTCTGGCCATAATGAACCTAATTTTCCTAAATATCTCCAAAACGGAAAATCATACAAAGTCCAAAAAGGGAGGTGCACAACTAGATGTTATAACAGACATATGTACCAATTCGCAACTTTCTACGTCCAACCGTTTTTGATTTATGCGACATACTCACACACACACACACAGACACACATACATACAGACGTCACGAAAAATCGTGTAAAGTTCCTTATATCTCTAAAACGAGAGCTCGTGTTAAGACGACACTTGCAGGTGTACAACTAGAAATCATGACAGTCACACGTATAAATTTGCAACATTCAGCGATCATTCGTTTTCGAGCAATGTGAAATGCAAAATCCATTTCGCAAATCGGGATTACTATACTTCCTTATACTTTGTATAAGGAAGTAAAAAGATCACTGAAAAAATAAAAAACATGGTAAAAGCTTGAATTAATCATTTAAAATTATAAAATTAAGATAATACGTTAGTCTTAATAAAAATATCGCTTGTGGTGTATTTTTTAGAACGCCGGTTTAGACAAAAATTAAAATTTACGATTGAAACAGAGTAATACGTTACAGCTTCCTTTGACTCTTTATCTTTTGGAAGCAAGATATTAATCTGTGAAGAGATATGAGGTTTTCGCGTAGGAAGAAAATATAATGGCACTAAAGCTGCCATTCTCCATCGCCAAGTTCGCAAATTTTGTCGTTAAATAACGAATTTCGTCGTCAGCTATCAAATTTTGTCGCCAAATCACAAATTTCATTGCTAAGTCGCGAATTTTGCAAGTTGAATTATAATGCCACGTTGAAATTGTAATTCCATACAACCTAAAGGATGGATCTACCTTTGCATTTAAGCTTGCCGAAATTTTTTTTTTTTTTTTTTTTTTTTTTTTTTTTTTTTTTTTAGTGTGCACGTATATGCATTGTAGTCATACGCATATTTTTTAACAAACATTTTTGAAAATAAAATCAGTCTAATGATAAAATTTTTGTACTTTGTTATTTTTGCACTTTATACTTACTTATTTTTGCACTTTACATCTGTGGTGATTAATGAAGGACTAAAAATGTGCTCCATGTTTAACAGTGAATATAGAGTGTTTTCCGTAAACCTTGATATTGATATATGCTTTATAGTCTGTGAGGCGAGAGCTGCTATCGTTCAAGTTCGTTTGCCATATTACGCAACTAAGTGAATTTTTGCACATGAGTTTTGCATGATAAAAATTTACAATATTCCCCGAAAAGAATTTGCACATTAATTTTTTATTCATAAAAACATACATGCATTACTGTGTCATTCCGAGACAATTTATTTTATATGAAAATGTCAAGAGATGGATGGCACTGGTAGGCAAAACATTCTTTTATAAAATACTAAAATAAAGGTTAAATCATCGAACTGAATAACTATTATTTCCTTTTTTTAATAAACAAAAATTAATTTATTAAATTCATTCCAATTTAATTGTTTTCTAACTTTTTTTAAAAGCAAATTCAATTATTCGATCCTATCTGTGTTTGTAAACAAAGAAAATAGCAGCTCCTGTATAGAGATGGGATAAATAGTTACTTTTCAGTAATAGGTTACTTCGTTCCATACTACATTTGGTAATAGTTTTTGCAACATATTATTTTTATAAGCTACTACTTTTTAGTTTATATATGGCTAATGTCTTTCTAATCCTTTCGGGATAATATACAATGTATACATGTGTCCTGCATAGTGGATGCGGTTCACGTTTTTAAGTCCCAATGCTTTTGAATCTTCACTTTATTTAACACTAGAATTTCTTCAATTAAAAAAAAAAAAAAAAAAAAAGCTGATATGAAATAGTGGTAGAGTCAAAATTTTACACAAACGTTCGTCCCATTCGTGTAAGCTTAAGGTTCATTAAACTAATTCCTTTAAACACGAACACAGAATATTTCAAATAATATCAAGAAACACGTACACGAGAGCCGTTTTCTGAAAAAAAAAAAAAAAAAAGAATTCTCACCTTATAAGCCATATATATAATTAAAAAACAAATAATAATAACAAATGTTAAAAAACATCTTTAAGGCATCCAGAATTTTAAACTACTGAGTGACTGTTTCTTTTGATTTTCCGAAGAACTTGAACTTTCCAGATTGACAAGAAAATTAGTGTTTTTCACTCATACTTTGCAAACAGTCACTTTGAATATGTTTTCTAAAATTAAAAACACTTGTTTAAAAACATAAATTTTGCTTACAAAAATTGCATAAAATGATGTATTTTCTCAGACACTTAATAATTTTAACATAAGAGCATAATTAACTATTCTTAACACTTTACTCATTTTAAATCTTAAAAAATAGTCCCAAGAAAAAATCCGATTAAAAAAAAAAAAAAAAAAAAAAAAGTAAAGAAAAGCTAAACAGTAAAAATAAATAAATAAATAAATATTTAATTTTCTTCTCAATTTTTTCTTAATTAAACTCAAACAATATTCCCGATAAAACCACAATAAATAAATGCTCCCGAACACTATCCCTATGCCGTATGTGATTAGCATTTTCAATTCCATCTGCTATAAGCAACTAAAATATAAACAAACACTCCTAGCTTTCCTTTATCACACTCCCTAAACATCTGTTTTCAATGCGCAAGCGAATCCAAACCTAGCAAGTGTACTCCCATTCCTCACCTTCATGATGAAATAATAATGAACATGTAATAATCACCCCTTACCTATCTCATGGTAGCTGCGATGTTATTTGTCCTAGCAGTGAAAATTATCTTGCTTATTAAAATTATTTTGATTAGGAATATTCCGTAATATATTCGAGAACTCAGCTGTATTATTTTTTTAACAATAATTTTCTGAACGAGAATATCACTAAACAGAGCTGTATCAAACCGCATGCATTTCGTTCCAGAGATACAATTATTCTTTCAGACTTGAAGTAACGAATCGGTAATTTGGAATTAGTCTCGTTTTTTGTTACTTGCGTATTCTATTCTGCGTCGCACCATTCTATCGTCCAGATGCCGCGGAGCAAAGTTGGAACATTTGTGCGGGACTGTTACTTCTCCGTTATCCGTATGATGCTGTATTTAACGTGCTGAGTGCGGGGTTTGTTAGGCGCGAAAAAATTGGTGTTTTATTTTTTACTCGGTGCTTTTTTGTTACCCGTATGACGGGATTTGGATTGGACTGCTAGTTTTCGTATGATTTGGATTTCGATAGTAGCCGGTTTTGATAATATTGTTTTTGTATTTTATAAATTCATTATATAAAAGAAATAATTCAAGCTTTTTACTTGTATGATGGTGTATAATATCAGTTTTGTCGCCATTAACTCCTGGTCTATTTCGCGTGCAGAAATAAAGTTTAAAATATTATTTTTTTAATAGGATATTTTTAGTAATATATTAACGTGCTAATAGGCTACAATGCAATAACAATATTACTTATTATGTTACGTGAAATAACGCCCATCTCTACTCCTGTATCGTGTTGTATACATCTAGTTGAGAATTTAAATAATGAGAAAATAATCGATTTTTCGGAATTTTTTTTTGTAAAAGTTCTTTATTCGCAATCAGAATAGCTTAATCTGGATTGTAAAGAG
The DNA here is from genome assembly GCA_963930645.1 of Salticus scenicus. Classification (NCBI taxonomy): domain Eukaryota; kingdom Metazoa; phylum Arthropoda; class Arachnida; order Araneae; family Salticidae; genus Salticus; species Salticus scenicus. Next base: position 236,047 of record CAWVNO010002557.1, on the reverse strand, counting down.
CACATTGTGGCTAAAAGTCTTAATGGGTTCAGTGTCGGATCTAGAACTTGACATTTGGGGGGGGGGGGGCTAAGATTTTTCAAAGTGTTATTCTAAACCAATAAAAAATTTACAATTGCAATTTTCAATTGTGAATGTTAGTGTTTTTTTTTAGGGGGGGGGGGCTTCAGCCCCCTAGTCCCCCCCCCCTAAATCCGCCACTGAATGAGTTTAATTTGAATACATATTTGAACACTGGATATCATCGACTTTAACCATTTACGAATGGAAAAGAATTTAATAGAAAACAAGAACTAAATAAATTATTTAGTTGCGATTTAAGTATTACACTGTTTAAGGAGATAATTAATTTAGACACCTCTTTAAATGAACACTGTCTTAAAAAGGGTTTACACTTTTCTATCGCATTTAATTCTGACAGCGTTAAATTCCTGCCAAAATATGATTAATGAAATTTTCATCGCTTTTAGTTTTACCCACTGCAGTTTCCAAATGTTGGGACTGCCGGCTGGATGATTTTTAACTAGGCAGCTGAAATAATAATTTTCCATGTTTACTACTGGTGTATAAATAGATCTGCGCTTTAAGTAAGTGGAAGGGACAGAATTTTCAAGTAAGAAAGAGAGCTATTTTTTTTTTCTCCTTTTCTTTCTTTTTCTTTTTTTTTTTTTTTTTCATCCTCTCTAAATTTTGGAAATATCTTGCTCTGTGTTTTGCTACTTTATATTGTTTACGTTTCCATTCAGCATTATTTCAGTTTGCTGTGTTAATGACATAGTTTTATAGTTTTAAAATTTTATTTACATTAGTTACTTATTCATCAATTGATTGTCTGTTCAAGGTGAATGCTCCTAAATGGGAAAATCGAATTAAAAATTCATAAAAAACTAGTATGTTGTAACCATCACATGACTTCCTTCTATATTTTCTTACATACCAATTCACTCAGAAAAAATAGTTTATTAAAGTTATCTTCCCAGATAAATATAGACGATTATCATTCAAGAGAAGTATAACACTAAATATACAAATAAAGCCAATTTTATTCTCTATGGGCCATTTTCAAAAAAATTGTCAATTCTTTGTTCATGCTATTCTGAGGCTTTTAATTATTTTAATATTTAATGAAACAAAAAATTCTTTGGCACTCTTATTTTTGAGAATATTTATAACATGATGTATGGAAAATAACAAATAATAATAATAATAATTTCAAGGTTCATAGCATTTGAAAAAATAAGAAAAGCTGGAAAAGTAAGATTTTTAGCTGTCCAATAAAAAAGAAAATCCTGATTTATTGACCTGATTTATTCATTATAAATATATTGTATGTAATATTCACTCATTTGAAAAACTTCTTGTTATAATTATATATATATATATATATATATATATATATATGTGTGTGTGTGTACATACGTATATATGATTTATTTATATGTTTACTTATAAATATAAAAGAAAATAACATAATCAAGTAGCTCATCTCAAAATATTTTCAATGCATTTTCTTTTGACTTGAATGTCTTCCTGATTAATTTAATAGTCTATGCATACATTTCAAACATAATATTTTATATAATATATATAATAAATATTTCATTATTTATTATTATTTTTTATAATATTGCTATTGCGATTATTATTTTTTTTTTTTTTTTTCTTTTTGGTGCCCTTATTATATTGAAAAATATATTCATAAAATTTAACTCTTTTTCATGAAAACGTATTATGGTTACTCTGTATTTAATTAAAAGCAATGCATTTAGTAAAAGGAAGTATTTTATTTGGTTTTAGATATTAATAAAATTTTAGTACCAAAATTTTATTAAACTCTATAACAATAAAAGTGGCGCACCAAGAAGGAGTAATTCAAATTGGACACAAATTGACATGCATACAGGTTTCGATGGAAAATGCAAAATTTTAAAGTTTGGCTGCCATCGAATGAGCATGTGATATGACGCTGCAGCGCATCTTAACTGCGCAATTGGCAAAATATTAAAAGTGAGAAAATTTGATTCCAAAGTCATAAATTCTTTGCAAATTTCATTCCGTCTACTTAGATAGACTGTAATTATGCCTCGCATACAGGTATGCAAACAATATCCGCAGATGATAGCGTTTGAGAGAGGTGTGTAGTTGGGCTCAAAGAAGCCAGTTGGTTTAACCTGCGAATTATTTAACAACTGGATAGGAGCGTTGCCACTATTAGATTATATTGACAGGAATGGGTGAAAGATAGCCAAACACAGCTTCAGGGTGGAAGCGATCGGCCTAGAGAGAGGACAGAACGTGAGAACCGATCAATCGTCAGAGCGGTACTCAAAGCTCCAATTCATCATTATCATCGATCCTGTGTGCAACTGGTACTTCAGTGACTTCATAGACCATTAATAGGCGTCTTAGAGAAATGGGGTTGAGCTCACGGAGCCCCTTGTGCGGACTACTATTAAACTTTGTATACCGACAAGCACGTTTGCAATGATATCAGAATCGTTCGAACTGGAATGCCACTAAATGGAGTAGAATTCTCTTCAGTGATGAGTACCACTCCGTTTGGATGACCAGCGAATACGCATCTGGTGACGCCCTGAAAAGAGGGGATTCCAACCCGACAGTCGCCAGCTGTACAGCCCGTCAACCAGGAGTTATTGTCTGGAATGTCATTTCATTTCATAGCAGGACCTCTTTGGTTGTCATCCATGGCTTCTTTATAACACAGCGGTACGTCGACGACATTCTATGTTCTGCTGTGTTTTCTTTCATATCACGCAATCCTGACAGTTTATTTCAGCATGGTAATGCCCGCTTGCGCACATAGATAGTTTCTACTGCTTGTTTTCCTGCTTGCCTAGCATTATTTTGGATGTATTTAGCATGTATTATCTCTCACCTACTGAGGATGTTTGGAGCATCATGGAAAGGATCCTACAACCAGTTCGGGATTTTGTCAATCTAACGCACCAATTGGACAGAATTTGGCATGATATCTCGCAGGAGCATATCTACGAACTCTATCAATTAATACTAAGCCGAATAACTGCTTACATAAGGGTCAGAAGTGGACCAATGCGTTATTGACTTGTGGACTTTAGAGAATGCGTTCCTCTAGATTAAACCATTCAAATTTACCGAAATTTTAATCATTTGTTTTTCTTTGCATAAACATCACATCTACCAATTTTCGTCTCATTTGGATAACTCCTTCTTGGTGCATCAATTTTTTTGTTATAGAGTATATATTCATTTTTATTTTATATTACATAGTGTATTGTTTATTGAATGGATAATTTTTATTACATTACCATTACATAAAGTATTCTACAAATAAAAAGAAATAATATTTATAGTTCATAACTAATTATATTTGGAGTTAAATGAAAAATACACATAATGTAATATTTAGTTAAAAATATAGGGTTAAAAAAATAAAAGTTTTTTTGTCGCATAATCATTTGGCATTCTACTTAAAATGTATATAGTAATTTACTTTGAAAAAAATAATTATATTTTTCCATATTTATTTTTTATAGGCAGTTTTAAAACGCTTTTCTTTTTCTTCTTTAGGAAAATAAAATTAAATATATTATAAAATTTTAAGTATAAAATTTGAAAGCATTTATGAAAGTGTATGGGATTTTTTTTTTCCTTTTTGCTTGCAAAATAGTAGTGTGCAACTATTTTTTGTGGAACATTGTATTTTTGTACTCTATATATACATCTACCTTTTAGAAAAATGAGCAATTTCTTTGTTACTAGATGTGGCAAACGAAACTTAATTTCTAAGCATAATTTGGCCTCCGCTCCACGGACTATTAAATTCTTAAATATTTTTCAAAGATATATATTAAATATTACAAAGTTGCCAAATGAAAGAAAATATGGAATGTTATAAAATTAATTAAAAATCTCAGGTAATTTCATTTCATGAAATACAAATGTCAGAGTTTCTGAACACATTACATAAAACTTATTAAAATAAAACTAATTTATCATTTGTAAAATACAAACTTGTTTCTTTCTCTAGGCTTTCTCAGTGTGGAGAAATAATGATCGGCAGACCATTTACCACAATTCACGAGATTTTGGAAATAACTATCATTGGTTATAGTAAGCTGGAAGAAAAAAAAAAAAGAAGAAGAAGAAGAAGAAGAAATAATAAAACTATAACTATTTCGATTCAGACATGAAAGATGCATTTAAAAAAAAAGAATGATAAAATATATATTTAGAATATAGCAGTATCAAAATTATTTAGACCTTAATAATAAAAATATATACTCATAATCATTTCTGTATATACACGCATTTTAATTACCCTAGTAATAAAAATCCCTGATGACAATTCTATGTACTTTCTCGGATTTTACATTTTAGTGTTTATTTATACACAAAGCGACAAAAAAAAAAAAAAAAAAAAAAAAAAAAAAAAGCCGCACTTGGATATTTTCTTTTTTACCTTCTTCAACGCCAATTTTATCGTTTAAAAAGGAAATTTTCGAATAGTTTTTATTTTGTTGTCCTCCACATACACTTTAGCATTGAGTCCAGTGTTAAGAACAAAATGCAATTGTCAGGAAAATTGTAATTTTAGAAATTATTTCAAAAATTGTAATAATAAGGCAGTAAACGATGATACAAAATTTATTAATTTTTGAATGAAAATCAAAAAAATATTTTAATACGGGAGATCGCAAAATAATTAAATGTTAACTAAATATTGGTAAAATGGTTTTTAGAAAGATATAAAATTTTTTGGCCGTTTAAACTGAAAATTTTGCTTTTGGCGCCCATGTTGCTAATCCAAGCGAGATGATCGTAAGTTAAAAAGCCATTGCTTATAAAATCGGTTTGTATTACACTTAGAACATTAAAGAGATTCAGAAAAAGTGTTTAGCAGCGTAATTTCTTTAACTACAGTGCAGCAACTATTACACAAAGCAGGTAAGACAGAAAATTTGAAAAATTTCCATTTTTTGTGAAGAGAATTAGGAAAGCAAGACCTCAGATGGCTACAAAAATAATTGAGCTGAACTGGTTCTCTCTGATGAGTCAAGTTTAACTTATTTCCAGCTAAAGAAAACAAGCAGATATGACAACAAAAATATGACAACAAAAATATGACCGACTTCATGAAAATCGCACTTTTAAAACAGTGACACATTCTCCGCATATTATGGTACGTATGTGCATAACTTTTCAAACAGTCGGGCAACTTTTTATGCTCAAGGGATCAATTAACTCGAAATAAAACACAGTCTTTATAAAAGTGGTGCCTGATCGACTATTTTGGAGATATCTTGAACATTTCCGCAAACAGCATTTCAAGATGATGATCACCGTACTACACGGCGTCTGTGGTAAATTTATTCACTTCAAAATGTCGAAATTTTCTATCCATTCCCATGAGAACATATAATTCTATAAGTAATCACATCTTTGTTCACTTTAAGTTAAATTCGACGAAGGATATAGTAGAATTTCTTCTTTACCAGATATGGGAATAGTCCTAATTGCGATCCGCTCAAAAATGTTTCGTCTATTAAAAAAAAAAAAAAAAGGAGAGGAGAGATGATTCGAAATTTGCAGCCTACAAATCTGCCAGAACTAGAAAAAATAATTTTTGATATTTGGCTTTCTGATATTTACATTAAAACACTGTATAATACTACCCCATTGTGCATTAAAGCAGTAATTCCATATAAAGATGGAATTAATCCAATGCAGAATACATATTTGTAATAAAAAATTGCTGAGATCTAACAAATAAATAGTTTTATTTCATATATTAAAATATAACTTGTTTATTTCATATAAAAAATCATAATAGAATACAAAGTGTATTGTTATTGCTTTATGCTTAAAAAGAAAGTTTTGTGCAGATTTTTATAAAGTACTCCGTATATTAGTGTAATAAAGCGAATTATTAAAACGAAAATGTACGTAGGTATCATTTCATCCCTTTGGTATTATGCAAATAAGACAGTTTTATTTGTTTCAACCATTAATTTTAAAGTTATTACAAATAAAAAAAGTATAAGTCATTTTGTCTGCAGTGCGGCTTTCTTTTCTTTTCTTTTTCTTTTTCTTTTCTTTTTTTTTTTTTTTTTTTTTTTTTTTTTGACGCTTAGTGTAGTTTTAGGGGAATTTTTGATAGAATATTCTTTTCTTCCCAATGGTTTCATTTTATTTTATTTACTAGCTGGCTTTGCCCGCTTCGCTGGACACTATACTTAAATGAGATGTCAAAATCATATATCACTATTAATAACCAAAGTTAAAGTTCCCGCTGTGTTCGGTAAAGGATTTTCCCGCTCGCAACATGAGGAGTGCGGGTCCCCACTGCCTTCCACAACAATTTATCCGCTTCTTATTTCCCCTTCCCCAGCGTGTAAGTTTGACCTTTTGCTAAATCCCATCAAAGCACAAAAAGTGTACACTTAATCAACATCCACACACCAAAATTCGCCACTGTAAGATAATTTAAAGCGAATTCAGACGGGAAAACGTGTTTATTGCCATCCGATCAGGAGGAATTTCATGAAATCTCATTACAACAACTGTCGGATATATATAAACAACTACCAGGCAACGTCCGCTTCGCTGGTCCCTATTTTTAAATGAATCACTATAATTACTGAATTCTCAAAATTGCATTAGTTTTTATCACGTGGAAAAAAGAGAGAAACAAAATCTGATAAGGAAAAATGTCGCACCGGATTCTCACTGCCTTCGGAAAAAAATCCCAAAATGCTCTAACTCTTATTCTTTATTATTTTCCCCCTTCGCCCCCCCTCCCGTCTATCGTAATAATTTTACAAATTCGAAAATACCCGCAATCGATTTGTAAGTATCAAAAACCTCTATGCACCAGTTTTGAACGATCCATCTCTATTTTTATTTTTTTGCCCCTCCAAATAATTTTAAAAATTAAAAAATATCCGCAATCGATTTGTATGTATCGAAAACCTCTAAGTACCAATTTGGAATGATCTAACTCTATATTTTTTGCCCCTCCGCCCCCCCTTCCCGGCCCTTCTAATAACTTTACACTTTCGAAAATATCCCCATTCGACTTGCAGGCCTCTAAAACCTATCTGTACCATTTTTGAACGGCCTAACTGTACTTCTATTTGTTTTTGCCCATAGTCCCCCCTTCCCGCCCCTCCTAATAATTTTACAAATTCGAAAATATCCGCAATCGATTTGTAGGTATCGAAAGCCTCTATATACCAATTTTGAACGATCTAACTCAATTTTTATTTTTTGCCCCCTCTCCCCTCCCCCTTTCCCGGCCCTCCTAATAACTTGACACTTTCGAAAATATCCCTATTCGACTTGCAGGCCTCTGAAACATATCTGTACCAATTTTGAACGGCCTAAATATATTTCTATTTGTTTTTGCCCGTAGCCCCTCTTACGGCCCCACCCCCCTTCCCGCCCCTCCTAATAATTTTACAAATTCGAAAATATCCGCAATCGATTTGTAGGTATCGAAAGCCTCTATATACCAATTTTGAACGATCTAACTCTATTTTTATTTTTTGCCCCCTCTCCCCTCCCCCTTTCCCGGCCCTCCTAATAACTTTACACTTTCGAAAATATCCCCATTCGACTTGAAGGCCTCTAAAACCTATCTGTACCAATTTTGAACGGCCTAACTGTATTTATATTTGTTTTTGCCCATAACCCCCCCCCCTTCCGGCCCCTCCTAATAATTTTACAAATTCGAAAGTATCCGCAATCGATTTGTAGGTATCGAAAACCGCTATATACCAATTTTGAACGATCTAACTCTATTTTTATTTTTTGCCCCCCCCCCCCCTCTTCCCTACCCCTCTTCCTGCGCCTCCTAATAACTTTACACAATCGAAAATATCCTCATTCGACTTGCAGGCCTCTAAAACCTGTCTTTATCAATTTTGAACGCCCTAACTGTATTTCTATTTGTTTTTGCCCCTTAGCCCTCCCCCCCTGCTGCCCCACCTGGGGGCTGAATTTCTAAAATTCCAGAAATTGGTTTTTAGATATTTGCATTAGCTATATTTTAGGGCAAAAATTTCACGTATATCTATTTTTTTGTTTGAGATATATAGGATTATGCGAAATCACGTTTTACGCATGTGAAATCACGTTTTGCCCCCCGCCCCCCTTGGGGACCGATTTTGAAAATTCCAGAAATTGGTTTTTAGACATTTGTATTAGCTATATTTTAAAGCAAAAATTTTACAGATATCTGTTTTTTTGTTTGAGATCTGAAGGATTTTGTGAAATCATGGTTTGCCCCCCTCCCCCCCTTGGGGGGGGGCGAATTTCGTAAAATCGCTTCTTAGTGGATGCCTGCGTCATAGAAAGAACATTGTCACGAAATATCATGCTTCTAGGTCCAGGGGTTTGGTCTGGGCAATGATGAATCACCCGCCCCCCTCACTCACTCAGGATGTACTCTTTTATATATATATAGATTTACGCACCAAATTTCTTGACCACAGATCTCAGGACAAATTTAGCAATTTAGCGCCAAAAGGAAGATCTTGAATTTGCAACTTCCTAACCCCCCCCCCCTAAGAAAAAAAAAACGAAAATTAGTTTTTGGAAATATTCTAAAGAAGTCGTATGTCTGTTTTCAATACCAGTGTAATATTTTTAGTAGAGCTCTACTCAAAAATCCAGAATTTCTGAAATTTCCTTCCGAAAACCAATTTTCCCCCCCTCTCTCCTTTAAGAATCAAGAATTTCAAAATCGTACATAATGTTTTATTTATACTCAAGCCTGGTCGCCTCTTGTTCACTTTCTTAATCGTGAAGTAATTTGGGGCCGAATCATGCTTACAATAATTTTTTTGTCTCCTGCCCCCTAGGGGGAATTCGATAAATCCCGTTACTTTAGGTGTTGGATACATATCAACAATTCAAGCACCAAACTTCGTGACCGCAGCTCTCATAAATTTCCCAGGACAAATTTAGTGGTTAAAAGTAGCAAATTCGAGACCCTCCTTTTAGCACTAAATCTGTCTTGGGCAATTTGTCTCGAATTTGCCCTTCGTAACACATACTCCCCTCCCCACCCCCTCAGAAAAAAAAAAAAAAAAAGAAAAAAGGCAGATCGCAAAAATATAAAAAACGTGTTTTGGAAATATCCTAAAGAACACTCATTGCTGTTTTGAAAACCTTTGTTCCATTTTCGGTAGAGTTCTACTCAAAAATCCGGAATTTGCAAAAGTTTTCGCCAAAAATTGATTTCCCCCTCCCTTTCTTTAGAAATCAAAACTTCCTAAATTGCAGATAATGTTTTATTTGTACTCATGTGTAGTCTCTCCATGTGCAATTTCTTCACTGTGAAGTAATTTGGAGCCGAGTTATTCTTACAAAGATGTTTTTGCCTTCTATCCCCCCAAGGGGGGGAATGGGGTAATTTTAAAAATTCCGTTACTTTATGTGTTGGATATATATAAACTATCCAAGCACCAAAATTCGTGACCGCAGCTAAAATAGATTTCTCAGAGAAAATTTAGCGCTAAAAGGTATGTCTCGATTTTGCCCCCTCGTAACCTCTCTAAAAAATCGCAAAAAACCAAAAATGTGTTTTTGGAAATATCCTGAGGAAGTCGCATGGCTTTTTTTTTTTTTTTTTCAACATTTTTGTTCCATTTTTGGTTCTACTCAAAAATTCAGAATTTGCGAAATTTTCCGCCAAAAATCAATCCCCCCCCCCGTCTTTCCTTAAAAATCGAAAAATTCCTTAATCGCAGATAATTTTTTAGTTTTACTGATGTCTAATCTGAATTTCTTTACTGTAAAGTAAATTGGAACCGAGTTATGCTTACAAACGTGTTTTTGAAAGTAACGGGGGGCGGGGGTATTTCGATAATTTTAAGTTGGGTAAGGACAAAAATTCCTGTCGAATGCCGTTGTATTCCGTTTAGCCGTTCTCATGTGATACCCAGACAAAAATAGCGTTACAGATATACACTCACGACGACACACACACAGACAGATAAAATTTTCTAAAGTTTAGTCATTTTTGGCTACCATGGTGTGTGAAACGTGAAGATATCGCAAAGTTTTTTTATTCTGACAAATTTACAGGCAAACGTCTGATTTTATTAATATAGATAATATTAAATTAAACCCTGTTAACAATTACTTTATGTAGTTTTTTTTTTCTTTATATATAATTTGTTACAAACATCTTGTTTATGAATTGTCCGGGAGAAGAAAATCTCAAATGGATTAATCCTCATATAGACAATCTTTTCGTAACACCATGTGTATTCATGGCCAAATATGTCAAATAGCGTGGCAGCGTTGCTTAATTTACATTTTAATTTTTTAAAGTCTATTTTTTTCCTTTTGTTTTTTCTTCGGAACAGCTTTATTATCAGATCCCCAAGGAAAATTTGAAATTTGGCATCAAAGTACCTAGGACATTTCTCGCCAGATTCTTTATATCCGACTCTGCTATAGCCATTATAGTTTATTGCCAAAATGGCAAAAATAAAATAAAATAAAATAAAAAGTTTTAACAGGGTCTTATACTAAAACTGTATCTTTTCTTCAATATTCAACTGTATCGACAATCAATTATAGTTTTCTCCATTGAAATTATGTCAAATGATAAATATATGGCGATATTTGAATTCGGTATCGATATCAGGTGGTGCATAAATATAAAGAGAGAGACCTGTTGTCTAAACCGTAAAGATAACTTTTTTTTTTTTTTTTTTTTTTCATTCAAAGCGTTTTACTGACAAAATCTTTATGCCGCATGCGCAGGCGTTTTTTACCTCCAATTCAAAAACTAATCAAAATTTTAAAAATTTCTATAGATATAATTTTAAGTTGGGTAAAGACCTAAATTCCTGCTAAGTGCCGTTGAATACTGTCCAGCCGTTCTCGAGTGATACCCGGACAAAAATAGCGACATACAGACACGATGACACACACACACACATACACACACACTGAGGCAAAAATTTCTAAAATCATTTTTGGCTTTCGTGATATGTGAAACATTAAGATATCGTAAAATGTTTTGATTCTTGCAAATTTACAGACAAAAGTTTGATTTTATTAATACAGATGTGAGTTTTTGGTATAGGGGAAACTAGGGAGGTTTGACCCATAGGGAGACTTGACCCATGTGGATTTTTCCTAAGAAAGGAAATTTTTAGGGAAATGTCAGTGACTGTACTGATTGACCAATCATACAACAGCATTTTGCAGGTAACAGCCACTCAGAATAATCCGTAGTTTTCTTGCAATTTAGTGTTGATTGATACTGCTTCTTTCAAGTAAATTTTGAAGATCTTGGAGTCTGTTAAATTTGAACTTCCAGTTTTGAGGTAAGTCAATTTCAGAAGTATACTTCTTTTAGACACTCTTTTAGTTACAGATTGGTATATAGTAGTTTTGAATGAACTGTAATGAAAGTTGTTAAAAAGTTTGGATTAACAAAGCAAAGCTACTTCAGGAGACTTAACCCCAGCTAACTAGGGAGACTTGACACTGTAATTAATTTAATGTTCTTTGTTTCATTTAATGGATTTTTATTATGAATAACTAAAAAAATGTAATTTAAGGGTTCTAACGGATAACGTAGGCTCACTTTGTATTTGGCGAAATTCCATGGCAAGAAACTACCAATTCTTGTAAACATAATTAACCCTTTTATATAATGACGCAATATGGAGACATTTAGAAGAGTTTTTTTTTCGTGCATCTGTCACTGAACGCCCTTTTGAAGAGGAAGATGCTACTAATTATATTCATGACACATCAAGACAATCGACATCCAGTGTTACTGGTTTAAACTTTTTTTAAGCCAGCCCTTCAGTATTTACTGTAAGCAGTCCATAAACATAATACCCTACCCTAAAATAGGAAAAAGAAAACAGTTGCACGTAGAAAGAAGGGTAAGACTATGGTAGCCACTGGCACACCAAACAGAAGAGAAATAGAAGAAAGAAAGAGGCAGAAAGGAGAAAAGTAAAAAATAAAATAAAATAAAAGCAAGAAAGGCTCTTGATGTGAAAATTACAAAGTTTGAAAAACATCCGTTTTCCGCAAGCTTAAAGGTAAAGGTAGACTCCTTTACGTTAATGTTACAAAAGTAAAGAAATATTACCTATGCATTAACACATACTTAGCCAATGGCTTTGTTCCCACACATTGCATTATTTACGTCGCTATTCTATTTTTAAGAAATTTAATTATCATCTACTACCATTCATTCTACTTAAAATTTTAGGCTAGATTTATTTGTCAGTAAATGTTTCAATTTTTTAAAATCCAAGCTCATAATCATTCAACAAATAGAAGCCATACAGGTATATAATTTGGTGACAAAACTTGCGACTTAGCAATGAAATTTGTGATTTGGCCGCAAAATTTAATAGTTGACGACGAAGTTCTTGCCTTGACGACGCAACGAGATATATATATTAGAGTGCTGATTCAATGGATGAAGGATTAGCTTTCCGTGGTTCAAGATGAATCACATGACATGCTCCAATAGGTTGCTGTGTTTGGCCCTTTATCGCTATTTTGGCATTTAAAATATCAGTTCGACAAATTATCATTATTATTAGGTAACATGACAGTCCTATGATCGAAATAAATTGTTTTTAAAATAATTTTACACATATTTCACACTTTACTAGATAATAAAATACCTTTTTTTTCATCGTTTCCCAACAAAGTTTAAAAGTGTTCATAAAAGAAAATTTAAACTTTTAAAGAGCTAAATTTAACAACAAATAATATTTTTTCAACTATTTTTAAGCATTTTGTCGGTTAAAGTTCAACTACACGAAATAAAAAATAAGTAAAATCAAAATCAAAATGGTTTAGAACAAAAGAATATTAAACTACGTAAGTAAACAAAAACATTGAAAAATCTCCAAACCGTTGCCATAGAAATTTACTAAAAGTAAGCTGTTACCGCCGATTACGCAGGTGCAAGGAGAGCATGTCACATGACTCATCTTGGACCTTCTCAAGGGTTACCATTTATCACTCTACTTTATATATCTCGTTGTGACGACGAAATTAGTTATTTGAAGACAAAATTTGGCGAGCCTGGCGATGAAAAATGGCAACTTTGGCGTCATTATATTTTCTTCCCACGAAAAAATCTCATATCTCTTCTCAGACTAATATCTCGTTTCCACAAGATAAAAAATCAAATGAAGTTGTAACGTATTACTCTCAATTTCAATCGTATATTCAAATTCTTGCGTTAACCGGTGTTCTAAACTATTCACCACAAACAATATTTTTACCAAGACTAACGTATCATTTTAATTTTACATTTTTAAATGATTAATTAAAGCTGTTACCATGGTTTTTATATTTTCATCTATCTTTTTTATTATCGTTTGCACGTGACGTAAGCATCAGATTATAAATTTAAGCAATTAAAGCTAAAGAAAAAGTCGGCTTCATTACAATTGACGAAAAATCACTTTTTTAACTTGTAACTTTTAAGCAATTGAAGTTATCGAAAAAGTTTAAGTACGAAAGATGTTTTTTAGGGTAAGGCGGTAATTCGCCTGATTTGAAGTTTTTTCATATTTTCAATATTAAAGAAATTATGGGCATATGAGAATTTCCACCCCCCACCATTTCCACCCCCTTTGAGTTGGATACCTAATATACGAACTCGATCGAGATTTTTACTGTCCTGACTACATATCCCCAGGTGGTTAAATTTAAATAAAAATTACTCCAATTATCGTGTTCACAACTTAACATGGGAAAAAGCGTTTTACATATATACTGTCCGCCCGCGGACGATTGATCCCTGGTTGGCAAAGTGCCAGGACGATTCCACTCGCTCTCTGGGAGACACAGCAAAGGAAGAAGGAAGAGAGAGGGGAAATTTTTCTATTATACTTGTTTCTTCTGTTATGAGCAGAATTATTAATACTCCTGCTTTGTTTTCTTTTATTTTTTTCTGTATAACCGTTTGTTTATATTGGAACAAATGGATTATACATCTGGTACGAGTTCTCGGATTAAACCTATCCGCAGTAAATCGAAGCGTATTGTACATAATGTCATTAAGTTTTGCGATAAAGAATCTTTGGAAAGAGAAGTTATTGTTTGAAGAATTTTAGTTATTTCTTCAAGAATTTTTATAATAAATATTAAAATGAAAGTAAGTGTCAGATATTTAAAGCAACATCTAGTTTTAAATAGTGTTATTTTAAATAATTTGTTCGTTCGGTGCAACTTGCACATTAGTCCAGAGAGGTACAACTTTCACATTAGTCCCTTCAGGTACAACTTGCACATTAGTCCCCTTTAAATATAGTGACCAGCGAAGCTGGCAAAGCATTCATTGATTCGCTACATTAATTGATTTCCCATTCCGTCATTTTTGATGGGGTTATGTACTAGTTTGGAAATAATAATTGACATAATTTTTAAATTAATGTTACACACTTCAAAAGTTTCAAAATTCTGACAAAGCTTTTATTAGTGCTAGAGGCCTATTTCAGTCGGTACAGTTGTCGAATTTTTATAGTAAACTCTTAATAGGGCTAAGGGCCTATTTCAGTCGGTTTATTGAATGGGGATTTATTGAATGAAGTCCCCGCAAGGCCCAACTTTGACATGAGTCCCCCCCAAGGTACCCCTATTTCAGTCGGTACAGCGTTGTCGAATTTTTATAATACACTCTTAATAGTGATAAGGGCCTATTTCAGTCGATTTATTGAATGGGGATTTATTGAATGAAGTCCCCCCAAGGCACAACTTTGACATGAGTCCCCCCAGGCACAACTTTGACATGAGTCCCTCCCAAGGTACCCCTATTTCAGTCGGTACAGCGTTGTCGAATTTTTATAATACACACTCCTCATAGTGCTAAGGGCCTATTTCAGTCGGTTTATTGAATGGGGATTTATTGAATGAAGTCCCCCGAAGGCCCAACTTTGACATGAGTTCCCCCAGGCCCAACTTTGACATGAGTCCCCCCCCCAAGGTACAACTTTGACATGAGTCCCCCCAAGGCCCAACTTTGACATGAGTCCCCCCAGGCCCAACTTTGACATGAATCCCCCCCCAAGGTACAACTTTGACATGAGTCCCCCCAAGGCCCAACTTTGACATGAGTCCCCCCCAGGCCCAACTTTGACATGAGTCCCCCCAAGGCCCAACTTTGACATGAGTCCCCCCCAAGGTACAACTTTGACATGAGTCCTCCCCCCCAAGGCACACCTTTGACATGAGTCCCCCCAAGGCACACCTCCCCCTCATTGGGAAAAAGAGATAAAACGTTGTTTTGCGGCTATAAGACAGTTTGGACTTCCAACGTTATTTGTTACAGTATCTGCAGCTGAAACACATTGGCTTGATTTAATGAAAACTTTATCATGGAATTTAGATCGTCACGAATTAACTAAAGAAGAATTTGTCGATATTAACAAGTTTAGCAGTAGGCCTCTGGCACTAAATTAAAATCTGTCAATGTCAGATTTTCATGTTTTAAACAATGAAATAATGTCGTGTCTGTATAATTATTTTTATTTTTAATTGAGTAATATTTATATTGAAATACTTTTATAATATTATCAGTTTTTCTTTCTTTTAATTAATCGCAAAATATTTATGCAACCAGATATTCAAGAATCAGTTCAAAGAAGGAAAAGAAATGCATTCAGCGAGTTTATAATTTTTTCATGCCTATAAACAAACACATCCCTAAGTACTACGAACATTCCTGTTGTATAAATGGATCAGCTCTTTTCATCCATGTACAGATGACGCCAGGGATCTTCATTTCGCGGTTTATCAGTATATATGAGGAGCAAACATTCAAACCGTGTTTTCTCCAAAAATAAAAAAAAATGAGTTAGTGATTTTTCTATGAACTCAACATTAAATAGCACAAAATTATACTATTATTTTAAACCAAAATATTTTTATCACATTGTAAATGCTCTTAGAAAGTTAGGGTTTCAATCAAACAGTGTTTCCTCCAGAGCCTGTTTTCAGTCAAATAGTGATTTCTCCAGCCAACCAGTCAGTACTGCTCTTTCTGGTCGCGTGACTCGTACATGTACCAGCTTTTTATGTTTGTTTCTTCGTTAGTGCTATCTTGTTTTCATCATTTTAGAGGAGTGTACTTTATTATTATTTTTTTTTTTCAAATGGAAGAATTAATAGATGGTGTATTAGTGAGTACTTCTAATTATGGAACTAGAAAAATACAGAGAATTGGTGGAAAAAGAAAAGAAGCGAAAAAGAAACGATATTCAGCACCTTTAGATAACAACATTTATGCTCCATGCAAACATTCTATTAATAAATACTTTTTCATGCACTGATGTTAGACCTAATGACGTTAAGAAGTTTCGGGATAGACTTTACGAAATTCCGGACAAACAGCGACAAGATTCTATTATAGCCTCATTGGTTGTTACAAAAAATGTAACTCGACGTAGACCTAATAACCCAACCCCCCCCCCCCCCCAAAAAAAAAAAAAAAAAAAAAAAAAAAATCGCAATCATCTGGCTTACAGCATCCATTTTCTGCTTCTTATTTTATTACTAGTAGCAGTGGTAGGAGAATTCCTGTGTGTAAAAACAATTTCATGGCTATAACTAAAATAGGTCGTACAATGCTAGCCAATATTGTTACTAAGGTACATGCTGTTGAACCTATTGAGGAAAAGAGAGCAGGGGATAGAAAAAGCCACTTAAGCATTAATAAAAAAAAAAAAAAAAAAAAAAAAAAAAAAAACAAGGTAAGAGAATTCATCTCAAACTTAAAGGCATCAGAATGACATAGACAAACTTTTACAATTGATGTATGGTGAAGAGTGAAAAAATCAGCCTGTTTTTAAATGGTATAAAGATATCATTACTAATAACTTTCATGTAGAATACAAAGAAACAGAGGAAGCATGAAATTGCTTAAGTGAAGATATTGGTTTAAAAAATTAAATTTCAAATTGGCTTAAAAATTTTAGTTCTTCCCTAAAATTTGCATGATGATTTTTCACGCGTAAATATTTAATTTAACTTTATAATTACATAACAAAATCTTTTCTGTTAATTACATTAAGAATGTTATTTCATCAATATTCGAGCTACATACTTTTTCATTCAAAAAATGTTTTGTCCACATTGGAAACCTTCAAAACATGTTTTTTTCTCTGTGTTTCGGTCAAAACATGCTTTCTCCACATTGGAAACATTCAAAACATGTTTTCTCCTCTGTGTTTCGGTCAAAACATGCTTTCTCCAAATTTCAAATACATTTTTCTAATTAACTCTAAGTTTATTAGGTAAAGTAGGCCTACAGATCTTCCTAGTAACCAATAATACAACTAAACAAATGATAATTAGGGTCTAAGAAGGGTTATTTTTTAATTTATCAGTTTTTTGTGTTTTCTGAAAAATTGCATTCGAAGGAGAAAACACGGTTTGAATGTTTGCTCCTCATATACATAATAATGATGATCTATTAAGCATAGTAGAAGCCAAGCAACAGATACAAGATCACTGAAACACCAATGACCAATAAGATTAAAAATTTCTTTGAGAAGTTCAGAAAAATAAAAAATAAAAAATTATCAGGGGATGAAATACACAAATTTAAAGAAACCAGATTTATTAATTAACAGCCTGCAAAACAAACGAATCAATAAGGTAACACAACAAATCTTAACTTAAAACCATAAACTATATCAAAATTTATATATATATATATATATATATATATATACCTATATATACCAATATTTACCTACTAGTATTTACAAACTAGTATATAACACCATCAAAAATGACGGAATGGGAAATCAATTAAGGTAGTGAATCAACGAATGCTTTGCCAGCTTCGCTGGTCACTATATTTAAAGGAGACTAATGTGCAAGTTGTACCTAAAGGGACTAATGTGAAAGTTGTACCTAAAGGGACTAATGTGAAAGTTGTACCGAACGAACAAATTATTTAAAATGACACTATTTAAAATTGGATGTTGCTTTAGATATTTGACACTTACTTTCATTTTGATATTTATTATCAAAATTCGTGAAAAAATAATTAAAATTCTCCAAACAATAACGTCTCCTTCTAAAGCTTCTTTATCGCGAAACTTAATGACATTATGTACAATACGCTTCGATTCACTACGGAGAGGTTTAATCCGAGAACTTGTACCAGATGTATGATCCATTGGTATAACTTTAGTATATCCCCACAACTAAATTTGGCGATTTTTCTTTGGCGTCGTTTTGAACGATAACGATATCGTTCTGGACTGTTTGCGATATAATATGGCAGCCTATATGTTGTTTATTTTGGGTTTATGATTTTATGTTTTATGATTTAGATTATGATTTTATCATTTATGATTTAGTCATAATCGCCAACAAAAAAAAAAAAAAAAAAAAAAAAAAAAACGCCAAATATCGTTGTGGGGATATACTAAAGTTGTTCCGATTCTACACATAGCAGAAGAAACAAGTATAATAGAAAAAATTCCCTTCTCTCTTTCTTCTTCCTTTGCTGTGTCTCCCAGCGAGTGAGTGGAATCGTCCTGGCGCTTTGCCAACCAGGGATCAATCGTCCGCCGGCGGACAATATATATATGGGTCATTCTCTGAAAAGTGGGCTTAAAAAAAAAAAAAAAAAAAAAAAAAAAAGTTAGCTCAAATAAAATTGCTCCATTTTTTTTTTTTTTTTTTTTTTTTTTTTTTTTTTTTTTTGGTGCATATACAAGTTAAAAAGTAATAATAAAAATACATACACAGTTAATAAAAAATAATATTAACCAAGCTGTATCTGATAATTTTTGAAATAGTAATTATTTTTATTAATTAGAAAAATGCGGGAATGATTGTGAGGGAATGTCAAATTTCTTCTAGAAACTACTTTATAAAAATATTATTAAGTTTAGCTATATTTTCAAACACTAAATATTTATTAAAACATATTTTTATTAATATAATAGCATATAAAAGCAAATTTGATTTCTTTTAGTTAACTTTATAATGAGTGAGGGAATGACATATAATAAAAATACTGTATTTCAATCTAACATTTGAGAGCCATATGCTATTCATTGTAAAATGTTTCCAACAGAACACAAAATGTTTTCTTTACTTTGCTTTTATATAAATTAAGTTTGACTTATATAAAGTACGTGCTGCCATTAATGGAGTAAGTAGGGGTATAATTACAGTTTGATGAGAGAATGATATCTATTACCAGGGACAACAATAATAAGTTCTAATTTTTTTCATTGCTTAATATATAAATGTAGTATAATGGATAAATATTTATTAAAGTATGTTTAATAAATTTTTACTTCAAATAATCTAAATATAGATGCTTTAATACCATAGAAACCATTTTATTTACTTACATGTGGGAATGGGGACACAGTGAGGGAATGATATTTTGCATTTAAAAAAATATTTAAAAAAAATATTTGAATTCCAATAATCAAAGAATAACAGTTTATATGCAAAACCAATTAATATTGATAGTTTGGACTGCCTTTTCTTTTTGTTCTTTTAAAAATATGCCCTCAAGACTACTGGGACATGAAATGACCACTTTTCAGAGAATTACTCATATAAACTTTTGAACGGAGGGTGGTTTTGGGTTCTAGGTGTCATGATCGGTGAAGATATAAAGAAATTTTCCAGGAGTCGTGTCATGAGAACCATTGCAATAAGTAGATCTCCTATAAGGAATCTACCTAAAAAACAAAATAAAACAATAAACAATTTTTTGTATTCACTAAAATCTACAAAATAAAACTAAAAAATCTGATGTGGGCACCACATGACTTCCTTATACATACACCTTTAGAAATATATATAGTTTAAAGACATTGACATTTTCGTGTGTGGTAAGCGTGTCGTAAATATAAACAGGCATATTTTAATCCCTAAATATTTCTGAAAAATTTGAATAAAATTAATACTCAAACCACGTAAGTCACAATAATAGTTGTGGTTAATTTATAAATAAATAAATCACAATAATACTAACACGCTGTAGAAAAAGAATTTCGTTTGTTTATATTCTTAGAATTTTACAGATTATTAGAGAATCTCACATTGCTCATCATTACAGCTAAGAAAGAGTTCAATTGCACTCGAGTAAAGATGGCATTTTTAACATTACTTGACAAAAATTTATTGCAAGAAATGGTAGTTATATAATAAAGAAGCATGATCCATCACCCTCTGTTTTTACTACTGCAAAATTTTCTTTTAACGCATCATAAATTTTTTCGTTTCGTTGAAAATCAATAGGATGAGACTTTAAAATGACATTATTATCTGCTAGAACACTTCTTTTTGCATTTTTCAGAAATTCTTCATAGTCTAAAAATACCATTTCTAAACCCCTATCTTTAATAAATTGCAAATAATATGTATATTTTAGTTCATTATTTCTCTGATATTGTCGGACAATATTCTCTCTAAGACGTAATTGGACATCATTTCGTTTATTTGCTTTTTCTTACCTGTCTTTTAATCGTTCTTTTCTTGATACGATTCTTCTAATCTTAGTTTGTGTACATATTGTCTGTTTTTCTCAACTTCTTTCTCTTTATAATCCTCATCTTTTCTTACTATTTTTATTCGTTTTTTGTTACTTAAATTTTCCTTCTCTTTATAATCATCATCTTCTCTTAGCATCTTCATTCTTTTTTTGTTGCTTAAACTTTCCTTCTCTTTATAATCAGCATCTTCTCTTACTATCTTCTTTCTTTCTTTTTTTTTTTTTTTTTTTGCTTAAACTTCCCTTCTCTTTATAATCATCATCTTCTCTTAGTATCTTCTTTCTTTTTTTGTTGCTTAAACTTTCTTTTTCTTTATAATCACCATCTTCTCTTAGTATCTTCATTCTTTTTTTGTTGCTTAAACTTTCCTTTTCTTTATAATCATCATCTTCTCTTAGTATCCTCATTCTTTTTTTGTTGCCTAAACATTCCTTCTCTTTATAATCATCATCTTCTCTTACTATCTTCTTTCTTTTTTTGTTGCTTAAACTTTCTTTTTCTTTATATTCATCATCTCATCTCAGTATTTTCATTCTTTTATTGTTGCTTAAACTTTCTTTTTCTTTATATTCATCATCTACTCTTAGTATTTTCATTCTTTTCTTGTTGCTTAAACTTTCTTTTTCTTTATATTCATCATCTATTCTTAGTATCTTCATTCTTTTTTTGTTGCTTAAACTTTCTTTTTCTTTATATTCTTCATCTCCTCTTAGTATCTTCATTCTTTTTTTCTTCGTAAAATTTTCTTTGTCTTTGTATTTGTCATCTTGTCTTTTTTCTGCAATATATTTCTTCAATTTATTCTTCTTTTGTCTATATGACTGTTTCTTCCCCATCTTTTGATTATTCAATTATAATTCCTAAAATAAAAGTGGGAAATTTTATAACGTAATGGGAAGAGCAGTATTTGTAAAACCTGTATACAAATTATTGCAAGAAATGGTAGTTATATAATAAAGTTAATTCCATTTCAAAGCGAGAAAACGCTTCCAAATTCTGTGAACACTAAATTATTATTTTCCGTTAAGTATGGTCACCAATCATGCCAAGCTAATCGACAACATCGACTTCCGTTGAAGGCCATAAAATACTGTCATTTTGTTATGTTATTGCGCCTTTGCATATATTTTTACTTTAAAAAAATTCTAGTGAACGAAAGGAGTTTTATCTTTAAAACCACATTGTTACAAAATATTAAACATCTTTCGAGCATCAAAGTTGTTAGTTAGGAAATGATTATTTACAATTATGGAAACAAGTGGCAGTTTCTTTTTTGCATTTTCACGAAGGGCCCTCTTTGGTTACAACATTGACATTCTGAAAACTTGCCGATAAGGTTTGGCTAAAAATTGTAGTTATCAATTGCCAAAGTTTAGAAGTTCTACCTTTAATGGGTGCTGAATTCTGGAATTTTCTGGAATGATCCTATGGTTCCAAACGGAAAAATGCCTCTAAAATTATCTAAATTTCTAACGAGACTACAAAAAGAGAAAAATATCTCCCGAAGAGGTCAGTTTGCGTTAAGACTCTGGGCTGAGTGATCGTCTCTCAAACACTGTGCCTTAAGCAATTGACCATTGTTTCTAAATTAAAAGGCTTCTTGTTCTGCGATGTGTTTAACACTATTCACTTGAGTTTGTGGTTTAAATGACTGTTTTATTCTAGTGTTTCAAGAATATTAGCTGATTTTTCTTTTTCTACATTTAATCTAAATTGCTAATATTTGTTACTACTTTAACGATTTTCAGGAAATCTCATCTCTTTTATATTTTGTCTTCAAAGAAACAGCATTCAATTTTTTAGCCAAAATTGCAGAGTAATGCGCAATGTTTGTTCCCCCGTCAGTATATAGCACGGATATAGGCTTTAAAGAAAGTGAATCATTGTCTTTTTTAGAAGTATTTTTTGTAAATAAAAAATGATTTTTATACAATAACCCTGAATCACATAATTCTTGTAATTCCATCAAGTTCATTTTCTTGTGTATATCATCATTCTTTATTTCTTCATAGACATAAATATCCCTTGAAGCTGCAATTGCAATGGCTTTTGTATGTACTTCATTACCCCACGTTTTAATGTCTGCAGTATTATTTATTAAATGTGTAATGCTTGTATATTCAAATAAAAAATTCATTCTGTCATGATGTTCAAAATATGACCAATTTTTGTAAAAAATGTAACAACATAAAATTCTAATGGATTTATGTAATTCTTGTGTCCCAAATAAACATAGAGATAAGGAACGAAATAAGCATGATCCATCACCCTCTGTTTTTACTACTGCAAAATTTTCTTTTAACGCATCATAAATTTTTTCGTTTCGTTGAAAATCAATAGGATGAGACTTTAAAATGACATTATTATCTGCTAGAACACTGCGTTTTGCATTTTCCAGAAATTCTTCATATGCTAAAAACACCATTTCTAAACGATTACAATAACTTTCCTTAAACAATGCAACATTTATTGTATGAATCTCCAAAAGAATTCTATCAGCAGTTTGAAAAATAGTTTCATCAGGAATTAAAAGCTCTTTAGAATTCAATTCAGAATTGTCTTTAAAAGTATTACATTCTTGAGTAGTAATACTTGTACTACAATTTGAAATTTTATTTTGTCTCATTGTTGGGAGTTGCTTATTTTTTTTATGCACAAAATTATTTTTCTGTAAATTAAACTTTACAAATATTGGTTTATGGTATGAAAAGTATGTTTCATACACGCCTGTCTCTACATATTTAGTTGTAGAAAATATAGTATCTATTTGTGTATTTAAATTCGTAGTACAGGCATCAGTTGGCAACATGGAGGTTAAGTTATAATTCTGAAAAATTTTAATTGCATCATTTCTTCTTTTACATTTCATATCAAAATTGAAATCACCAATAACTATTATTTCTTTGTTATTTTCAAATGTTTTCTCATATATATTTCGAAAACTTTTCTCAAAAATTTCATTCGTACATGAAGGTGATTTATAACCACTGATAATACAATAATTTTCTATTTTTATGCTGAATAATTCTGTATGATAATCAGTTTCATTTTGATTTTCTTTTATTTCGAGTTTGTGATTCAAAAACAGCACATCAATTCCTTTTCTTGCAAAACAAGCGAGACCTCTTGAGGAACGATGCACGTTCGATCGAAATAATTCAATAAACTCAGGTATTTCAAATGTTTCGGAAGATTTTGATAATGTTTCAGCAAATATTAAAATATCACTTCGGAAATACCACTGATCACTTAATATTAATTTTAACTTTGTTAAAAGCGAATTTATATTTTGATAAATTATTGTAATTCCTTCAACTGTTTTCAAATTGTCAAATGATAATTTCATTGCTTTTTCTGTTCGTAATCTATGTAATTCTAATAAAACAGGATCATTTGATTTGGCAATTTTTGGTGGCTTAAACTTACCTAAAATATATAGCCCAGACAGCATTGTAACTCTACTAAGTGCTACATACAGCATAGGTCGCGTAATTCTTTTCAGTTTATTGAAATCTATGCATATTTCATTGTAGGTCTGGCCTTGACTTTTGTGTAGTCACTCCTTCTGCAGGTACTATAGGAAATTGTTTTCGGAAAATTTGGTACTGTAATTTATTCGAAATGTTTAGTGCAATACTTGTTTTCACTATTGGTGTTAGATTAGAATTGATATTTTCGGATTTCATGAAATCTTGATAAGGAAGCCTAGTTTTTTTACCAACAGCATTAGATGTAAAATCTATCCATATTATGTACGGTTCTGTGGAATTTTGAAGGAAAGTTATGTGCTTTAAGAATCCACAAGCTCCGTTCACAATTCCGTCTTCGATATCAATGTTACTTGTTATCATATATTTAATATTTAATTTCAATTTTACTGTAAAAGGCAAACCATTAGTTTCCGTTATACTTTTTATTTTTAATGATTCTAATACACGACTTCTAGTTGAGTCTGATACCTTACCTAAAATTGTGTCTTTAGCTTCAGAAATGTGTTCAGTACCAACTTGTTTATCTATTTTTATCTGATTATAATTATTAACATCAACATTTTCCGCAAACAATCGTATTGCACTTTCAGGAACATCTGATTCTTTAACTTGTCTTGCTGTAAACAGTTCTATGTCATTTGCTGTCATTCGGCCTACAGCTAAATTATTTAATGCTTGAATAAAAAGTTTCTCATCTCTTTGTCTCATGATTTCTGTAAGTTCAAAAAACTCAAAATCTTCCCATAATGGATTTACGTTAAAAAGCCGAAACATTTCATTATTTTTTGATGGTTTATAAATTGGTGAATCCATTACAGGTGGTAACTGATTCATATCACCAACTACTATTATTGACAAACCACCAAAAGCTTTATTTATTCCTCGTATTTGCCGGAGTCTAGTATCTACACGACTTAAAAGGGTACTGCCTACCATTGAAATTTCATCTATTATTAATAGTTTTAAATGAAACAATTTTTCTCTGATATTATTTGCTAAATCAGCAGATAAATCAGGCATTTGGCCACCAAACTGTACTACGGGTAAAGCAAAAGCTGTGTGTAAGGTTACTCCGTTTATTAAAAAGGCAGCTTTACCAGAAGGCGCGCAAAGCAAAACAACCAATCTATCTTTTTCTGAACCAGGTAAGTTATCGTGGTAATTATTGATGATTTGATAAAGACATTGAATCACTGTAGATTTTCCGACTCCGGCAGAACCACTTAAAAATACTCTTAATGGCAATTTATTCAATTTAAAACAATTTAAAACATGCATTACAAATTCGCGTTGTAAATTATTTAATCTCATCATTATACTTTGCAATTTTTTATGTGATACTCGTTGAGGGCATACAAAACGATTGTAAAATTTGTCTTTAGAAATTTCTTTTCCATCTTGTTCTAAAATATCAATTAATTGGTGATCAGATAATTTATCAGCTAGGAAATTATTAATTTCGTCATCTTCTATTATTTCATTTTGAACATTTTCTATTGCTTGATCTAATACATCATCACCTAATATTGAAAATTTTTTTCTATGTTGATCGATTGTTTTTATATTATTACTGTAAATATTTTCTGCATCTACACATTCTACTTCCTTTGTTTCATTTCGCCATGGTAAAAATAACAAAATTTGTTCGCGATAATAATTAAACGAATCTTGGTCTAACTTATACCGCCTGTATCTAATAATAGTAATTTTTTCTTTAGGTCGGTATTCGAATAATTTATCATCATTCCCATTACTTTTAATTTTTCTTTTTGAGTAACTAGATACAAAATCTGCTAAACAGGTACTTTCTAGTGTTGGTGGTCTTCTGGCGTACTTTGTTATGGCATCATCCATAAATATTTCAGTTGAGTCAGAATTCAATTTTCGCAATTCATTTGGAGACTTTAGCATTAAAACACGTTCATTCATTGGACTTGTGTTAATATAAATTGTTTGTCGAGTACTTTTTGACAATGGTAAAGATAAAACGTGATATGCTGCTTCTTGTGCGCACATTAAATTGCTATTCAAAAATACGTTAGTAATTTTCCGGAATTTTTCTTTTATACTAATACTAGCAGGCTTTGCCCGCTTCGCTGGTCACTATATTTAAAGGAAACTCTTTTCTAAATAGTTTTATGAAAAAAAGAGAAAATAATAATACTGAAATCGCTCAAAAGTTCGCTTTGGGTTCCCGCTACCTTCGGCATTGCCTTGTTCGTCCTCGCATTCTGCGATACCTATCCCTATTGCCTGCGACAATGACTTACCCGTGGGCTTCCATTTAGGTGCTTATCATATATGACAATTTCGATACGGACAGTATCGAAAATTTTGAAGTAGCCTTTTATATTTGAATCCTAGTTATATATGAGCAACATTATACGTGATGTACATAATATTTGCTTTCAAGTTATTCTCTATATTTATTTGATTTAATCGATCAACCATAGAATGACAGCAATTTCAAGCCAAATATAATATTACAATATGCTATGATCGGCTACTTCTATCGCATGAGACAATTATTATTATTTTGTGGTTATATATACTTCATGCTTAGTTAATAGTAGTTGGTATATAGAAAAATAAATAAATTAATATGTAAACTTGATCATGGTACAGCCTTAATGCCCTTGGCGACTTTTAAATTTTTGTTGCCGTTTTAGACCAAAATATAATTTACGCGATTATTGTTCCTATACGCAAGCGAAATGTGACGTCACTGACCATCCGTGGATGCAAGAAAATGATTTCCTATGTTAATCGCCCATTGGATTTTTTGTAAAAAATGATTAAAAATCGAAGAAAATTATTTCCCGATTTTAATCCCCATATTTGGGTACATATATGTATTAGTTATCATGTGCATGTGTTAGATTGAGTTATTTTGCTGTCAAATTGACAAAATTTTAATTTTAAATTTCAAAACTCTGTCGTTCTTGGCGCTTATTGTATTTGGTGATCAAAAACGTAATACGAAAATATACATGCCACATGTATATTTTCGTAATATGCATTGTACGAAATATTGTTTCATATTATTCATTACTGTCTTAAAATAAGTTGTTAAAATAACCATGATTTTTGAAAGGAATTAAATTATGTTCGCCAAATAATTTGGCGATATTTTATTTTTTACCAAGGATGACCGATATCAAATCTATTCCGCTACAACATATTAGTATCTTATATTAGATACTTTATTTAGACATTTGAAAACAAATTTGACTTCAAATTATGATAGAATATTTATCATTTTCCTTTTAATCAGTATATTAGTTGGATATTGTGTAAATATCATCCTTTGAAATGAAATGTTTGTGTTTTCAATCGAATATGGAAGTTTGGCATTTTTTTTTTCCCTAGAGTTTTGAAATTAAAAATTCAAATTTTGTCAATTTTACAACAAAAATAACTTAATCTAATGCATGGACATGATAACTAATACATATCTATACCTAAATACGGGGATTAAAATCGGGAAATATTTTTCCTCGATTTTTAATGATTTTTTACAAAAAATCCAATGGGCGTTTAACATAGGAAAGATTTTTCTTACATCCACGAACGGCCAGTGACGTCATCACATCGCTTGCGTATTTCTTTCTATCTTTTCCTTGGCGAAAAATGT
The DNA here is from genome assembly GCA_963930645.1 of Salticus scenicus. Taxonomy (NCBI): domain Eukaryota; kingdom Metazoa; phylum Arthropoda; class Arachnida; order Araneae; family Salticidae; genus Salticus; species Salticus scenicus. The sequence goes on along the minus strand of CAWVNO010002557.1, from coordinate 208,382 downwards.
CCGATCTACTTCAGCATCAAAATTATAAAAAATTGTCAAGAATTATCAATAAGAAATTACCGTTAATATATTGCTGAATTAGCGTTTATGCCAAGCGTGTTTCATCCGCCATAAAAAAAAAAAAAAAGACAAAAAATCTGAAGTTGAGGTATATAAAAAAAAATGCTGTGAAATAAAATTCAGAAGAAATATGTTAGATTTGTAATATTACTATTTTATATTAAAATTATAAAGTGTCATTTTCTCATCGACCAATTTAACATTTAGTAATTTCTTATTTTTCGCGTGAAAGCATATTTCATTTTATGCTGAAAACAATAAATAAATATATCTCGTAAACTTTTTTTGGCAACAATTAAAAATTTAAATGGCTTATATTAAGTCAATATAAGTCAATAAGTTTATTATTTCCATATCTTAATTAATTTTAAAGATTTTTTCAATTTTTTTTTTCCTAAACCATCCCTGACCTATAAGGAAAAAAACAAAAAAAGAATGATCGAAATCGGTCAAGCCGTTTACGATTTTATAAATAACATACAGACAAACATTCATTTTTATATATATAGAAGATTACCATTATTTGCATCTGATTCTGCATCACGTAAAAGTTTAGAAAGTCCTGCATCCACTTTTCCTACGTAATTAATGATGTATGATGCTATACCATATTCTTCTAAAATAAACTGCACGCCTATATTAGCCTCAAATAAATGTAATATAGTTTTATTATAGCAATTAATATTTACTTCTAAACTATTACGTTTTAAAAATACTTGTGGTCTTTTTAGTGAACTCCTTAATGCTGAAATATATTGCTGTTCTGTTATGTTTAATTTAATTAAAATATTTTCTAACGTAACAAGTTCTTGTTTCTTTGAAAGATACAGCATTAAATTGCGAATTTGAGACAAATTCTTTGCAGTTTCATCAGTTTTTTCTTCATTACGTAATGGCTCTAAAATCATTGTTTTATTCATAACAGGCAGTGGAAAATTAAATCGACATTTTGATTTATTTTTTGTACCTTTGTAACACGTATGTGTATGTCTATGACGTTGAACGGCCATGAAAACATCATTTTCATCATATTTACATGTTATAAATCTATCTATAAACTTAATGCATTCATCTATACTTTTGCTGTTAAAAGGATCATATTTAGGTGCATCTTTAATCCAAAGAAAAATGTGTTCGTGAGGTGATCCCCGTACTTGAAATTCTACTCGTTCATAACAGTCCTCAAGTAAATATTCATCAAAAACACTATTTTCTTTTTTTAAAAGTAGCATTAATTTATTTACTTTATAGTCAAAGTATCGTGCACAAGTTACTGGATCTCGTGTAACTAGTTCTGATTTTTCTGCATCATCTAAATGTAAGGCTTGTTCAACTGAAATTATATTGCCAAAATTTAATTTGCTTAAACATTGTATCAGTTCTGGCCAAATCTTCTCACCTGCTGAGAGAGTTAAAAAGATTGTGGGTTTTCCTAACTGCCTTATCATTGCCATTAAGTCACGTTTCTTTGATTCCCAATAAGAAGGAGAAGATCTAATTTGCTTTAATATTTTATGTCCTTGATCAAATTTTATCATATTGTTTAAAAATTCCATATCTAAAACATTTTTCACTTGCGCATCCTTGGTTCGCTTTGTTTTCCTCAAACAAACATTTAAACTGGCTAAACATGATTTTTCTAATTTTTTTTTAGCCATAAAAAGAAGCCTAGTAGGAATACATGATCTTCGATCCCAACGCCTAATCTCTGATTTTGCCCGATCACTATACGAAATAAAAGAAGGAATATTCATTTTGAAGCCACCAAATATCTTAGGAAAACATAACTCGTCAATATCTTCCACCGCATGCCAAGGTACAGGAGTTTTTCCTTGACCTGGTGCTATAATTCTGACATTGTTAACTATCTCCTCGTTTCTGTCAAGTAACATAACTTCTTCATTTAATTCTACATCTGATTCTACATCTGAATTAAAATCTACATCATTCAAAGGACGTATATTATTTTGGTTTTTATCTATTGCTGTTTTATCGTTAATATCTGACTTATCTATTATAAAAACGACTTTTTCATTGAACCTTCTTTCATACTGATGTAAATATTTATAATCAATCTGGATATTGTATTTCTTGTAAAGTGGAGTTTTAGTTAGATGATTTAGAGCTTCACAGATAACAGCGGGGCGAATAGTTTCATACATATAATTGCTTCTGTGATCTAAATGTCTTTTCAATTTCAGCTGCAATGTTGCCATCTGATCAAAATTTCTAGGCAATACCTTTAATATATCATTTATTTCTATTGGTATATTCACAACACTACCTTTTAGACCAAGTTGGGGATTTACAGAAAAAGATTTTAGGGGCCTAATTTGCATAAAATTAATATAAGGCGCAACCATTCTCTCTTCAAGTGGAGAAAGAATTTGCAGACAGTTTGGAATATTAATAAATTTCAATCCGTTGCTGGTAGATAAATTAGGTATTTTACCTCTATTTACGTGAAAGTTACACGTTTTACAAATAAAGTTTGAATTGTAATTGTAAATTTTTAAAAATATGCCACCGGAAACAATCTTCTTAATTTTATCTACATTAAAATGAACTACAGAGTGGTTGAAAAATATGCCTTCACAAGAACAGCATACACATTGAGGCATACATGCCCTATCTTTAATAAATTGCAAATAATATTTATATTTTAGTTCATTATTTCTCTGATATTGTCGGACAATATTCTCTCTAAGACGTAATTGGTCATCATTTCGTTTATTTGCTTTTTCTTGCCTGTCTTTTAATCGTTCTATTTCTTGATACGATTCTTCTAATCTTAGTTTGTATACATATTGTCTGTTTTTCTCAACTTCTCTCTCTTTATAATCATCATCTTCTCTTAGTATCTTCATTCTTTTTTTGTTGCTTAAACTTTCTTTTTCTTTATAATCACCATCTTCTCTTAGTATCTTCATTCTTTTTTTGTTGCTTAAACTTTCCTTTTCTATATAATCATCATCTTCTCTTAGTATCCTCATTCTTTTTTTGTTGCCTAAACATTCCTTCTCTTTATAATCATCATCTTCTCTTACTATCTTCTTTCTTTTTTTGTTGCTTAAACTTTCTTTTTCTTTATATTCATCATCTCCTCTTAGTATTTTCATTCTTTTCTTGTTGCTTAAACTTTCTTTTTCTTTATATTCATCATCTACTCTTAGTATTTTCATTCTTTTCTTGTTGCTTAAACTTTCTTTTTCTTTATATTCATCATCTACTCTTAGTATCTTCATTCTTTTTTTGTTGCTTAAACTTTCTTTTTCTTTATATTCTTCATCTCCTCTTAGTATCTTCATTCTTTTTTTCTTCGTAAAATTTTCTTTGTCTTTGTATTTGTCATCTTGTCTTTTTTCTGCAATATATTTCTTCAATTTATTCTTCTTTTGCCTATATGACTGTTTCTTTCCCATCTTTTGATTATTCAATTATAATTCCTAAAATAAAAGAGGTAAATTTTATAACGTAACGGGAAGAGCAGTATTTGTAAAACCTGTATACAAATTTTCCTTTAAAAGTTCTAATTATTATTAATTAACGCCGAGTGTGTAAGGGGAATTTATTTATATTTTTCTGTAAAATGATATAGGGAGACAAAAAGAGATTATTTATGAGATTATGGTTTCTGTGTCTCTTTCTATTTTTTTCAATATTTTATAGTTTATTTATATTTTTGATGCGCTACTTGTCTTTATCTGTCGTGAAAGTTGAGTCCTCGGCGGAGAGTGTCCGGTCTATATTGCATTCAACAAAAAAATTCTACTTTAAAAATTCCCCTACAGCGAAATACCTCGGAGGATTCTCGCCAAGGTCTTACGCAATTACAATAGCTATTTTAATTCATCGCCAAAATGGGCAAATTTATGGCCAACGGCCTGCGCTTAGAACGTGGATTTAGTTGAGGTGCCCTTTCTGGGAATTTTGAAAAGTGGTGCTAGCCCGTATTCATGCATATGTTTGGAAGAAATTTACAGAAAACTCCACTTAGGCCGATGATTGTGACCTGGTGTCGAACGTCTAGCAGTTTGAGAGCAAACACACTAACCAACACTGTTTGAAGCAGAAATTTGTACTGTTTTAGTTTTTCTGTGATCATTTCATGAAAAGATTATTATTTCTTAGAAATGAAGACCGAGCCAACTGTTGAAATATTTACTTAATAGCTATCGATTGACCGCTTTCTGATTCTAGCTTTCTTTAAAGGAAAAAAAAAATCTTATACTTTTTCACAGTACTGTTTTTATCATGTACTTTCACTAATAATAATTTGGCTTCTGGTGAATTAAAATTTTAATTGGATGGTGAAATTGGAAAAGAAAAAAAGAAAAAAACTGCGAAAATTTCGTATGGGTTTGCGAGTATATTTTATTCTTTTTTAAATATGAATATCGTCTGCTCATGATAAATCCGAAAAGGATTTTCATTTACACTTTTCTCTAAAATCGTCTGCCAAACTTTAAAGTAAAGCAGATGATAATATAAATGTCTCCCCCCCCCCAAAGAAATATATAATATGAGTGATATTCTTCGAAGAAACTAAAACATAAGGTACAACTATAGTATCTCCCCACAGCTGAATTTGGCGATTTTTCTTTGGCGCCGTTTTGAACGATAACGATGTCGTTCTGAACTGTTTGAGATATAATATGGTAGCCTGAATGCTATTTATTTTGGATTTATGATTTATGATTTATAATTTAGCTTATGATTTTATCATTTATGATATATGATTTATGGTTTTTAGATTTATGATTTAGCCATAATCGCCAGAAATAATTCGCCAAATTCAGCTGTGGGGAGATACTATTGTTCCAAATTTAAAATTTACTACTTAAAAATTTTACAGTATTTTAAAGTTTCCTTCAGAAACAGTTTTATTTACCACATTTCTTGGTATTACTTCTTTCTCCATTTACAGTTTTAATATTGTAATTAAATTAAAATAATCGTAGCTTTTATAAAAATAAAAATATATAGATCAGTAAGGTAAGATAAAATTCATTGTACTTTTAAAATTATCTCAAATAGGTAAAGGAATATTTTTATTTAACATATAATTCTGGGTGATTCGGAGCTGCCGCCTTCCTCAACCTCCCGTTTCATTATGGTGCCGAAATTTATTTAAAAATTAAAATCAAGTCTCTTAATAATTTACCTCCAAACATGACAATGTACATCAAAATTTGAAGTAGTAAACTAGTTGTCACTTAGTCACTATTCACAGTTAAAAAGAAGCTTTCTGAAATCTTACTTGAAAATAAATAACTATAAGTCATTTATAAAATTAATAAATAGTTTAAAAATGTATCCCATTGAGAACTTTTTCAGCGCAGAATATCATTCCGCTTTCTTTCATTTTAATAAAGAAAATAAAATAAATACAAATAATCAATAATACTGTTGCCTAATTTTTAATCTATATAATATTTCTCTAACGTGAACCAGTTGCGATTATATTTTGTAGAAATAATACGATAGTAACAGTAAAATACGCGAGGATATAAAATAATATACCGATAATATTTAAGCACGCGGACTCAGTTCAGTGATACAATATATATATATATATATATATATATATATATTTTTTTTTTTTTTTTTAATGACGATATTTGTCTGATTAGATCATTTCATAGAAAAATTTATTTTTAAAGGTTGTATCTTTACAATCTTTCAAGGCGTCATTTTAAACCCATCAATACTTTAAAGATATAAACAAAATATCAACTTTTGTCATAAGTTGACAGAAAAACGCAATCATAAAAAGCATAATCAAAATAGGTACTAAGTGTTTTTAACAAAAAATTACGCCAAAAAGAATAAATAATAAAATAATAAAATTAAAGGGATCTCGCCAACATGGCGGCAAAATTTTAAAAGTCGCCATAGGGGCCCTTTATTAAAGCTGTCTTGCTTGGGGAAATATGAAAACTGGGTCGCCAAACATAAATTTTATTTTGTAACTTTTCTTTTAGTGATTTCATGTAACTATCATGAGCGTTTCATCACACACACACACACAAAAAAAATTGGCTAAAAGTGTTAAAAAAAGGCATTTTCACCGTGTTCTGAACTATTCTGAAAGTTTCAAATGTCTACCTAGTCGGGAAGTTAGTTAAATATTTTTTTTGTTGAACTATATAAACGCTGCCGAAGGCAGCAAGGACCTGAAACAGTTGGCTAAAAGTATTAAAAATATGCATATTCACCGTGTTCTGAACTATTCTGAAAGTTTCAAATGTCTAGCTAGTCGGGAAGTTAGTTAAATAAATTTTCTGTTGAACCATGTAAACGCTGCCGAAGGCAGCAGTGACCCGAAACAATTGGCCAAAAATATTTTAAAAATGCATTGTCACCGTTTTCTGAGCTTTTCCGGAAGTTTTAAATGTCTAGCTAGTCGGGAAGTTAGTTAAAAATTGATTCCAAGATTTGAACTGGTAACGCTGCCGAAGGCAGCAGGGACCCTACACAGTTGGCTAAAAGTATTTAAAAAATGCATTTTCACCGTGTTCTGATCTAGTCTGAAAGTTTCAAATGTCTAACTAGTCGGGAAGTTAGTTAAAGAAATTTTCTGTTGAATCACATGAACGCTGCTGAAGGCAGCAGGTATCGGAAACAGTTCGCTAAAAATATTAAAAAAATGCATTGTCGACGTGTTCTGAACTTTTCTGAAAGTTTCAAATGTCTACCTAGTCGGAAAGTCAGTTAAATTGCAAGATTTGCCTAAACCGTTTTTGAGTTATTACCGTTTTTTGATACATTACGGCCAAAATCTAAGTACTTTTGTCATTATGAACCTAATTTTCCTAAATATCTCCAAAACGGAAAATCATACAAAGTCCAAAAAGGGAGGTGCACAACTAGATATTATAACAAACCTATGTACCAATTCGCAACTTTCTACGTCCAACCGTTTTTGAGTTATGCGACATACACACACACAGACACACACACACACACATACAGACGTCACGAAAAATCGTGTAAAATCGCTTATATCTCTAAAACGAGAGCTCGTGTTCAGACGACACTTGCAGGTGCACAACTATACATCATGACAGTCACACGTATAAATTGGCAACATTCAGCGATCATTCGTTTTCGAGCAATGTGAAATACAAAATCCATTTCGCAAATCGGGATTACTATACTTCCTTATACTTTGTATAAGGAAGTAAAAAATGCATGCATACGTAAAAAAAAGTAAATAAATAAATAAATAAAATTGTGCCTTGAGGGGACTCATTTTAAAATCCTTGGGGGGGGGACTCATGTCAAAGTTGTGCCTTGGGGGGACTCATGTCAAAGTTGTGCCTTGGGGGGGGACTCATGTCAAAGTTGTACCTTGAGGGGGACTCATGTGCCTTGGGGGGGACTCATGTCAAAGTTGTGCCTTGGGGAAGGGACTCATGTCAAAGTTGTGCCTTGGGGGGACTCATGTCAAAGTTGTGCCTTGGGGGGGACTCATGTCAAAGTTGTGCCTTGGGGGGGACTTCGGATCCGAAACAATTGGATAAAAGTGTTAAAAAATGCATTTTCACCGTGTTTCTGAACTATTTCGGAAGTTTCAAATCTCTAACCAGTCGGGAAGTTAGTTAAATAGATTTTCTGTTGAATCATATAAACGCTGCTAAAGGCAGCAGTGACACGAAGCAATTGGCTAAAAATATTTAAAAAATGCATTGTCACCGTGTTCTGAGCTTTTCTGGAAGTTTTAAATGTCTAGCTAGTCGGGAAGTTAGTTAAAAATCGATTGCAAGATATGTACTGGTAACGCTGCCGAAGGCAGCAGGTATCGGAAACAGTTGGCCAAAAATATTAAAAAAACGCATTGTCAACGTGTTCTGAGCTTTTCTGAAAGTTTCAAATGTCTAGCTAGTCGGGAAGTCAGTTAAATTGCAAGATTTGTCCAAACCGTTTTTGAGTTATTACCGTTTTTTGATACATTATGGCCAAAACCAATGTATTTTTGGTCATTATGAACCTAATTTTCCAAAATATCTCCAAAATGGAAAATCATACAAAGTCCAAAAAGGAAGGTGCAGAACTATATGTTATAACAAACCTATGTACCAATTCGCAACTTTCTACGTTCAACCGTTTTTGAGTTATTACCGTTTTTTGATACATTATGGCCAAAACCTATGTATTTTTTTCATTATGAACCTAATTTTCCTAAATATCTCCATAACGGAAAATCATAGAAAGTCCAAAAAGGGAGGTGCACAACTAGATGTTATAACAAACCTATGTACCAATTCGCAACTTTCTACGTCCAACCGCTTTTGAGTTATGTGACATACACACACACACACACACACATACAGACGTCACGAAAAATCGTGTAAAATCCCTTATATCTCTATAACGAGAGCTCGTGTTAAGACGACACTTGCAGGTGTGCAACTAGATATCATGACAGTCACACGTATAAATTGTCAACATTCGGCCATCATTCGTTTTCGAGCAATGTGAAATACAAAATCCATTTCGCAAATCGGGATTACTATACTTCCTTATACTTTGTATAAGGAAGTAAAAACGTTTAAATCACACGACCATTGTTTTTTCTTTCAATACCTATGAGTTTTCTCACTTTTATGCGGGGGGGGGGGGGGGGGTCAAGTCTCCCTAGGCTTAGGGACACTTGACCCATGTGCTAAGTATTTTTTTTTTTTTTTTTTAACCATTTCAAATAAGAACTGTGCTATTATCTTTAGCCACAGTATGTACAAAATAACAGACTATTTGCTCATATTTTTTATTCAGCTCCAACTGTTATACAAAAAATATGAAAAATTAAAAGCCAAAAACTGGGTGAAGTCTCCCTAGTTTCCTCCTTTTATGCACATCCTTTCTCAGCATCCCCTGTCACATTCTACCTCCAATGCAGGCTACAGAGCCTTAACAAACATGTTACGTTTTACCTCCCTATATTAATTACAGAGCTTCGAAAGTAAATGCAATCAATTCCCAGCCTAAAAAAATTAAAAGATGTTTACCTATCTCCTAGTTCTATTTTAAACTGTTAGAGTTCTTTTTAAGAGCTTCGTAAGTATACACAATCAGTTCACGAACTTCAAAATTGTACAGTCGGCAGCAAAATTATTGAAGCATACATCCACACTCTTCATACATTATTATTATTATTATTATTTTTATATATATATATTTTAGGACTGAGGGCCTATTAGTCTCAATCTGGGATTTTTGCGTTGTCGTTTTCGATAGTTGGACATTTGTCGAAATCTAAAATTTATCAAAAATATAATTGAATAATTTGAAAGCAATGTTATAATTTGGAAAAAAAAAAAAAAAAAAACTAATAGTCCTCCGTCCTAAACTTAATTCTGCTTTTGCCAGAATTTCATCAAAATCTTTTTTTTTTTTAATTATTATTATTGAAAGAAAAAGAAAAGAAAATTAATAATAATCAGTATTGTTACAAGCGATATCGAAAAAATCGCGTGCTATCTTAAAAAGTAGATGTAAAATTTAAAGTTTAATTTTGTTGGCAACAAATATAAATTAAATTTAATGAAAATTTAGAAGTTAGAATTTCTAATTTTATTTTATTAATGATTTTAATAAACTGGATCACTTTACAATGGCTTTGATCTTTACATTTGCGTGCTACTGAAAACAATCTTTGCAGCGAGGACGATATCATCACTTGCAAGTGGTTAAATGACAGAAATAACTCAAGTATCGATAAATATAGATAACTCAAATTCTCTTGAATAAGAAGCTGAAATTAGATCAAATAATTGCGTTTTAACTTAAGTTGATAAAAAAAAAAAAAAAAAAAAAAAACTCCTACCAGACATGGTGAATTAACTCATTTTTTCTTTCTTCTCTTTTTTTTTTTTTTTTTTTTTTTTTTTTGTATCATGGCCTTTGGACTGAAATTGTGTTAGTTTATATTTTTCATTTCATTATTTTACTAGCTGGAACCCGTCAAATTCGACGATCACTTTATTGACCGTAATGTTTCAAAAATCGTCGCATCATTATTTAAATGTATTTCATGTTAAAACATCTAATACAATGGACAATATTCCTGTGACGTCACAGTAGGTAAAATCGCCGAACACGTGGCCGATATTTTGTAAACAAATTAGATTCAAGATGTCATTTTATTGTTACGCATAACATTTTCCTAAATATCTCTCCAGTGAAACGTAATTAACAGATATCTGTTCAAACAAGGACAAAAGAGAAATGTAAACAACTGAATCGAATGGTAAAGTTAAGACTATTCCATATCGTAAAATTGCAGAACGTTTTATGTACACACACACGCACACACCTATATATATATAATGAATAAAAGATTAATAAGAACATTTTATATACACACACATATATATAGACATCAGAGCTTAAATAATTAGAATTTCAATCACTTCAATAAAGGATTTTATTAAATGGAACATCCATTTAAATTTGTTAACTTCGCCACAGTTCACAGGGCAACTTCTAATATTACATATGTTCATTAATATTAAAGTATATTACTAAAACTGGATTAAAAACAAAACAAAGGTATCACTATATCACTCTTACTTCAATTTCATATAATCTGTATTTGCAAGATAAAAATTTGCAGGCCACAATGCTTTGTAATGGTAGAGTTGAGGATTGTTTTCCGAAAACAGCTGATTTTTTATAGTCTCGAACCCAAAAGAGGAATATTGTCCTACGACATTTCACTTAAAAAAAGAAAGTCGGAAAAATGCTTATAAATAGAAATACTATATATGACATCACTTTCTACAAAGTACTGTCAACGTGACGTCAAACTGACTCCAAATAAACAGATACTATCTTTTATTTTAGTTTTGTTACTAATTTTTATCATCAACTTACTTTTTTATAAACAGAAGACCAATATCATGACTCCACATATATTTACTGAGTACATGCCACTTTGGTAATGCTGTTTTGGTCCTGCTGTTTTGGTCCCACATTCTAATATCAGGGATAATCAAAGTATTACAGAAAAAAAGCGAAATTAGTTTTCGTATTTCGAATACTTGTCATTTGATTTGAAAACATGGGGGTAGGAAAAGTCTAAACTATAATAATAATAATTATTATTATTATTTTGCAACAGAAAATTGTAGTAACAAAAAAAACTGAAAATACGTCTAAAATTTTAAAATTTAGATTTTTTTTTTTTTTTTTTTTTCGCATGATAGAGGAAAATGGAAGCAAATTCATGAAGGAACTTAGACCAAAAAGGAACTTAGACGAATGTTTACAATTGGAGGGTTAAATATCTACAACCATTGTAGAAAATGATGTAACACATGAAACAGACGATTTATTATTTCGGATCGAATTTTAAATTATAAAGGGTATTAGTTATCAGCAAATATCTAAGCATTGTTAATCTATATACTAATAGGCAAGCATAAAATTGTTGTCCCTTTTTAACACATTAATTATGGGAGTAGAGGGTTGAAAATGGTATCATTCGAAAGGTATGTTTAGCCGGAAGGTGCGAATACAAATATTATTTTCTTACGATGTCAAGAAGGTATTTAAAAATACGTTTATTTTTTATGCATTTTCCCCCATTTTTCCCTTTTATACACGTATTCCTTTACATTAAAAAATACCTAAAAGTAGAAAGTTGTTAAATCTGGCAATTTCATAAAGCTCAAATAAAACCACAGACACAGTAATTTGTATAATGTAGCATCACTATACGCAAGCGAAGTGATGACGTCACTGTCTGTCCATGGAGCCATGAAAAAGATTTTCTATGTTAATCGAGTTATTTTTTTCTGTAAAATTGATAAAATTTTAATTTAAAAACACAAAACTCCAGAAAAAAAATTGCAAACTTCCAGTTTCGAATGTAAACAGAAACATTTCATTTCAAAGGGTGATATTTAAACAATAAATATTCATTTAATATACTAAAAAAAAAAAAAAAATGGATTTGTTACTAACTGCTGCATGTATAAGTAGACGATACGGAAAAAATTCCGATTTCCGTTTTTTGCTGAATTTACATGTTTTGAGCTTTCTTTACGTTTCAATTAACTGAAATTGGCTACTTTTTTTTAAAAAAAAAAGTGTCTTTATTGCTAGCTTTTGTGGGTAGAAGAAGCAAGTAGAAGATACATAAAAACTTTTGATTTCCGGTTCTCGATGAATTTACACGTTTTGAGATTTCCTTGCATTTTAATTAAGTGAAATTGACTACTTATTTTTATTTTTTTAAATGTGGATTTATTATTCTTTCCTCTGCATATATAAGTAGAAAATATAAGATTCAGAAAAGTTTTAGATTTTCGATAAAGTTACACGTTTTGAAATTTCCCGAACTCAATTCGACCATTTTTGAATAATATCTTTTTTTTTTTTTTTTTGAAACACTGTACTTTATGAACCAATCGAATTAATTTAACAGAATTTGATACTTGGTTGGGCCTTGGTTTGACATGGAACCTATTAGCTTCTGGACTGTATCACACAACAAGGGGCGTTTTCACGTTGCGATTTTCTCTCATTTCAGGAAAGGCTAACATCTACAGAGAGAAATAGTTATATTAAGTAAAATTCTGCTGATTCAGTTAGAGTGAATATCGGCAAACAATTGCCGCAGCTGTGTTACAATTGCATTCCGTTTAGGACAAGGCAATGACTTTGCTTTGCCTCGCTTTGCAAAAAAAATGGTCGAGTTTCGACCACTGGGCGATACGAGTTTATTTAATTCCCCAAAAATTCAGTTTAACTAAAATTCGAGGTTTTTAATATAAAACACTGTAATGCGGCTCTTAATTGTCACATTCAAATGTTGAGTATTTTCTAAAATTAAAAAAAAATTGTAGGAAATCGATGTTTTATCCAAGCATCCTATAAATGTTTGAGTTTAATATTAAAAGAAGATACGAAGAACCAAAATAATGATCTCAGGATTTAATTTGTACAAGTCTGCTGAACAGGAGTCATTATCATCTCTGTCAATCCAGATATATTTATCAAACACAGAAAACTGCAGTTTGAAAAGAAATTTTTTTCAAATAATATCCCCCCCCCCCCCCTTTAACTTATAATTGTTCCAAATACCATCAGATTATCTGCAATTGTTCTTCTTTTTTTTTTTTTTATAGTTTTTTAGAAGATATTTTTAGCTAGGGAAACACGCGGTTTTTCAAATCCTTGCTCATTTAAAACTTCCAATATTTCTACGCTCTCTTCACTGCCATCTTTTTTTAATTTTACAGCTTCGAAAATGTGCTCAGTCGATTACTCATCCGTTTTTTTTTTTTTTTTTTTTTTTGCTCCAAGCTCTATTTAAAAATTAATTTTTTTTCATATATAAGGTAAATTGGGGGAAAGTACCATACATAAGAATATTTTGCTTACATATAAAGATATTTTTATGTACAGTTGGGGAAAAAAAAAAAAAAAAACGCAGCAGTGGATGCCGATCAATGCACGGAAATGCAATAGGTATCATTCGACTGGGAATTGTTAGTACTTTCAGAAAATGAAGTGAAATTTTGAATTGGGGGTTGTCTACAAATTAAAACGCGCACCAACTTTGATTTTTTTGAATGGTGACACCCTATTTTACCATGTTTTTATTAAATTCGATTCTTGTTTGTTTGTGTGTTTATTTGTTTGTCCGGTACAAATCTTGCAACCTATTTTTAACTAACTTCCGTACTAGCTAGACACTTGAAACTTTCACAGTAGCTCAAAACCAACGAGATATATAAAGTAGAGTGATAATTGGTAACCCTTTAGAAGGTCCAAGATGAATCATGTGACATGCTCTCCTTGCATCTGCGTATTCGGTGGTTCCCTTGGTAACAGCTTATTTTCAGTAAATTTCTATGGCAACGGTTTGGAGATTGTTCTTCGCATAATTCATAACGCCAATGTTTTTGTTTACTTACGTAGTTTAATATTCTTTTGTTCTAAATCATTTTGATTTCGATTTTACTTCTTTTTTGTTTCGTGTAGTTGAACTTTAACCGACAAAATGCTTAAAAATAGTTGAAAAAATATTATTTGTTGTTAAATTTAGCTCTTTAAAAGTTTAAATTTTCTTTTATAAACACTTTTAAACTTTGTTGGGAAACGATGAAAAAAAGGTATTTTATTATTTATTAAAATGTGAAATATGTGTAAAATTATTTTAAAAACAATTTATTTCGGTCATAGGACTGTCATGTTACCTAATAATGATGATAATTTGTCGAACTGATATTTTAAATGCCAAAATAGCGATAAAGGGCCAAACACAGCTACTTATTCGAGCATGTCACGTGATTCATCTTGAACCACGGAAAGCTAATCCTTCATCCATTGAATCAGCAGTCTAATTTATATATCTCGTTGCTCAAAACCCGGTGACAACACAATACTTCGAAGTCAGATTTTCGAATAGTTTTCTTTTAATTAATTAAAATATGAAAATTATAAGCTCCTAATAGCAATAAAAATAGCCAATAAATTACTATCTATAATTTAATTGTTGCCAAAAAAAAAAAACGAGTTCATTTTCTTTCGACATAAAAATAAATACATTTAATTAAACGTGAAACTTAAAAAATTATAAAAAGTTAAATTATGCAACTCACAAAAACTGACGTCATTAACAATTTAAAGATTTCATATTATTGCGTACTTGGGGGTTCGTAACTTGTCCGAGAATGAGAGGCGAAACTTGCAAAAATTTAGGAACTTTATTTACAGAAAATTAGAAGAATATAGGTCTATAAATCTGAGTATCCGCGTTTGTAAGGATCGATAGATGGCGCTTTTTCAGTTTTTGTTGTTTATAAATATTATAGCCACGTGTTCTGTACTGTTCTTTTTGTTATTCTACTTAATATTCGTACTATAATTTCTCCGCCATTACATCATGGAAAATTGATTGCTTTTGGAAAAAAATATTTCAGTTTATTCAAAGTTCGATCGGAAGTAGATTTTTAACTGAAGTTGAACAAATATTAGTTTGAAATCATCTGATTAATTCTTTACTTCCATTAGCCGAAGCAACTGAAATTTTAAATTTGTCATTTGCAAATAAATGGAAGCTTAATTCTGGATTTCTTGGTCCTTTGGAGCTACACTGGAGCACACAACAGTATGTGTTATCTTTTTTACCGGATTTATTCATTTTTATTCAATAAATATATGTGAAACTAAACATCGGCCAGCAATGGCGGCTGGATGGAAGCCGAATTAAAGCATGTTTATTGTAATTTCACCTTAGCCCACCAGAGGGCGAGCATTTCATTACAATTGCGGATAAGCTTCAATTCCACGAACAAACACAGCTTAAAGAAACAGCTGTCAACATCAAATCCACAGTACAAACTGTACAGCAATAACACATAAAGAAAATCTTATTCAAAGAGGTTCAGAACTCCTTCAACAGCACAGTAAGCATTAACGAAACTGACTGAGAACTGATCTGGGTTTGACGCTCTGGAGCTCCTTCTAAACATCTCTGCCGAACCCAACATGTTCGGAAATTTCCCATAACTCCTTAACCAATCACATTAGAGCGTACATCTTTGGTATATCGATAATAAGCATTTTGTCGCCCAAAGTAGCCAAAAAATCGCCAAGGACAAAAGTCGCCAAATTTGGCGCCAAATCCATTACCTGCCTATTGGAGCATTTTAATGCGTTTTAAAGGAAAAATTAAGCTATTTTAACGCGAAAAAGAGCTGGAAATGCAAATAATTGACATTTTATCAACTTACTAAGCCTCTTTGAAAGAATGTATACAAAAATAAATTACTTACATTTTCGTAACAATACGCATTGATAAAGTGCTAATGTAGTTAGTTCTATAGCTATGATTCAATAGGAAATTTAAAATATTTTTTTATCTTATAATTATTTTATTTATTAGGTTAATTTCTTTAGAAATCGACCTATAGCAATCACTTCGTTTATCTATCTATCTATCTATCTATAATGATAATTTTGTCATCACGATAACTCCCGAAATAATACTCTAAATTGAACCAAATTTGGACAGTGAATTGATCTTATAAATATCTTGGATGAGTTCGTTAACCAAGTTGCTCCAACTTTTTGTTTTCAAGTGGCAGCCACTTGAAAATTTCAAACCCACATTGTAAAAAGCAGATTTAAAGCAAGAATTGCTTGAATTTTGATGTAAATACAAGCCACATAAAGTTTTTAATGAAGTTTATCCGTCATTTTAATAAAGTGGCGGATATCTTAAGTTGAGCGGGGCCACTTGAAATCAGGCTACCACTTGAAAATTTAAAATCATAATAACTTCTGAAATAATACTCCATATCGAACCAAATTTGGACAGTATCTTAACTTATCTTATAAATAACTTAGATGAGTTTTTTAACCAAGTTGCTTCGCCATTTCGATTTCAAGTGGAGACCACTTGAAAATTTAAATTGTGAAAAGCGTATTCCGAATTTGTTTAAATTTTGATGTAAATACAGACCACATAAGGATCTCAATGAAGTTTATTAATGAACTATATCCGCCATTTTTAATAAAGTGGCAGATATCTTAAGTTAAGCGGTGACACTTGAAATCAGGCTACCACTTGAAAATTTAAAATCATGATAACTTCCGAAATAATACTCGAAATCAAACGAAATTTGGACAGTGCGTTAACTTATCTTATAAATATCTTGGATGAGTTTCTTAACCAAGTTGCTCCAACATTTTATTTTCAAATGGAAACCACTTGAAAATTTCAAATTCAATTTGTAAAAAGCATATTCCGAATTTATTTGAATTTTGACGTACACATGAACCATATAAATGACTCAATCAACTTTATTAATAAACTTTATCTGTCATTTTTAACAAGGTGAAGATGTTATAAACTTAGCGAGACAACTTGAAATTAGGCTCGAAAAATTATAAACGTAACTTTTTAAATGATCTTATCATATAATTATCTTGGATAAGTTCACGGGACAATTTGTTCCAACATCTTATTTCCAAGTTGCAGACACATGAAATCACACTGCCACTTAAAAATTATGCCATCACGATAACTTTTAAAGTACTAAACTGGTTCAAATAAAAGTTGGATAGTGAACTTATTGTACAAATGTCTTGAATAAGTTCACTTGGTGACTTAATCCGCAATCTTATTTACAAGTGGCGGCCACTTGAAAATTTGCCAATGTGGTAACTTTAGTAATACTGAAAGAATTCGCATTAAATTTGGGTAATAGAGTTATCATTCAAATATCTCAGATAAGTTCGCTGGTCATGTCACTCCGACTTTTTTTTCAAGCGATGCCATTTAAAAATTTCGTATGACGATAATTTTTGAAATACTGATTTCATTTGAACTAGAACTGGACAATGAACTTATCGTACAAATATATTGGTGATTTAACTGGGCAAGTTGTTTCGCCATTTTGATTCGAAGTTGCAGTCTGGATGTGTTTGCTCAGCAATTTGCTCCACTGTATTGTTTTCAGGTGGCGGCAACTTGAACATTTGTTATCATGGTAACTTTTGAAACACTTAATCAATTCAAACCAAAGTTGAAAAATGGATTTATCACTCAAACAACTATGATTTCGGTGGGCAAGTTTATTTCCAAGTTGCGTCCACTTGAACGCTGCCACTTGAGACTTTGTAATCGCAATAACTTTTGAAATACTGAGTTTATCTGAACCAAAGTTTGACAGTGGACTTATTTTACAAATACTGTTGTGTACTTGCGGGTTCGCAAGTTTTCCGAGAATGAAAGGCGAAAATTGCAAAAGTTCAGTAGTTTATTTACAGAAAATTCCAGAAGAATACAGATCTATAAACCAGGAATCAACTTCAGTTTCGCCAGTAAACACAGCTTAAATAACAGCTGTCAACAACAAATTCACAGTGCAAACAGTATCAAAGCATTAACATAAAGCAAAACTCATTCAAAGAGGCTCAGAACTTCTTCAATAGCAATGAAAGTGTTTAGCGAAACTCAACTGCGAGTGACTGCCTTGGCGCGTTCGGCCACTTTTTACACCCCTTTATCGAAACCAGAAAAATCTAGAAATTTCACGTAACTGGTGAACCAATCACGTTACAGCGTCCATCTTTGTTATATCGATAATAAGGATTTTCTCGCAAAAAGTCGCGAAAGGGGAAAAGTTGACAAATTTGTCGCCAAATCCATTATCTGCTTTATTGGAGCTTTTTGATGCATTTTTAAGGGAAATTTTGGCTATTTTAACTTGAAAACAAACTAGAAATGCAGAAAACTGACATTTTATTTATTTACTTAGCCTCTTTGAAAGAATTTCTACAAAAATAAAAAAGGATTATTTTCAAATTTGCTACATTATTTTAGATTAATTAGTTCACTGAGCAATTTTCTCTGTCATTTTGATCCAAGTGGCAGCCACTTAATATTTTTACACGATGACTTTTGAGATTCTGAATAAATTCCAACTATATTTGTACAGTAGTCTTATCTCACAAATGCATTTGATATATTTGTCAACTTGGCCCACCATCTTGTTTCCAAGCGCCGGCCACTTGAAAATTTGATATTCACATGAAAAGGTATTTATGAACCGATTTGCTTAAAACTCATATGTAGATAGCCTGCATCAATATTTCTACTAAGTCCATTAATAATTAGCCTCCATTTTGAAACAAAATGATGGCTACTTGATAAGGAAAAAGAAATCAACCTACCCTTCCGAATAAGTCGGAAGGACTTGTTTTATATTTGAATTCCTGGAGTCACGACGATGCGAAAAATTATATTGGTTGTAAATTTTACTTTTTTTTTTTTTTTTTTTTCTTTTTTTTTTTATAGAGTTATAAGCGTTCAAAATTTGAAGGTGCTAATGTTAAATTCATATTTCAAACTTTTCTTAATATTTTCACAAAAAATAACTTGATCGATATATTTATTTTTTCTTTTTTTTACGAGATACAGTGAAGAAACCCAAACATAATCCCTCATTATTTTTGATTCTGAAAAATATTAATAAATTCATATTAATAAAAATTAGGAATTATGACCTACATTAATTTTTACATAAAATGAATCCTAATGCTGAAAAATATGGGTGTTCAAATTTGCAGCTCATTCTAGTTATTAGTTTTCGAGCTATAAATAAATCTTTCTTTTAGAGTGGTTTAGGGGGCCGTCTCTTATAAAGTTTTGGATGAGATAACGAAGTAAAACTTAAAAAATAACAGAGAAAATTGAACAAAATATTTTTATTTTTATTTACGGATGAAATTACATAATAACGTCAAACACAAAGAAAGAAAACAAAAATGATGAATTTTAGACATATTAGCACAGAGAATTCCTGTTTTCTAATGCCCAGCCTTTCATCGTTCTTCAAAAGAAAACAATACAGAAAAGAAAAGTAAAGGTGGCTTTGAGTATTAGTGTTAAACCCCTTATTTTACGTTGACAAAAATTTGACCTTATTTTACGTTGACAAGTGGTATTTACTATACTTGCCAACATCCTCATTAATATTCCGTAGTGTTGCTAGCCCCGCCCTTTTTCTATTATTAGTAGTAAATTTGTAGAGAAATATTCTACAAATGCAATTACGATCAAGTAAGACGAAAAGTACTCTAAAATAATACTGATGTTAAAAAAAAAAAAAAAAAAAAAAAGCATGTCTAAAGATACTACGGAATAATAATTAGGATGTTGGCAAGTATGCACTAGAAGAAAAAAAATTATCTAAATAGGCGGGGTTTACTGTTTAAAATAGAAAAATAATTTAAAAGTAAAAATTGTCAATAAAAAAAAAAAAAAAAAAAAAAAAAAAAAATGGAATTAGAATGCCGGACAGACTTGTAAAATCGTTTCTTAACTGCCGTCGTAGTTAAAGGCTTTTACTTCACATATTGCTTTATTTTATTTTATTTATTTATTTATTTATTTTGTAGGGGGGGGGGGGGTTATTATTTTAAGGATACTTTAGTCTTTAAAATTTTATAAATATATTTTAACTTTATATATTTTTAAAAATATACTTTAACTTTTATAAATATATATTAACACTTTTGCGACCGCAGGATTTTGTCTTTTTGACAGTAAAGTCCGCCTACAAGCGTTATTCTCTCAAAATATAATATTTTAGAACAAATTTTCTGTATTCACAATTATATTACAAATGGATATACATTATAATTATATTCTTTCTAATCAATATATTTCTATCCATAGTATATTTTATTGCAAAAATATGAACATACACAAGAAATACATACTTAAAAAATAAGTAACCCATAAATTACGAAAGAAACGCCCACTGACAGAGTTTCAGTTTTCAAATAACGTGAATCTACGTTAGCAGTCGCAAAAGCGTTAATTAAGACATTATATTTCCATAGAAATTATAAAACAAATCGTACGGACATTTTTTTTATAAATCTATTTTTATTGAAATATTTCCGGCGTGAAACCGTAAAACTTTGTCTAATTCTTGTAGGATCTTAATTTTATTTTTCTACATTTACAGATAACCCCCTAACACATTTTGATCATAACTCTGAATACTAAAGATAAAGTATACAAATAGTACACTTTTCTGCAGTGCCAGACTCTTAGAAATTCGAAAATTAAGTCAAAATTGGTTGTTGCTATTGAAAAAAAAATCAAAGTTGGCGCTCATTTCAATATGTAGATAACCCCTAATTCAAAATTGGACAGCATTTTCAGAAAGTGCATTTAACCCTCTCAGCGTTTGAACCGGAATTTTGTAACACGAACAAACTCCCTCGAAACGGTTTGAGACTGATTCTTGTAATGTAAGAAATCTCTCTCTAAATCGTGCGAACCTGATTCTTGTAACTCTAAATAACTACTCCAAAATCGTTAGAGACGGAAACTTGTAACTGACCCTTCCCCCTTTTACCAACACGGATTGACAAGGGGCGGACAATGACGATAAGGTAAGCTGACAGTTGATATGCTTCTTTGTTGAAAGAGAGCGTTGATAACAAAAGAATAGAATAGTGAAAAATGTTCAAGAAGAGCTGTTGATAATTTGTAAAATCAGTTAAAATACTGCTTGGCTAAACAGAACTTCGCATAAAAACTTTTTATTTTTTCAATTTAAATTATATCTTTTAGATGACGATTTTTTTTCATAGGAATCTTAAAATTAATAATAAAATACATTATTGTTAGAATAAAATAATGACAATTATTTGTTAAATCAGCAGCTTTATTATTATTGTTATTATTCTTATTATTTATGAACTAACCGAATATTCTGCATAAAACAGTGTTTTAATTAAATATTAATGTAATGCATTTTAATATCCTGAAACAGGTTTTTCTCTTTTTATATTCAGTACCTGAATTACAGTTTACTTGGTTTCATTGTAAAAATTATTCATAGTGTAATACATTGATTCGTTTTCGGAAGTATATTATATATATATAAAGGTAACTATTTTAACGAATTTATGAGTTTACAGATAAGAAAAAGAAAAAAAGAGAATTGCAAGCCAATGCGCAGAATTGCTACAAAAGGAAATGCAAAACTTAAATATAGGAATAAATTATCAATGAATAAAATGAAATAAAACCCCCAACCCCCTCTCCCCCCCCCCAATATATATATATATATATTTGTTTGTTTCGGGGGAGCGCTGGCTACCAGTGAAATCTAATTTTCATGGAGATAAGACAAATTCAAATCGAACTATCATCGGAAACCCCTAAATCTAGCAATTTCCTAGAAAATATTCTTCTAGGTTTTGCGTTTACTAATATTTAAATCTGTTACCTAATAATCAGATATATTTTACGTCTCAAAAATATATCTGAGAGTGTTGGAGATTCCAACACTATCTATATATTATATATATATATATTTATTTAAATTGTTCTAGCGATTTCCATCAAAACCAAATTTCCGTCATATTTTTTCCGGATTTAGTGCGAATTACCAGTGAACGATAATTCCTAAAGATCAAAATATTTAATATCAAAATATCGTCGAAAAAACACATAAACTCTATCTTTTTTTTTTTTTTCTAATCTTTCAAGTATTTTCGAAGAAAACGCAGTCTTAGCTACTTTTTTTCCCCCTGACAAAACGCGGGTTTCCCATGAACGCTGATTTTACTGAAGAAGAGCACAATTCAGATTAAATTGTAAACTCAAAATATCCCTAAATCTGAATTTTTATCAAAATCATTCAAGTAGTTTCTAAGAAAATCACGTTTCTGCCATATTTTCTCACGGACGAAGTGAAAGTTAGCAATGAAAAGTAATCTTCGATAAAAAGAGGATAAGTCAGATGTGTTTCTAATCTAGAAAAACTTATTTTAGTCACATTTTTCATATAAAGACATGCAGGAACTCTTTCATTCCCTAGCAACGGTTACTATATTCATTTCTTAAAATTACTTTAGTACAGCTTTAGCACAGGGGCCCCTTGGCAGTTTTTATATTTTTGTTTTCATTTTGACGATAAACTAAAATGGGTATCGCAATTACGTAAGTAAACATCTTGGGGAGGAGCGACCGAGCTATTTTGGTGATAAATTTCAAATTTTGCCAAGAGGTTCAAGCTGCTCCATTGCTTTAGCAGAACTTTTTCAACTTTATTTAATTATTTTTTTAACTTAATGCCAGAGGAGAGGGGGGGAATTATTGGTCTAAATAGACAAAATATCTCCAGATAAAATATTATCAGTTTTTCATTCTGTTTATTAAACGAAAGAAAATGGCCAAAATAGTTTTTTTCAATATCGCTGACATCTCTATAAATTGAAATTAAAATATCCAGTACTTTTTAATTTCAATCTACATGCGCACTTTTTATTTTCTAAATTAAATATTATCTAAATCTTAATATACATATCAAGGTGTAATAAAATAAAAGGCGACAGCACAAAATCGGTGTCTGAAACAAATAGTCCTATCGTACTAAAAATAAAATAAAATAAAATAAAATACAAAAATAAATTTTGCTTCAGGTATTCGCTACATTCGACAGTGTTCCTCGCCGGTACTGCGTTGCCAAGGTCCCCACTACCGTCAGTATCTTATCCGGACATTTCAATTTGGTTTTTTATGGAACAACAAGTAGCTCTGCTTTTATTCAAGAAGTGTAATTTTACAGATAACTATATACCAGCTTCTATTAAACATTTTAGTATTGGCACTATGTATTAGTGAGACATGATTACACGTTTTTTCTAGATTTTGCTTTCTGATAATAAAATTGCACGTGCAAAAAATTACAATTATACTGCTATTAATTGTATTATAAATGTATAAATAAAAATAAATTTTAATTACATTTATAATTAAAATAATAAGTTTAATTATTTTCACTATATAACAATATTATTTCTATAAATACAATTAAATAAATAAAAATAATTAAATTGAATAGTAATCATTGCTAAATGTGAATATGAATTAAATAATAATAATAAATAAATAAATTATAATTTGATTGTGAGATGTAAGAAATGTGACGAATAAATTATTACTTTTTTTTTTTTTTTTTTTTTTTTTTTTCGAAACATAAAATGATTTAATCCTACATGGCAAACATTTATTACTTTGTAACTTACATTAAAATCTGCTTTTCTAAATTTAACCCTTTGCCAGCCCAGACGCTCCTAAGTGCTGTAAACATTGTCGCCAAATTTAGTAACACCTTTATTCAACTATCATAAATAATTCTGAGCAATAGCATTTGATATACAGAATGAACGAATTACCTTCGAAGGGGTTAAGCAACCGTTAGAGTTAAAATTTTGTGGTGGATATTGAATAAAAATATCCCTGAATTTGTCAACACTGGTAAGAGGAGTGGTATTAAATAGGACCGGCAAAGGGTTATAAATAATTTTAAAATATCATAATCATAACAGTACCATTAAATAATTCTTCAGCTGAAAGATTTATTATTTTTTATTTTCCCTTTTCTTATCCCATAAAAAATACGCTAAAAAATGCCTATAATATATTGAAGGAATAGTTGAATTAAGCATACTACACGGAAAAAAAAAAAAAAAAAAAAAAACATAAAATATATCTGTTATAATAAGAACTTTATTAGAATGTTTTTATATTTAATCGGTTTGTCTATCTGAAATTTTCTTTAATACAAATTAAATATAGAATTTTCATGGAACGTTATAGTTTTTGTTGTAAGCTTAAGGCAGATTGACTGCACTAGGGTCCTAGACATGTAATTGGAATGCCCTTCATAGTGGTCTTCCTAAGGGGTCCTAACCCGTATTTACGCGAGTTTCAGAGAAAATCATGGATAACTCCGAACGACTAGTCGATGAGCGGGACTTTGGATCAAACCCAGCACTTTCTGTCTACCAGCTTTGAGCGCAGGACCACTCAACTGCTGGCCCCTCTTGGAATTTTCTAGAAACTTCATGAAATCTTCTAGATATTTCATGAATCTTCTAGAAACTTCATTGAAATATTTAGAAACTTCATGAAATCTTCTAGAACCTTCATGGAGCCTCCGTGTAAGCATCTAGAAATTTCATGGAACCTTCTAGAAAAATTTAGTTTTCAAAAAATTTCCAGAATTTTCTAAAAGGTTCCGGAGTTACACAGCTAAGATAGTTTTTTAGCTATGTAACATAAGTTACACAATTAAAAAGTTAAAATAAAAGAAGAAAAAAAAAGTGATATTTTAAACAGAATACGTTTATAGAGGAACCCTAAAAAGTGGAAAACAAAGAAAGTTTTGAAAATTGTCGTCAGAATAATGAAAACGAATGAATCAATAGATAAAAAAATAAATAATAATTGAAAAGTATCTAAACTTGACGAAGGTATAGTTACGCCTAGACAAAAAGAAACTACTCAACCTTTAATATTTTGAAAAAAAATATTACATTTTTCTTGAAGCTGACCATAATTTTTCAAAATTTTCTTATTTCTAATATTTTAGGAAACTTTTATAAATGTTTATTTTCAGAAATGTTTATTTTCATAAAATTTGTTTATTTTCAGAAATTTCCATTTCTTTTATTAAATTTAAGACTTTCGCATTTATTTTAATGTATTAAATGTTGCCATCAATATTTTAGAAACTTTCCTTTCAATAATTTAAAAATGTTAATTATATAAATATTTTTAAATAAGTTTCTCAATTAACTAATTATGTTATATCTTTCTTTAAAAATGATAAATAAATGCAAACGTACTTTCCTTATAATTATGTTCAACATCTTTTTTATAATAATAAATGGAAAGGTTTGTCTGTCTGTCTGTCTGTTCTTTTATACGTACAGCCCCTATTGAACGCAGAAGTACAAGAATTCACATACGGATGCTCTGGAGCCTTTCCGATGTTTTCCTCGAAACAGAATTTAAAAATCTTAATTAGTTTCGGAGATATTAATTAAAATGTTGACCCATGTCGATCGAAAAATGACCAAAAATCCTTATTGCTTAAAAAGAGGCACTCTATCAGCATTCAGCAGACGATTTTAACGGCTGCCTCTAACGGAAGCAAAACATGTGAAAGTCATTAATGCCACATGATCTTTAACTGGGGTTAAAATTGCAAATTTCAAAGTGCTTCAAATTTTCTTTTTCGTACACAACACTTAATATACAACCTATTCAGCACAAAACCAACCTGCAGTTAAAATTTCATCAATTTTCATTAATAAACAAAGCAGTTACATTTTAATTGCAAATTAAATTTTATTCTAACACGTAATCTATCTTTCAATAGACGATAGGAGTTTCCATAGCAACAAAATACATTTGAAGGAACTAAAAAATACTTTTTATTTTTATTTTTACTTCCATTACCCGATTACAGTGGTATATATAGGTTTTGGGAATGTCCTGATTAGGTTTTCTTTTGTATCTCAGCTACTAATTAAAATAATTTCATAAGTAACACATTATTTGAAAGCTTTGTTGATTTGGAATTGAACAGTAGATTACAGAAATTTCTACCGCCAGATATTTTAAAATTTCGATATTTCAAATTCTAATTAAATTATTTTTAATACATCATTCGAAAGATATTTTAAAGTTCTTTTAAATTATCGAAAGTTTTCTCCAGATATACACGTTTTGAGGTGTCCTGAATCAGTTTTCTTTTATATCTCAGCTACTAATTAAAATAATTTCATAAGTAATACATCATTGGAAAGCTTTTTTGATTTGGAATCGAACAGTGGAATACAGAAATTTGTACCGCCAGATGGCGCTGCAATATTTTAAAATTTCAATATTTCAATTTCTAATTATGATTAAATTATTTTTAATGCATCATTGGAAAGATATTCTAAAGTTCTTTTAAATTATCGAAAGTTTTCACCAGATTTACACGTTTTGAGGTGTCCTGAATCAGTTTTCTTTTATATCTCGGTTATTAATTAAAAAAATTTCATAAGCAATACATCATTTGAAAGCTTCGTTGAGTTGATACACATTTGAAAGTACTTTTACATTATCGAAAATGGAATTCGAGATTTCACCCAATTTACACGTTTTGAGGTGTCCTGATTAGGTTTTCTTTTGTATCTCATCTACCAATTAAAATAATTTCATGAGTAATACATCATTTGAAAGCTTTGTTGATCTGGAATGGAACAATAGATTACAGAAATTTTTTACCGCCAGGTGGCGCTGTAATATTTTTAAATTTCAATATTTCAAATTATAATTATGATTAAATTATTTCTAATACATCATTCGAAATATATTTTAAAGTTCTTTTATATTATCGAAAGTGGAATTCGAAATTTCACCTCATTTACAATTTTAAGGTGGCATGATCAGGTTTTCTTTTGCATCTCAGCTAATTGAGTAAGACCGTTCAAAATTGGTATATGTAAGTTAATTAGGAGGGGCTGGAAGGGTGGGGGGAAGGAATTCTGCGCTACCGAAGGCAGTGGGGACCCGGTCCGACAATTTACCTGATGAGAAATGATGTTTTTAATTTTCTTTTCTTAAGAATAAGAGTTTGATTTCAGAAGGAATATGTGCGCGCACTGCACATATATTTTAACATGTGCGCACGCAGCGCGCATGGGTTTGGGACCCGGTGCGAGTTTTTACCTGATGATAATTTTTTTTTTTTTAATTTTTTTTTCTTAATAATAAAAGTTTGAGTTGAGAAGGAATATGCGTGTACAGCGCACGTATATCCTGAAACGTGCGCGCGCAGCGCGCATGCGTCTGCGCTGCCGAAGGCAGTGTGGTTCCGGTGTGAGTTTTTACCCGATGCTAATTGATATATTTTTTTATTCATTTTCTTAAGAATGAAAGTTTATGAGTAATAACACGGATTTTTGAGAAGTCATAAGGATGGTGAAGGAATACGTGCGCGCAGCGCACGGGTCTACGCTGCCGAAGGCAGTGGGGACCCGGTACGACATGTTTCCCGATCAGAATTTTTTTTTCTCTTTTTTTATCACATGATAAAAATTAATGCAATTTTGAGAATTCATTAATTATTGTGATTCATTTAAAAATAGTGACCAGCGAAGCGGGCGTAGCCTGCTAGTATATAAATAATAATAATAATAGTAATAATAATAATAATAATAATAATAATAATAATAATAATAATAATGCATGTGTACCATTCTATACTGTATCAGTTCTTTAGCACGATTCTTCTCAATTTTATTTTAATTATTTAAAAAGGAAATATGCTTGCAGGTCCCCCCCCCCTCCTTATTGCTTTTCCCGACATAAAAATAAATATTTTTACTTCTTCATTTATTTATGTTTGGAATCACTATTTTTTTTCTTTTGATTTTAAAGTTATAACGTGCTTTTAATTTAATATCTTACGAATGAATATCCGATTGAATAAAAACATACAGCATTAACTATATTTGGTTCTGATTAATAAGTGTTCGAATTTTTGATGAAATCTAGTAATTCGAACAGATACGATGGCGATTTTTTAATTTTATGTATTTTAAATAAAACAAAAATATCTGCACGTTCATTGAAGGTGTAATACAATAAATGGTGACAACTCATAGTCATTGTCAGAAAGAAATAGTACTACGAAAAAAAAAAAAAAAAAAGCAAAAGTGATTTGGATGTAGAAAGATTTTGAGAGGATTGCAAATATGTGAAAATGCCACACCCCTCTGATATCGTACACAAATCGGATTAGACAAAGAAACATAACCAACTTTTTTAGTGATATCACTTTAAAAATGGATTAGGAGTATTATACTGGGTAAAATCATTTTGCACATTGCACTGTAAATGTAAAGATAGCCAATTAAAAAAAAAAAAAAAAAAAAAAAAAAAAAAATGTTTTGTCAAATTTGAATAAAAATTCTGAAAAAAAAAAAAAAAAAAACTATATATATAGTTTTTTTTTTTTTTTTTTTTTTTTAATACATATATATATATATATATATATATATTCTTAATGATACCTGTAAAATCAGAGTAACCCAATATTTGTTTCAGAAGGAATTATTTAAACTAAATGCATTGCAGAGCTTTAAAAGGTATTTAATAGAAAGATAACAATCTGTGTACTGTGAATTACTGCGGTAAGAATCAAAAGCTTAAGTTTTAATCGCATATTCTTTTTTCTTTCATTTCTTTTAATCATTTGACAGAGATTAACTAAATTTCTTGCAATTACAAAGTCAGAGCAAAATATGTAAAAACTAAATATAGTACAAAATGGTCAAATTTTCTTTAGCCATGACTAAATGTCAGAGTTTTTTTTTTTTTTTTTTTCTTCTTTCCTGATTTATTTCTGAAATCATTTTTAATCGTAAACGTATAAAACTTGCAGGTATATATATATATATATATATATATATATATATATATATATATTTTTTAAATAGATAATTGAATTAATTTAAATAATTATAATAAACAACCGTTTTTCGAGAATAAAATGACAAAATGCGCGCATTAAGCCGGCTTATTACTTTCTTCCGATTTTTTTTTTTTTCAAATCTTTCAACTAAATTTTATTGCAAAGGCATAAAAACACTTGTAATTATGCTTGCTTTTACGACAAAAAAATTAATGTTTTTTTTTTTTTTTTTTTTTTTTTTTTTTCTGTAAAGACATGAGATTTTTGGGAAAAGATTTCAGAAAAGGTGACATGAAAGAATGTCCTTTTGAATTCTGTTATACTCACTGAAAAATAAAAAATGTCATTAGCTTATTTTCTATTTCATTAGACAATCCGCCAAATTTTATTTATTTATTTATTTATTTATTGGAAAAATAGGTTTGACATGTTAAAAAAATAAAAAAATAAATAAATAAATAAATAAATGTAATTAAAAAATAAAAATATATATATATATATGTATTATTTGCGATGAGAAAGTGAAGTCATAAAAATTTGAAGTACTTGCTATTAATAGTTAAAAACATTAATAAAAAAAAATCGTTTTTACTACGATTTTCAGGGTTTAGTGATGTACTAAACATAGCTCATTTGATTCTATAATATCCTTTATAAAAGTTTCCAATTTATCATATATATTTTCTACAAATATATAATATACAAAATTATATGCAGAATGCATTAATTCCGGAAATTCATAAATATAAACGTGAATTTAACAAATCATAATATAATCATTTTCTATATACTCAAAAAGTTTCACACCATAAGTAAGTTTTATGAAGGAATATGAATTTCAAACAAATAAAGTTGTGTTGAAATATAGTCTAATACTTTTCCCAAACAGCTATTTATTTATTTATTTATTTATTTATTATTTTTTTTTTCCCCTTTAGTAATTTAACTGAAGTGTTGATGTTTCGATTTATTTTAAGGAAATTCTTTATCATTTCGTTACTATTATTTTTGTTGTAGTTGAACTTTTGAGAGCTCCTTTCTGCGTCTGATCACGTATGTTGCTGTATTATTATAGTTAATAAATAATTCATATAATGGAATAAATTTTCTTTGTAAATTGGTTATTAGTAAAATATTTAAAAAAAAAAAAAAAAAAAACATTTTTTTTACTTAATAATTTTGCTAATTTTATTATATTTCATTATTTATTATATATTTATTGATTAACCAAATTAAGCTGTCATTGAAATTAACTTTACTAATTAATGTAGATTAACATAGTTACAATTTTGAGAAATAAAATCGAAATATATACATTTATTTCTGTTCCTTATATCAACAGCATTTTTATTTTTATTATAATTTTAAAAGAAAGTGCAATTAAAGAGAATAAAGATAGCTGTAAAATATCATATAAATTAATTCATTCATTCAAATAATAATAATAATAATAATAAATAAAATAAAAAAGTAATTTAAAACATTTATAAATTATTATTATTATTGTTATGGTATTTGTATAAATAAGAAAGTTTT
Source organism: Salticus scenicus (assembly GCA_963930645.1). Taxonomy (NCBI): domain Eukaryota; kingdom Metazoa; phylum Arthropoda; class Arachnida; order Araneae; family Salticidae; genus Salticus; species Salticus scenicus. Next base: position 177,981 of record CAWVNO010002557.1, on the reverse strand, counting down.
ACAATTCATTTTTGCATACCATTTTAATTTAAAATATCTATAAAATTAGTAAATATTACGTTCAAAGTGTTTATAGTTTGTGCTGCATATAATTAATTAATCATTTATGATTTCTGATAATAAAAGTTATGGAAATTTAAATTTATGAATTGGAAATACAATGCAGACTAAATTTTGCGCTGCTAAAGCTATTTTAAATTACAGCTTTAATTTTTCTGAACTCATGTTTCTTGCATAGAAATGATAAAGTCTGTTGCTATATTTCCAAAAGGTTTTTGAAATATCAATCCAGTTTCTTCGAGAGCATGACGTTTGGGCTCCTGACCCCAACCATTAGATAATTTCACCCCCCTTCTCAAGTAGTAAAGGGGAGAGGGAGAGGGGTGAGAATTTTCCTGGTCAGGAAAAAGAATATCCCAGTTACCTTTTGGAGATTTTTATCACTAAAGTTGGCGTGATTTTATTTATTTGTTATTTGTTTAATAATGTAATGTTTAGAAATATAACACTCATATTTTCCGAACTATAACACTGTAAATATGAATAAATTTTTAAACTTATTTTATAAACAGATAAGTAAATTATATCTGTCTCTTTCAAGGATCTGTCATAAAACGACACATAAACGAACTTATAATAAAGAACTTTGATTCTTACAAATTTATTTTTATACGAATGTATTTTTAAACTTTACATAAAACTAATAGTTTTAAAGTTCTTTAAAATTGTTTTTATTGTTTCATTATATTATTTAATGCATTATTATTTATTTTTTATTTATTGTAAATAAAAAATAAATTTTGAATAAAATGTTAATTCAATAGTTTATTTTAAACATTATATAAAACTAATAGTTTTAAAGTTCTTTAAAATAGTTGTGCTTCATGGTATTATTTAATGCATTATTATTTATTTATTATTTACTTAAATACAGTAAAGCACCATTTATACATATTTCAAGGGACTGGGGTAAAAAAACATATGAATGAAAAGAAGTATATTCGAAATTAAAAGAATAAAACTTTGATTACTACAAATTTAATGGCAATGAAGTAAAATTTATGTGAAATACTAATTAATAAAGTTTTTTTTTTTTTTTTTTTTTTTTTTTTAGTAATACAGTAAATATTGTATATTACACTACAATATAATATGTATTTAAAGATAATAATTAAATTAAATTAAAATAAAATAAAAATAGTATTAATTATATATATTGCGTATCTTTAATAATAACTATATAATACGATTTTTGTCGATACAGGTAGTTATTTAATTACATTTTAAAATATTTAACACTCGCGTGACATTCTGTGAGAGAACTGCTTGTGAAATAAATTGAGTTTTATGAATGTTTTTCACTTGTGTTTTGATAAACAAAATAATTTTGAAGTTTTTTTAATGCAATCCATTGCGTCTTTAAAGGAAGTTGGAATAACTTTTCACATCTTACATCATCATCACTTAAACTATCATGAAACAATTTGTCTCCAATTACTTCACCGATTGTAAATAATTTTCAAGTTATGATATTAGTATCACAGTCCATAAATCTTATTTAAAACGCAAAAATAATGTCCGGTCGAGAGATTTTATGAATTTCGGGAAAGTAAAAAAGGCGTATAACCGATATTAAGCGGCGTAAAAACGAAATACTTTTGCATTAAATGGAAATATAAATGTAAAAGATATGTAAACGAGAGACGTATAAACAATGCTTCACTTTAATAGATAAATTTCAAATACATAAAATGTTATTCGAATCGTTGGGGAAGGGAAAAAGATCGACAGCCCCCCCCCCCCCCCCGCCAACCTTCTCAGATTGAAATATAGGTCGAATAAAAGTGGTTCTGAAATATTTTCAATAGTTTCTGAAGCGCATATGCAGTACTAGTTATCTTTTCATTTAATTTGGGATCTATTTTTATAAGGATTTAAATGCAGAAGAAAAAATTGAATGAATGCTACACCATATTATTATTATTATTATTTTATTATTAGTCCTATTATTGTTATTATTTTGCAAGTTGAATTGAAATTTGAAATTAAAATTTTGTTTAATTGCAACGGTTTTTATAAATAAAAAATAATCTGGTGTGTCACTCACACTACTTTCTCTTACCCTGAAATTCGATACTATAAATACAGGTTGGAGATTAAGGGGTAATATTACGAGTACTGTTATGTAAACCTATGTTAAACAATTCAAATTAGGCTTAGGAAGAGTTTTATATGATAATTAGTTCTGTGTGAGGGGGGGGGCTACCGCACCCCCTCAACCTCCCGTTTCATTAATGTACAAAAAACAAGCGATGAATATTTAGCTTAAAACATACATTAATTACCATATCTCTATGAGGAATTTATTTCAATTCCCGAACAGCTTTCCTGGAAATGGTAAAATATTATTAGTAAAGCACATTCACTAACAACAAATAACTAGTGTGTTGTAGCCACCACACGACTTTCTTCTATATTTTCCTATACCAATTCACTCAATAAAAATAATTTATTAAAATTATTATTAAACAAAAATATTTTCCATGATAAGGCACGCAGTTTCCATATTAGAGAAGTAGTATACCACTAAATATATATTAAAAAAAAAAAAAAAAAAAAAAAAAAAAAGAGTTTATTCTCAATATTACATTTAAAAAAAAAAAAGAAAAAAAAGTTAAAAATGAAAAAGGAATCGATAGCTTTATTTTGAATTATCGCAGATCGATGGTTCAACCATTCGTTTTAAAGGTATTGGCGAGCTCTTTTGAAAGATACCCATCATGAAAATTTACTCACCTCGAGGGGGTACTTCCCCTCCAGGGGGGGAGGTGAAGCTCCTACATACACAAAAAAAAATTCCCAGTTGACTATCTCTATTACACAAAATATATATTCGTTTCATTTGGTTTAGTGCAGTCTATAGATGTTAAACTCTACTTATCTGCAATTTCCCCCATAGACGTAATGTATTTGAATACTTTTGAGTGTTCCTGTACACGAACCATTGGCTTCATCACAACGAAAAGCTTATTGTAGCATCTCTATATGATACACATTTAGAAGACTTATTTTGGAACTTCTGCTGTTATTTGTTCTTGAGATATGCTGATAACAGACACACGGATCATTCGCTAAAAACATGATTTTCGTATTCAGGGCTCCTCAGAACATGTAAATACAACAAAAACTCACGTTCAAAAATTTGATCCTAAAACAATACTTTCTCGACCCTATGGGTAAGAGAAAGTAATAACTAAATGAATGAATGAATAAAATAAAATCTAACAATGTATTATTTACCACGTTCATTAAAATATATTAATTATAGATAATAATATGAATGTTATGTATATTAATATAACAATAATTTATATAAAGGTAATTTATATAAGATAACGAAAAGCATAACAGACCTTTCAGTTACCTTAACATAAAGAATGGGAAGCTTTGGTATTTGTAAAAGTTTTTACGTCAACTTTTTTTTTTTTTTTTTTTACATTTTTACACGAAAATCGCAAAATCGGTCCGTCTATAGGTTAGTCAGTTTATTACTGATTAACAAACTAATATTTGTTAATCAGTGTTTATCTCAAGAATAAATATCATAAAAATGTCGGATCGATGTTTAAACATATTATTATGAAACTGTCCAAAACCTTATTCAGTTTCAGCGTTATAATATGAAACTTCGTAAGTTGTTCGAAAGATTTTCTTAGCATCATAGGATAGGGAAAATTTTCGCATGAATCAGTTTTACGCTTATTATTTTCTTAAAAAAAAAAAAAAAAAAAAAAAAAAACGAACCAGCCTTAAATTGAAATATAAGATAATGGCATAAAATATCAATATATAAATTTCGATATTTCGTTAGCAAAATTTAAAATTTTCTTAAATTCCTAAAAAATTCAATTATCTATTTATTAATAGGCAAACAGGAAATACAATTATATTTCCTTATTTACAAGCCAGGATCAAACCCCACTTTCTCTTTTAGCTAAAAGAAACTCGCCAAATAGGGTTGCAAATTGCAGTTTTAAGAAAAGGTAAGATTAAGAAGATTAAAGGATTTACGGAAACTTATCTCTGTAAAGGGGGAGGGGGGAATGAAATATACCCCAAGTACCGAGGTGCCCAAACGACATAGTCCCGTTTCTTCTACATGTACATTCTCTTCCTAATCCCAGTTTGGAAATATCTTCGGTCACAAAGGGCTTTTGTTCGAACGGACACACCCCCAGTTGTGGGGAAAAAATGTTCGAAAATTTTTGGTGTAACTTCAACGGACATAACAGGGGATTTTCAAGGTAGCTTCCTCCTAACAATGAGATTATTTTTGAAGTAGAAACGTGACATTGAGTTAAACGCTGAGAGGGTTAATTTCCTGTTGAATGGTCTCTATTAAATTTTTCTTCGTCAATTAATAACGAAATTACAGCAGTGTTGCGTTTTTTTTTTTTTTTTTTTTTTTTTTTTTTCCCGACTGTGCATCTTGAAAAAAAAAAAAAAAAAAAGACTTTTAAAGACCAAAATTTACTTAAATAGCATGTAGTATGTTTTCAAGAAGAGTTTTAGAACTTTTTTCTGTACAGATGCAATTACGTTCATTGCTAAATGCGGTATTTCCAGCTAAGTGAATTAATAAAATCATAATAACAGATAATTTTATTCATAAAATCTTTCTCAGATGCGAAATTATCATCATATGTTAATTCTAAGAGAATATAAAATTTCCTATACATTGATTCTTAATTAAAGATGCATGGAATTTATATATGAAATGAGAACATTAATGTAAATATTTTATCATTTGAATCATAATGGACTTCATTAATCTTTAGATCCTAGAAATGTAAAAAGATAGATGGTTTTGGGTCGTAATTTGCAAAACAACAGATTTGATTACTAAAATAGATTTTTAATAACATTTTACTGCATTTACTTTTGTTATAATTATGTTTTTTAAAATTCAAAATCAATCTTTTCTTACAGTTTTAAAAGTGTCTTGCTTTTATCTGTGCAAATGTGTAATTAAAGTTTTAGCTTGATATTATATAAGGGTTCTTTTTTCTAAAATATTTTATTTATATGTATTTTACAGTTGGTTTTATATATTGAGTTTATATAAAAAAAATATATACACTCATGTTTGTAAAAATGCAACACCATGAAGGAATCGTCATAATCAAATGAAATTGAATGCACAAACGACTTGTATTAGTACAAATAAATGATTAAATTTTCAAAGGAAAAAAACAATATTAAGTGTCCGAAATCAGTATTTGGTGTGGCCAACGTGCGCTGCAGTAAGTGCTGCTATTCTACGTAGCATACAGTCAAACATATTTTGAATGTATGCTTGGGGAATAGTATTCCATGTTTCTTGTAGGCGTACCCAAAGTTCATCTCTTGAAGCTGTAGTACAAAGATCACAAGCGAGACGCCGACCAATGAAATCCTACACATGTTCAATCCGTGGCATTACCGGCAAATAAGCAGGCTACGAAAGAAGCTGTATGTTTTCTTCTAAAAAGAAGCCTTGCACATTCCTTGCTACATGTGATCGGGCATTATCCTGCTGAAAGATAGCTCCAGGAATGTCTTGAAGGAAAGGAATGACTTCAGACACCAGTACTCCTCTGATGTACCTGTCGCTGTTAAGATTATTCATAATTTGTAGCAGCAAAGAACGACAATTATACGCAAATGATACGCAACCGCACCCACCCCAGACCATGACACCGGGTGTTCGTCCACTATGACTTTCGATAATGTACTCCGGAAGGTAGCGTTTACCGGCATAGCATCTAACATGAATGCGGCCATCATGATGCCTCAAATTAAAACAGGATTTATCTGGAAACACCACTTGCTACCTATCTGCCCCCCCCCCCCCCTCCCCCAGTATCTATGTGCATGAGCCCATTGCAGCCGCAAGTGTCGTTGGTCTCGCGTGAGAGAGGTTCCTGTATAAAGGAGTTCGTACAGCAGTCCACATCGCAGCAGGCATCGACGAATTGACGAAGAGACAGGGATACACCTGTAGCATTGGATGAATGGGCTGCCAACTGTCTAGATGAAGCTGTACGCTCAGTCAGCGGCATGCGAACCAAGTATCTACCATCGCGCATTGACGTAATTTTTCGGCGTTCACTTTTGAATTTTCAAGTTGTCCGGTTCTCGTCTGTCCGCTGCTTCCGAACTCCCATCACTTTGCTGCTGAACATGAGCTGCTTTTAAGCGATACGAAAATCCTCCTTCCCGAAGGCCGATGATTCGCCCCCGTTCAAACTTCATAAGTTGTTCAAATTTCGCCTTCTGTCGTCGATGAGACATAATTACGTTTCACCTCACGTTTATCACAAAAAGATAAACATAGACTATTTTAAACATGCCGCTACAGCCCTTTATTTATACGGTTTCAGCAGCAGTTCAGAGGGCGCTGCTAAACTCACGCACGCGTGGTGGCTTTGAAATTTTAAACATTTGCTTTACACAGTATAATTTGCATTTCCTGAAAATTTCAGCTCAATCGCGTCATTATTTCATGGTGTTGTTATTTTCACAAACATGAGTGTATTATATATATACAAGATGGTTATAATTAAATTCTTATATCTAAAATGGACAGGCTCATGATAAATCGTCTCTGTGCTAAGCTTGGTAGCAATCTACTCGTCCATTTTAACTGCAGAAAGCTGCTTAGAGTAAAAATTTAATTATAATAACTGTTGACGCATGCGCGCCACCCCGTCGCGGATCACCGGGCAGAAGGCTATGAGAAGCCAAGTACAATGGACGTGGGCAAAGAACTTTAAATTTATTGACGCCCACAATTATTATTTTATGTTCTACCTATTATAAATCTTATTCTTCGTTGTAAATAGTGTAAATACTTGATGTATGTGATCGTACAAATTAAAAATATTAAAACAACGAAGATGGTCCGTCGAAAATTAGTTATTTGTAGTTAAGTTCCTACAAAAAGTGGCTCCGTCGAGAAAGGAGCTTGTAATCAGCGACTCATGGATAAAAATAATAAATTGAAATCTTCCTTGAAAGGGAAGATAACTAGAATTGAAAACTATGTAGAAGGCAAGAATGCCGAAAATTACGATATAGATGTAGTGGAACTAAAAGTGAAATTAAAGAACATAGAACTGCTACAAACAAAAATCGATGAATTACGACAAAAATACTACGAAATTCAAGACTTGAAAGATGCTGAACAAGCAACCATAGATGACGACCTTGACTCATGTGAAGAACGTCTGGAAAAATTAGAGGTAAGAATTAATACTCTTATTAATTCTTATAAGAAATTTGATTCTCATAAAAAAATAAATGCGACTGAAAATGCATCTCAAGATTCCTTTGAAATTAAAACTCAAATTCCTCCTTTAGTATTACCTGAATTTTCAGGAAAATATGAGGAATTCAGTTCTTTTAAAGAACAATTTGATGATTTAATAACCAATAATGTTCATATTAATCAGTCGCAGAAATTATATTATCTTAGATCTTGTCTCAAATATGACGTTAAAAATCTAGTTAGTAATTTTGATACATTTGAATCATTATATAATGCATTAGAAAATCGCTATGATAACGAGCGATTAATTGTTGATATTCATGTACAAAATATTCTGAATTTTGAGAAAATTCTAACTGAAAATCCCAAAGAGATAAGAAACATGATTGATTGTATACAGAAAAATCTGCGTGCCTTGAAAGTTCTTAAATATGAGCAAAATAAATTATCAGATGTTTTCATTGTAAATATTCTCGTAGCAAAGTTAGACAGAGAATCTAGAAAGAATTTTGAGTTGTCCCATAAATCCAAAAATGTTCCCACGTTTGAAGAATTTATCAAATTTTTGGAACAACGAGAATCAGTTTTATTATCTATTAATAGAACGAATATGACTAGCGGAAATAAAAATACTAACAAAAACTTTCCGGCTATTAACAAATCTAAAACTCTTTTAATGCATGAAAATAAAAACAAAAATTGTGTTGTTTGTAAAAATACTTATCACCCTATTTATAAATGTGATGCATTTTTGAAATTAAACATTAACGAAAGATTAAGTATAATACGCCTTCACAAGCTTTGTGAGGTTTGTTTTAGGCAAAATCATAAGAAAAATGATTGCTTATCAAAATTCAAATGCACCTGCGGAATGAAGCACAACAGATTATTATGTTTTTCTTCTGGCGCCAAAACCCCGGTTCCAGACTCAGATGAATACAAAAGGGTTGCGCAATTAAATGCTTCCGTTTTGAGTAATAATAGCAGATATTTAAAAGAAAATAGAAAAGGTATTCTGTTTTCGACAGCTTATATTTATGTTCAATGCGAAAACAAAAAAAGAATAAAAATAAGATGCGTTCTGGATTCGGCTTCAAATGTGTGCGTATTAACTGAAAAGATGAGTGAATGTTTAGGAATTAAAAGAGAAAAAATAAAAACTCCAGTTTCAGGTTTGAATGGATTGACCCAAAATATTAAGTGGAAATTAGATACCTTTATTTCAAATGAAGATTGTTCTTTTAGTGAACCAGTAGAATTTTTGATTGTAGATAAAATAACTGGGCTTACACCATGCAATAAATTAAACATTTCAGACATAAAAATTCCAGAATTTTTGAAATTGAGTGACGAGACATTTTTTGAACCGAATGAAATAGAAGCGTTAATCAGTGCAGATATATTATTCAAAGTTTTAAAGGATAATACTTATAAAATAAATGACGATTTGTTTTTTAAAGAAACCGAATTTGGATGGCTAGCGTGTGGAAAGGTTGAAGAAACAGAACTGAATAATTCGAAACAGTGTTTCGTTTTGTCAGACGATTCCCTTAGTAGCACTCTTAAACTCTTTTTCGATCTAGAAAGCATTGGAATAAGAGACGATCCAATTCAAAAAGAAAGTGATAAAGCTATAGAAATTTTTAATGAAACGATTCAGTTTAAAAACAAACGCTACGTTGTACACTTGCCCTTTAGAAGACCCTATAATGAACTTTCCGATAATTACACGTTAGCGAAACAACGATTTTTAAGTTTATGGAGACGTTTTAAATATGATAGAGAATTATATGAACAGTATAGAGAGATTATTCGTGATTACGTAAATCAAAAAATAATAGAAATAGTTGAACCCAGTACAGCAGAAAATAATTTAAACAAACCTATTTATTATTTGCCTCATCAGGCAGTAAGAAAGGAAGGTCGCTTAACATCCAAAACAAGAATCGTATTTGATGCAGGGAGTCATCAAAATAATCAGCTGTCACTGAATGATTGCCTATGGCAGGGGATAAATTTAAATCCGAATCTTTTGGATGTTTTAATTAATTTTAGATTAAACAAAATAGCATTTTGTTCTGATATTAAACAAGCCTTTCTACAAATCTGTCTCGCTGATGAACATAAAGACGCTGTTCGTTTTTTCTGGAGTGATGAAGAACCGCATGCAGACAAAAAACCCAAATTACAGATTTATCGTTTCAATCGAGTTAATTTTGGGGTGTGTTCAAGTCCATTCTTACTCGCGGCTACTATTAGACATCACATTGAGAAGTATAGAGAAGAATTTCCCGCTACTGTTCGACTTTTAGATAAATGTTTTTACGTAGACGACTTAATTTCTGGAGGTAATGATTTTAACGAAGCACTTGAATTATCACGAAGTGCAAAATATATTATGGAAGCCGCAGGAATGTCCCTTAGAAAATGGATAAGTAACGATACCGAATTAACAGAGCAGTGGAAAAGCGAAAAATTTGATACATACCCTGTAGAATCTACCATCAGCTTAGGTATAAATCAGACAAAGATCTTGGGACTATCTTGGGATACTAATAAAGATAATTTGATTGTAGATATCAAGAGTTTGTTGAACTTTATATCCATAAATAAAATTACAAAACGTACCATTCTTCAAGCCGTAGGGAGAATTTTCGACCCCTTAGGGTTAATTTCTCCATTCACTGTCAGGGCAAAAATTATCATTCAAGATATCTGGACAACTAAAACCAAATGGGATGAATCATTATCACCAAATATCGAAAAAGAGTGGATGAAATGGTGTTCAGAATTACCCTTGTTAAAAGAGCTTGAAGTCCCTAGATTCGTCCTTGATGCCACTTCCCCAGAAGATGTAGTTGAATTACATAGTTTTTGCGATGCTAGCAAAAAAGCATATGGCGCTGCCATTTATGTACGAACAAAATCAAAAAATGGTATTTCAGTAAAACTTTTGACTTCCAAGAGCCGTGTAGCTCCCCTCAGTGGTGTTACACTACCTCGCCTTGAATTATTGGGTGCCCTGGTCGCAGCTCGTCTGATCACCAAAGTGAAAAATACTGTAAACCTTAAAAGACCTTCTGTTGAATATCACTGGACTGATTCGCAGATAGTGCTTTTCTGGATAAAGGGTACTAAAACCCGATGGAAGCAGTTTGTCGCCAACCGTGTTCAAGAAATTGCCAGCCTGACAAACCCTAACTCTTGGTTCCATTGTGCAAGTAAAGAAAATCCTGCTGACCTGTTGTCCCGAGGGATGACTGCTGAAAGCCTAACAACCAGCGCCACATGGTGGACAGGTGCTGAATTTCTGAAAGATCCTGAATTTCCGAAAAACAAACAATTTTTTATTGACTTTTCAGAACTAAATGAGGAAGACTACACTCCTGAATTAAAATCTGAAAATGCAGTGACTCTAAATTTGAAAAAGGACTTTACTATTTTGAACTATCTGATTAATCGTAGTAATAAATTTTTAAAAATATTACGTATATGTAGTTTTCTTTTCAGGTTTCTTCACAATCTAAGAAATCCTTTAGAAAAGAAGAAAGGACCGCTGATGCCTGAAGAGCTGACAAAGGCAGAAGACTTCCTACTGAAACAGCTGCAAGAGGAGGAATTTCATACTGAAATATCTGCCTTGAAAAGTGGCGGTAATGTATCGCAAAAGAGTAAAATTTTTAATTTATCCCCATTTTTGGATGACAATGGTTTAATAAGGGTAGGGGGAAGACTGCAAAATTCGCACTTATCTTATTCGATTAAGCATCCTTATGTACTTCCTTCAAAAAATAAATTAACGGAATTAATTGTAAAATATTATCATGAAAAATATTTTCATATTGGTCCCCAACATCTTCTGTTTCAGGTTAGGCAAAAATATTGGCCCAATCATGGGAGAAATCTTTGTAAAAAAATTGTGCACAGATGTTTAGTCTGTTTTAAAGCAAATCCGAAAGTATGTGTACAAAAAATGGGAAACTTGCCAAAACAAAGAATAACGCCAGATAAAACATTTAATTCAACTGGGGTAGATTTGTCTGGACCCTTTTTAATCAAAAATAAATATGGAAGGAAAGGTCCAGAAATCAAAATTTATGTTTGTATTTTCATTTGTCTAGTAACAAAGGCTATACATCTTGAACTTATTGGTGATTTAACTTCACAAGCTCTGATAGCTGCGTTAAAAAGATTTATTTCGAGAAGGGGCAAGTGTCATAAAATATTTTCGGATAATGGGACCAATATGGTAGGCGCCAACAGGGAACTAAATGCCTTGTATAAACTGGTAAGAGATAAGGAAGAATCTTTATTCAATTTTTTTGCAGAGGAAAAAATAGAATGGGTTTTTATTCCTCCAAGGAGTCCAAATTGGGGTGGTCTATGGGAAGCAAATATCAAAGCGTTTAAATACCATTTTAAACGCATAGCGGGTAATTCAAAATTTACATTTGAAGAAATGCTTACACTTGTTACTCAAGTGGAAGCGATCTTGAACTCGAGACCACTGACTCCGCTAACTTCAAGTATTGAAGATTTAGAGGTTTTAACTCCAGCCCATTTTCTTATTGGAAGGCCAATAACGGCTGTTGTTGAACCCTCTTTAACCAATATTGAAAAAAATCGCCTAAATGCTTGGCAAAATATTACGAAGTCAGTTCAGGCAATCTGGAAAAGATGGAGTCTTTCTTATTTAAATAACTTACAACAGCGCAGAAAATGGATAATTGATAAAGAAAATTTAAAAATCGGAGACATGGTTTTAGTCAGGGAAGAAAATCTTCCACCATGCAAGTGGTTTTTAGGGCGTGTAATAAAGCTATATCCTGGTCAGGATAATAAAGTTAGATTGGTAGATATAAAAACTACCAAAGGGATTTACAAAAGATCCATCTCCAGATTGTGTGTGCTGCCTATCGAGGAGTAAAAATGAATATGAACATTTATTATATTAATTTACTGTATTATATATATTACTCTAAATTTGTTAGTTAATTATGAAAATTTCTGTTTATTATAATCAGTTAATCTTTTTTCTAATTCTATGTGTTGTGCGAAATATTGATATTATGTTACATTCATTTATTTGTTATTATTTTATCTATTCATGTTATGTGAAATTGTAAATTTGAAGTTTGCAAAAAAAAAAAAAAAAAAAAAAAAAAAAAATTGTAAGTTCTTGCATGACAACATAGCAAGGCCGGGCGGGATGTTGACGCATGCGCGCCACCCCGTCGCGGATCACCGGGCAGAAGGCTATGAGAAGCCAAGTACAATGGACGTGGGCAAAGAACTTTAAATTTATTGACGCCCACAATTATTATTTTATGTTCTACCTATTATAAATCTTATTCTTCGTTGTAAATAGTGTAAATACTTGATGTATGTGATCGTACAAATTAAAAATATTAAAACAACGAAGATGGTCCGTCGAAAATTAGTTATTTGTAGTTAAGTTCCTACAATAACTCTCTATGTATTTTTTAATTTTTTAGTTTATAATAAACATCTCTTGTTTATGTATGTTTTTCAATAATGCATAAAAATAATGAAATTCTCACAACTACTCGGTATTGTCCGAATACATAGTCCAAATTTTGCCAAGAAACGAGTACTCGGTAAACTGCCCGAGTACCGAGTATATACCGAGTACTAGATACAGCTCTAAATATTATTACTTATCCATACCTTTATAAAATGTGTTAACTTAGCAATTATAAATTTTACTAAATTTTAAGATTTAACAGGTTTAATCATTTCTAATATACACTGCTCGACATTGAAAATGTAACACCAAGAAGGAGTGGTCAGAAAGTGATGAAAGTTGGAAAAAAGCCAGAGACAGCAAGGGACAATAAGTGATCTTTATTTCAAAATGATAGTCAGAATACAGAGCGAAAATGGCGTCGGCTCAGTAGGGTGTAGGACCACCGCAGACAGCGATGCACGAAGAAACACGTCTAGGCATAGAGTCAATAAGAGTGCGGATGGTGTTTTGAGGGATGGCTCTCCATTCCTTTTCAACCATTTGCCACAGTTCGTCTTCTGAACGAGGCAGGGGCAGAGTCTGCAAGCGGCGTCCAATCACATCCCACACATGTTCGATTGGTGACAGGTCAGGAGAGTACGGTGGTCAGGGAAGCATCTGTATACCTTGCAGAGCATGTTGGCAGATGCGAGCACTGTGTGGTCGGGCGTTATCCTGCTGAAAAATTGACTTAGGCAGCCCCTGAAGGTAGGGGATTGCCACCGGCCGCAGTACATTATCCAAGTATCGTTGGGCCGTCATAGTGCCCTGAATACGAAATAGAGGTGACATGGAATTATATGCAATAGCGCCCCAAACCATTATGCCACGTTGTCGAGCGGTGGGGCGTTCCACATTTACTGCCGGATTAGATCTGTCTCCACGTCGACGCCACACACGTATGCGGCGACTGTCACTGGATAAACAGAAGCGTGACTCATCTGAGAACACGACGTTTCGTCATTCTGTCATCCCCGTCGCTCTAGTCCGGCCCCATTCCAAGCGTTGGCGTCTATGCTGTGGGGTCAATGGCAGTCTTCTTAGCGGACGCCGTGAGTGCAGGCCACGTGCAACCAATCGACGGGAAATGGTTCTGGTCGACACGGAAACATCCAGGGTATCTTGCACATGCTGCAGGATCGAGGTACAAGTGACTTGCGGGTCTGCCACAGCTTGTCGGCGGATGCGTCGATCCACGCGTGCTGACGTCACTTTGGCTGCACCTGCACCCCTCAATCTTGCCACATTTCCTTGTTCCAACCATGTTCGCCACAGCCGATGCACCGTGCTCGCATCCATGTGGGTATCAGCTGCGATTTGACGTAAGGATCAACCCCCCTTCTCAGTCCGATCACCATACACCTCGTAAAATCGTCTATCTGCTGGAAGTGCCTTCGTTGACGGCGGCCTTGCATTCTCTCCTATTACACGTATCCTCCGAGACAAAAACAAAATTTCTTCGATAATTCGTCTGGCAGAAATAACAACACGAATATTGCCCATTCTGCAAGTTCCTTCCGTTATATCTTACTTCACGTGCGTCGGAGAGCTGCGCATTTCACATCATTCGCATAACGTAGTGACGTGCGTCTACTCTAAAATTTGCATAAATTTCTGACCACTCCTTCTTGGCGTTGCATTCTCAATGTCGAGCAGTGTATAATCATTTAAAATTTCGACAGATACAATAAATTACATGATTAAAAAATTTCCTTTCCACAAATTGGAATATTTTTCTTACCAGATTTGTTATTTTAAACCAATTGTTATAAAATAGTAATTATTAAATATAAATTAAATATATATATATATATTTTTTAAATCTAATTATTTCATCACGTAGTAAATTATATGAGGAAACTGAGAAATTTTTTCATAGTAGAAACGTTTAGGTTTTCCAAAAATCAAAACGATTATACATAAATTATGTTTAATCACGTGACTACAAGAAGGGAAATTAATTTTATGTGATAAAATGAGTCGGCTGAGGCATCCAACTCGAATTCGAATAAAGTGAATGATATACTTTCATTATAATTTATTTATGTCAGTTTTCACATTTTAAAATTCGTATTTCGATAAAAATTAAAACTTTTTTTTTTTTTTTTTTAAGTTGCTAAAAGCTTTCCTGTAAACGTTTGAAAATCTGCTTTGATTTTGTCTTGTGCAAGGCGACTGACGTGCTAAGCCCCGTTTTACCATGCACTTACACTGTTTTGCCTGACCTAGTTTCCAGTCAATACCTCCAACAAATTTTGCTGTATTGTGAGTCAGTTAGCCAGTGAGTTAACCAGTCAGTCTCTGAAAGTACTCATTTAACAATATATACTGTATCCTTGTGGAATCCTTTTTGATATATATGTATAACATATAGAAATAACACGAATATTTATAAAGATATGCTTTTGACAAATGTTTTGCTTGTAATATGAAAGGGTTTCAATATTTTTTTTTCCTTCAAAATTCAACAAATTTGACAAAACATTAGAGAAACATTGTTTTAAATTATAAAATGCATATATTTAATTTTCAGTGGGCAACGTATGTCAAAAGTTCATTTGAATAAAGTAAATTTAATAAAGTAATTGTCAAAAGAATGCACTGATTTTTATTTTTTTGCTGATAGCTGCGACTTTATAAGGATCGAGCCCACAACCTCTTGATGCATAACCCGAAGCTTTGCCTCAGAGCCTCGGCATTCGCAAATGAAACAAGTTTCATTATAAAATTGCAAGAGTGAAATGAATAGTTAAGAAAAAAAATATTTAAAAAAGAGAGAGAGAAATTCCTACTCGAAGCTGTTATAAGAAAAGAAACTTCTCAGAAATGAGATGGTGCGGCTTATTTTTGAGAAGTGTGTTTTAACAGCGTATATTATTCAAAGGATATATAAAACAAATTAAAGGCAACGCCTTTCATGAAATTAAATTATTAGTAATTATATTTTTTTTTTTTTACGAATATTCCCATTTTTGAGAAAGCAACCAACGGCTCTCGCCTTTTTTGAGAAAAATCTTCTGAGAAAGATATGAGTAGGCTCATCTTTTCATTTTTAAGTAGTTTATATATAACAGTGTTCAGGCGATAAATAAGCACAAGCTATTTATGTTTCAGGATAATGTTTCTCTAGACGTTTTGTCATGCTTTCTGCAAGCTTTGAAAAAGTTTGTTGAAACCCATTCTTGTGATAAACAAAAAAAAAAAAAAAAAAGTATAAAATTTAATAATTTTTCGAAATTTTTTTTATATATAGTCAAGAACACAGAAAATTGTTAGCTCACGGAGAAAGAATAATCGGAACAAATATAATACAACCCTTATATCGCATATTTCTTCACCCTCTTAGATTCTTTTAAAAATTGTTGAAATAATTTCAGAAATGACTATTAGACACATAGTATGTAAAAAGAAACAATTAGCATTTTTAAGTTTCAAGAAACTTTTTGCTTGAAATATTTGTAAATTAACCTTATTAATCTTAAATAATATTTAGTTTAATAAATAAATAAATAAATAAAGCTTTTTAAAAATAAGCATTATAAACTACGAAAATTCCCAAAAGTTGCTTCTAGTCAAAATAATAGCCTGGGCCTTCTTCAAGTAAAAAACTAGAGGTTCAGAAGTGAAAAAGAAATTGAAAGAAAATATTTAATTTACCAATGTTTAAAAAAAAAAAAAAAAAACTGTTATTATTACAATTATAATTATAATAATTATTATTACTATTTTCAGAGTGAAAATATGATTTATTAGAAAGTGATTCACGATAAATAATTTACAAATTACTACTCTAAATGTTTCAAAGAACAATAAAATTTCGTTATGTTTTGATTAAACAAAAACATTATTATAGTCCTAACAGAATAATTATACAACCATGGGAACCAAAGTTTTGTTTTTAGATATTCCCTTTATGTTTTCTCAATTCTTGATTAATTATTTTTCTGAAAAATGTCAATAATATATAAAATATAAGGTTATGTAACTGACAATAGTTTTTAGAACTTAAATATCAACTGAAACTAATTCATGGGGCGTTTGGCATAATCAAGAGATTTGAAAAGGTAGTTTCGAGATAACATTGAAAATATGTATTAATTTCAATGACATACGAGGTGTGGCTATTAAATAACGAGACTATTGCTGCTACAGATGCACTACATATGCGCCAAATCCGAAGGACCGACAGCTAAGTAGCGTAAAGCCTTCTCTTTCGATTGCAGCGCCTCCCGTGTTTGTAGAGAAATTAGTCTGGCCGTAACCTTCGTTTGTGTAAGAGGTGTTTGCTTCGTTTTGCCGAAAACGTGATAGGTGTAAAAGAAGAGCAAAGAATTGTCGTAAAATTTCCTGTGAAACTTGGTAAAACCGCTAGTGGATCTTATCTTTTATTGAAACAAGTTTATGGCGATGAATGTTTATCACGTGTGCGAGTTTATGAGTGGTTCAACCGTTTCCAAGATGGCTGAGAAGACTTTGGAGATGATGACCGAAATTCAAAGCGATGAGGATCTTTTTGTTTCGACATTCATGGTATTGTGTACCTTCACTGGGTTCCTGAATGCCAAACTATTAATCCACATTACTATCTTGAGGTGCTTGCTCAACTCCGTGAAGGGGTAAGGAAAAATCGAACCGAATTGTGGAAGAACAAGTCATGGGTTCTCCATGAAGAAAACACGCCGGCTAACACGTTATTGTCTGTCAAGACGTTTCTATAGCCAAATACAATATCCCAGTTTTAGACCATCCGCCTTATTCGCCTGACCTGGCTCCATGTGATTTTTATCCGTTCCCCAAAGTTAAATCTGTATTAAAAGGAACACGATTTGAGTCAGTTAAAGCTGTGAAAGAAAAAGCGGCACGCCTCATGCAGGAGCTCACAGGACAAGACTTCCAGCACTGCTTTGAACAAAGGAAAATTCGCATGGAGCGTTGTAGGGATAGAGGAGGGGTGTATACTGAAGGTGATAATAACTGAATATGTATAAATTTAAAATAAAATGTTTTACAGCAATAGTCTCGTTATTTAATAGCCACACCTCGTACACTTACACCAATTTTCAAGTATTGTCGCAGTATAATCTAATTCTTTTGTGTAGAACGAACAGTGAATGATTTCCATACCATATTCTTCACGAAACATGCTTTTAAGCATTAATATATATATGTATATATACATATATATATATATATTCGTTTCATTTAGTTTTGTGCAGTCTATTGATGTTTAAACTCTACTTAGCTGCAAATTTCCCCATAGATGTGTTGTAAAATCTTGCTCAAAAGTTTAGCAAGATTTGCAAATGACCATTTTTTTTTTTTTTTTTTTTTTCCAATTTAGAAACTTATCTCTAGATGAAATGTTTTCAAACATTGGGTATTTAAATAACTGGGTCTTCCACATATTTTTGAATGAAGATTGGTTTAAGACAACATTAAGAGGGCCGATAACAAATTGAACAAAATCAATAACATTTATGATCACCCTGTACCGCTAAGTGGACAAAATGAACTGTAACTTTAGATGTTATATATTAGGATATGTAATCGTATAGATCCACAAATATTTGTGGACGAATTTGTGCGAAAATAGTATATTAAATAACTGGGATATAAGCATTTCTTTTACAACTAAAAAAAAAAGAAAAAAATAGTTTTTAATATACAGCGTTGTAAACGAAAATTATTCCTACTTTTACATAAAATTAAAAACGATTTTGAAACAATACACTGCAATCGGAATATAAATATCTTAAATATCTTGTGAAATATGAGCATTTTAATTAAAAACGTTTTCACTATGCATGTGCGAAAGATAGAAAAAATTTTATTGCGTAGGTTGAAAGTTAGATATATTGGGCAACATTTGTCAAAAGTGCATTTAAGTAGAGTAAAAATTAAGCAAATTATCGCCAAAATAATGCGCTAGATTTTAGGTACTTTCCAAGAGTTGAAATTTCATAATAGGTTTTTCGCAAGTTCCGCAGTTAATTTAAAGATCTAATTATTTCAACCACGCTCCAAATTACTTTTTTATGAGAAACCTCTTATAAGCTTGTAACTCAAACATATTTTGTTTATTTACGAAAATTTGCGAGATCATAATAGTGTTGCGTACTTGGGGGTTCGTGAGTTGTCCGAGAAAGGCGAAACTTACAAAAATTTCAGTAATTTATTCACAGAAATTTTCAGAAAAATACAGGTATATAAACCAAGTATCAGCTTCAATTCAGCCAGTAAACACAGCTTAAACAACAGCTGTCAATAGCAAATCCACAGTATAAATTTTATAGCAATAACACATAAAGTAAAGTCTCTTCCAAAGAGGCTCAAAACAATGCAAGCATTAGCGAAACTGACTAAGGCTGGGATTGTGGTGCCTCGTTCTTAAGTCTGATCTTAAATCTTACGAACTTTCGTAGATAGGCGTGGTTAAGAACGATCTTAACTTGGTATTGCGGTGCCTCAAGCGTAAGTCCTCCGCGTGTCCTCGTAAAAGAAAGCCAGCCAGCCAATGGGAGACGCAGAGCGAGTTATGTTGTGATTGCGCGCGCATCCAGTTACAATTCGACGTAAGATAGCTCTGAAGTTGTCGTAAGTAGTCGTAAGATAGTGAGGCACTGCAATACGACTTGCGTTTTGTTTAAATCTTAAGACAGAGTTTGTGCTTAAGACAGTGTTGAACGAGGCACCGCAATCTCAGCCTAACTCTGATCTCAGACTGAACTGAACAAGCCTTGGCGAAGTAACGTCCCTTTTTATATTCCTGTAGAAAAGTGTGGAAAATTCCCGAAATTTCCGTATCTCATCAGCCAATGAGATTAGAGCTTCCATATTTGGTATATACCTAATAAGGATTTTCTTGCTAAGGTCGCCAAAATATCGCCAAGCAGGGAAAAAATCGCCAAATTTGGCGCCAAATCCATTACCTGCCTTATTGTAGCTTTCTAATGCGTTTTTAAGGGAAAATAAGGCTATTTTAACGCTAAAACGACTAGAAATGCACAAAATTAGCACTTTATCAACTTACCAAGCCTCTTCGAAAGAATTTATACAAAAATAAACACAATTATTTACAATTTTGTAACAATAGGTTTTTCACATAAATAAATGAAAAAAAAAAACTGCAAAGTCGTTAAAATAATTGGACCTTCAAATTAATTACGCGTTCAAATTCAAGAAAAAAAAAAAAAAAAGTGTACAGCCTACCTATACGCATGTAAAATGTCAGGTTTTTCTTTTTTTGGTTATATATATAAAATTGCAACAAGAAGAAAACGTGTAAAAAAAGAAGGCTTGTTTCAAGAGCAGTACGGAGAAACATGCCTTTTCTATTAAATTCTATCCAGTTTTCTCTCTCACCTGTTTATTTTATTTATTTATTTATTTTTTCTAGTAACACTCATTGATTTAACAGAATCCTAGTTTTAAGCATACAAAAATTATTTTATAACTGTATGTTAAATTTCTTTAATTTATATTCAAATTCAATAAAAAAAAAAAAAAAAAAAGACAAAAACCACATTACTGCTTGCTTGATCCTGCGAATGATTCGTTTAAAAAGCAATAAAAGATGTTTAAAAAATACTATTAAAGTTAATTTTCTATGTTTTAATCTGAGAAATTTTACGTAAAAATGAGGGCTACCTATTGTACAATTACACTAAACGACAAAAAAAAAAAAAAAAAAAAAAAAAAAAAGGTGCACTTGGATGTTTTCCTTTTCGCCTTCTACAACCGCCAATTTTATCGTTTAAAAAGCAAATTTTCGAACAGATTTTACTATGTTGTCCTCCACATACACTTTAGCTTTGAGTCTAGTGTTAAAAACAAAATGCAATTGTCAGGAAAATTGTAATTTTAGAATTTATTTCAAAAATGGTAAGAATAAGGCAGTTAACGATGCCACAAAAAGTATTAATTTTTAAATGAAAATAAAAAAAATATTTTAATGCGTGAAATGGCAAAATAATTAAATGCTAGCGGAATATTGGTAAAATGAATTTTAGCAAAATATAATTTTTTTTGGCCGTTTAAACTGGGAATTTGGCTTTAGGCGGTCATGTTGCTCATCCAAGCAAGATAACCGCAAGTTAAAATGCGAATGTTTAAAAAATCGATTTGTATCATGTTCAGAACTTAAAAAAGATTTTAAAAAAGCGTATAGTAAATTACTTTCTTCAAAAACAATGCGGGAACAATTAAACAAAGCGGGTTAAAGAACGGAAGATCTGCGAAAAAAGCCATTATTAAGGAAAATAATTAGAAAAACAATACTTTAGTTGATTAAAATTTAAAAACATTATCAGTTAATTATTAGGCTGAACTGTTTTTCTCTGATGAATCAAGTTTTCTTTATTTCGTGTAGTTGAAAAAAGCTAGAATGAAGACGAAAATGTGACAGATTTAATGAAAATCGCACTTTTAAAACAGTGACAAATTCTCCGTACATTATGGTACGGAGGTGCATAACTTTTCAAACACTCGGGGAAATTTTTATGCTCAAGGGATCAATTAACTCGAAATAAAACACAATCTGCATAAAAGTGGTGCCTGACCGACTATTTTGGAGGTATCTTAGACATTTCCGTAAACAGCATTTGAAAATAATAAGGCACCTTACTACACGGCGTCTGTGGTAAGTTTATTCACTTCAAATTGTCAAAATTTCTTATACATTCCCATGAGAACCTATAATTCTGTAAGTAATTATACTTTTTTTCACTTTAAGTTAAATACCACAAAGGATATAGTAGAATTTCTTCTTTACCAGACATGGAAATGGTCAAAATCGCGATCCGCTCGAAAATGTTTCGTCTATAAAAAGCAGGGGGAGAGGGGAGAGGATTCCAAATTTGCTGCCTATAACTCTGCCAGAACTAGAAAAATTTATTTGTGATATTTGGCGCATTGAAATTTCTGAGATTTATATTAAAACACTGTATAAAACTATGTCATTGCGCATTAATGCGGTAATTCCATATAAAGGTGGAATTAACCCAATGCAGAATACATATTTTTAACAAAAAATTGCTTAGATCTAACAAATAAATAGTTTTATTTCATATATTAAAATATAACTTGTTTATTTCATATAATAAATCATAATAGAATGCAAAGTGTATAGTTATTGCATTATGTTCAAAAAGAAAGTTTTATGCAGATTTTTAAAAAGTGCTTCGTAAAGTGCAATAAACCGAATTATTAAATCGAAAATATACATAGGTATCATTTCATACCTTTGGTATCATGCAAACAAGACAGATTTATTTGTTTCAAACATGAATTTTAAAGTTATTACAAATAAAAAAAGATATAAGTCATTTTTTCTGCAGTGCGGCTTTTTTTTTTTTTTTTTTGTCGCTTAGTCAGTGTATGTTTTGTTTTTACAAAAGTTTCTTTATATACAGAAAAGTAAGAAAAATTAGCATACTATTGTATAAAAGTTTTTCAGTCCTTTACAGCTAATGTAATCCAGGTTCAGACTTAGTTGGTAATAACAGCAAACAAGCGACCTGTTATGAACCTTCTAAATTAATTTATAATTATAAAATATTGTGCATTAAATTTTATAATTTTTTTTAAGCAAATATAACCTAGGAGCCCTAAAAGCTGGATAACCGTAAACACAGTAATACAGTAAATTTCTGCTACAAATAGAGAAATTATTATACATGTATATATATATATATATATATATACCGGGTGATTCAAAATAGATGTTACAGCAATTATATCGTAAACTAAGAAAGATAGAAACATACTTCCAATTACAAAATTAGAGCAAATTAAGAGTAGGTTTCAGATATGGCATTTTTTTTTTGTCAGAGGGGCTGTATACGTATTAAATACGAAATTTAATTTTTATACGGCCCCTTCTATCATATGACTTATATTTAGAAAAATATTCTCCTTGCTCTAACAAGCAAAAAAAAAAAAAAAAAAAAAAAAAAATACGTGTGGCACTCGAGGACTGCCGCGGTAAAGCCATTGCATAGCATTTTTTATCAACTTATGCAATTATAATTATTTATTTATTTTATTTATGCAGTATTTTTTTTTCTTTGATATTAATTCAAGTTTTTTCTTTGATATTAATTCAAGTTACACTTTTTGAGCGTGGTGACCCATAAGAAATTTTTTTATTTTTTTATTGAATAAATGAGAATATATCCGCAATGGGAATATATCAAAAATATCCGCAATCGATTTGTAGGTATCGAAAACCTCGATGTACCAAATTTGAATGATCTAACTCTATTTTTTTAGAAAAGGTATTTTAATAGGTTTTCAAAGGCCTAAAGTCGAATGGGGATATTCAAGTTTTTTCTTTGATATAATTTCAAGTTACACTTTTTGAGCGTGGTGACCGATAAGAAAACAAATTTTAATAGAGAAAAGGTATTTAATAGGTTTTAAAGGCCTGCAAGTCGAATGGGGATATACAAGTTTTTTCTTTGATATTAATGAATAAGATAACAATAATGAAAAGAAAACAAGTATTAATAGAGAAAAGGTATTTTAATAGGTTTTAAAGGCCTGCAAGTCGAATGGGGATATTCAAGTTTTTTCTTTGATATTAATGAATAAGATAACAATAATAAAAAGAAAACAAATATTAATAGAGAAAAGGTATTTTAATAGGTTTTAAAGGCCTGCAAGTCGAATGGGGATATTCAAGTTTTTTCTTTGATATTAATGAATAAGATAACAATAATAAAAAGAAAACAAATTTTAATAGAGATAAGGTATTTTAATAGGTTTTAAAGGCCTGCAAGTCGAATGGGGATATTCAAGTTTTTTCTTTGATATTAATGAATAAGATAACAATAATAAAAAGAAAACAAATATTAATAGAGAAAAGGTATTTTAATAGGTTTTAAAGGCCTGCAAGTCGAATGGGGATATTGAAGTTTTTTCTTTGATATTAGTTCAAGTTACACTTTTTGAGCGTGGTGACCGATAAGAAAACAAATTTTAATAGAGAAAAGGTATTTAATAGGTTTTAAAGGCCTGCAAGTCGAATGGGGATATTCAAGTTTCTTCTTTGATATTAATTCAAGTTACATTTTTTGAGCGTGGTGACCGATAAGAAAACAAATTTTAATAGAGAAAAGGTATTTAATAGGTTTTAAAGGCCTGCAAGTCGAATGGGGATATTCAAGTTTTTTCTTTGATATTAATGAATAAGATAACAATAATAAAAAGAAAACAAATATTAATAGAGAAAAGGTATTTTAATAGGTTTTAAAGGCCTGCAAGTCGAATGGGGATATTCAAGTTTTTTCTTTGATATTAATGAATAAGATAACAATAATAAAAAGAAAACAAATTTTAATAGAGAAAAGGTATTTTAATAGGTTTTAAAGGCCTGCAAGTCGAATGGGGATATTCAAGTTTTTTCTTTGATATTAATGAATAAGATAACAATAATAAAAAGAAAACAAATATTAATAGAGAAAAGGTATTTTAATAGGTTTTAAAGGCCTGCAAGTCGAATGGGGATATTCAAGTTTTTTCTTTGATATTAATGAATAAGATAACAATAATAAAAAGAAAACAAATATTAATAGAGAAAAGGTATTTTAATAGGTTTTAAAGGCCTGCAAGTCGAATGGGGATATTGAAGTTTTTTCTTTGATATTAGTTCAAGTTACACTTTTTGAGCGTGGTGACCGATAAGAAAACAAATTTTAATAGAGAAAAGGTATTTAATAGGTTTTAAAGGCCTGCAAGTCGAATGGGGATATTCAAGTTTTTTCTTTGATATTAATTCAAGTTACATTTCTTGAGCGTGGTGACCGATAAGAAAACAAATTTTAATAGAGAAAAGGTATTTAATAGGTTTTAAAGGCCTGCAAGTCGAATGGGGATATTCAAGGGTTTTCTTTGATATTAATGAATAAGATAACAATAATGATAAGAAAACAAATTTTAATAGAGAAAAGGTATTTTAAAAGGTTTTAAGGGCCTGCAAGTCGAATGGGGATATTCAATTTTTTTTGTGATATTAATTCAAGTTACACTTTTTGAGCGTGGTGACCGATAAGAAAACAAATTTTAATAGAGAAAAGGTATTTAATAGGTTTTAAAGGCCAGCAAGTCGAATGGGGATATTCAAGTTTTTTCTTTGATATTAGTTCAAGTTACACTTTTTGAGCTTGGTGACCGATAAGAAAACGAATTTTAATAGAGAAAAGGTATTATTTAATAGGTTTTAAAGGCCTGCGAGTCGAATGGGGATATTCAAGTTTGTTCTTTGATATTAATTCAAGTTACACTTTTTGAGCGTGGTGACCGATTAGAAAACAAATTTTAATAGAGAAAAGGTATTTAATAGGTTTTAAAGGCCTGCTAGTCGAATGGGGATATTCAAGTTTTTTCTTTGATATTAATTCAAGTTACACTTTTTGAGCGTGGTGACCGATATAAAACAAATTTTAATAGAGAAAAGGTATTTAATAGGTTTTAAAGGCCTGTAAGTCGAATGGGGATATTCAAGGTTTTTCTTTGATATTAATGAATAAGATAACAAATTTTAATAGAGAAAAGGTATTTAATAGGTTTTAAAGTCCTGCAAGTCGAATGGGGATATTCAAGTTTTTTCTTTGATATTAATTCAAGTTACACTTTTTGAGCGTGGTGACAGATAAGAAAACAAATTTTAATAGAGAAAAGGTATTTCAATAGGTTTTAAAGGCCTGCACGTCGAATGGGGATATTCAAGTTTTTTCTTTGATATTAATTCAAGTTACGTTTTTTTGAGCGTGGTGACCGATAAGAAAACAAATTTTAATAGAGAAAAGGTATTTAATAGGTTTTAAAGGCCTGGAAGTCGAATGGGGATATTCATGTTTTATCTGATCTACTTTATACACAAATTTTACGCGTACAGCTATTCACTGTTGTACATAGATGATAGATACCTATACACCTATATACTTTCTCACAAACAGCTGCTTACGTATTCGTCCGATTTCGGAGCAGCTCGTCTCGATCCGTGCGAGCTTCGTACAGCCGAATTCTACCGAAGTCTGCCGAACTGTGTTAGGTTTTTTTTTCGTTACGGAACTTTTTGATTCGGTCGCCGCGCTCAAAGCCCGCGATAAAAGCTATACAATAGCTTAAAATCATCTCTCTAAGTCAAAATCTCGCTGAGTTATTGCAATTTGAAAATGATGACTTACACCACTTTTTTTTCAATTTTGGCATCTATTTTTCGACGCCAACGGGCTAACTTTAGGGGGTTATCTATGAGTTGAGAAAAATTAAAAAAGATCCTTTATTTTAAAATAGCAACTAAAATCGTTCAAACGCGTGAAATCAACAATTTTAAGAATTTAATGCAAATTTACATTATTTCGTGTTGTTAAAAAATTTAATAGTTAAATTTCTGAGGGGGTCACCTGCAAATTAAAACACGTTAAGAGAGGGAAAAAATAAAAGACTATCAAAAGCGTGTGAAATTTTCGCACTTTATTTTTACCACTTTCCATCATGGTTGATAAATTTAATGACTTCGACTCTTTAACAATTCCAGCAAGATTGAAAAGTGTTAATGACTTCGATTTGTGTGTCTGTCCATCCGTCTTTCTGTCTGTCTGCACTCTAACTCCCATGAATATTCATAGAATTTCCTGAAACTGTTATATGTTATTTGAGGTCACTATCGAATGTTCCTTATTGAAAATGGAGTGAATACATCTGCTAGCTTGTGCACAGGGTCACGCGAAAGTATTCCAAAGCATTGTGTTCTATGAGAGGTACTTTTATAAACCATATTTTAATACCTTTAATTTATGCATATATTAATAAAATTGAAATACGTTAATATAGTTTTCTATCGGATATTTTCTATAGAAAATGGAGTAAACACCATCACAGGTTTGTATACAGGGACACCCGAAAGTATTCCAAAGCATTGCGTTCTATGTGAAGATATTTCTATAAACCAAAATTTAATTACTTTGCATAAATCTTAATTAAATTGAAATATGTTATTCATGTGCACAAAAGAATGCTTTCTATACTGTACAGTACGACTAACATTAGATTTACAGGGCACGCAAAAATATTCAGTTACGTTAAGGGTTATTATTGGACATTTGCTGGAATTGTATTTTCGTTTACATTAAAATTTTCTAACAATTTTTAACTGTGAATAAGATTTCAATTTGCATTTTTTTTTTTTTTTGTCTGACTGTCCATCTGTCCGTCTGCCCGCTCCGAGCGTCTGTAAATATTTTCAGAAATGATATATGTTATTCAGGTTTACTATATGATATTCCCTATTTAAAATGGCATTAATTAATTCTTTACAAATGGTTTATGTACAGGAACGCGCAAAAGATGCTAATGTATTGCGTTTTGGGACAGATATTCTTATGAATTACATTTAAATAACTTTATACTGTAAAAATCATAAGGAAATTCATATTTATTATTAATATTCTAAAATAATGATTTGCATAGAATATGATATGGTATAGATGTATAATTCTATGCCAGGGGGTTACCGCCCTTCTCAACCCCCGTTTAATTATAGTGCCTATACTTATCAAAACAAAAATCAAGTCTGTTATCAATTTCCTTGAAACTTGCAAACCTTCATCAACTTTTCAAGTGGCAACTAGATATGGAATCCAAAGTACCAAATTCCCATTTCCTGTACTTATTACTTTCTCATACCCATAAGGTAGAGGAAGTATTGTTTTTGGGCCAAATTTTCGAAAGTAAGTTTTTGTTATATTTAGACGTTTTGAGGTTTCCTGAATATGAAAATCGTGTTTTTAGCGGTTGGTCTGTGTGTGTGTCTGTCTGTTATCAGTTTACCTCAAGAACAAATAGCAGCAGACATTCCAAACTTGGTATTTTAAATATGTATCATATAGGGATGCTACACTAAGTTTTCATTGAGATGAAGCAAATAGTTCGTGTACAGAGACACTCAAGAATATTCAAATACATTACGTCTATGGGGAAAATTGCAGGTAAGTAGAGTTTAACACCTATAGACTGCACTAAACCAAATGAAATGAATATATATTTTTTATATGCATAAAAACATGCCTCATGTAGAATATGGCAGGGAAATCATTTTTTATTCATTTACAGGGCTACACAAAATAACTAGAATATAATGCGACAATAGCTGAAAATTGATGGAAGTGCATTTTAGGTTGTGACGTATATTATTACTATAGGTTTATATTTAGGTGCACTTTGTGGTTTGTACATATTCTTCAAAAGATATACAGGGTTGCAAATATTTAAGCTATAATATTCTTTTTTATTGTTAGTGAAAGTGTTTTACTATAATATTTTACCATGTCCAGGAAAGCTGCTCAGGAATGGAAATGAATTCCTCATAGACGTATGATAAATAATGTATGTTTTTAAGCTAAATATGCATCGCTTGTGTTTTGTGTATTTACACGTTTTAAGGCTTCCTTATTACCAAAGCCATATTTTTTAATGTTTGATTATTGCCTGCGTCGAAAAATTTCAGGAAACGAATAATTTCCGGAGATCCTCCTCACACAGAACTAATTATCATTAAAACTCTTCCGAAGCCTAACTTGAATTATTTTAACGTAGGTTTACATAACAGTAGTCTTTATGTTACCTCTTAATTTCCAACCTGTATTTATGGTATTAAATTTCAGGGTAATAGAAAATCGTGTGAGTGGCACACCAGATTATGTGTTGTTAAATTATGCTGATAATTCATATATATACAGATCAACGAATAAAAATTTACCTTCCATATTCAGGAGGCCTCAAAATGTCATATTATACAGAAAAAAATCGCTCTCCAAATGCTACTTTGTTTACAGTATGGGTATGAGAAATTAATTTTGCGTTCTGTGTCAGCAGTGTTCTTCGAAAAAAAAAAAAAAAAAAAAAAATGCAGCAAACACTTACACCAATTACATTTAATAATAATAAAAAAAAATGTTTACCTTAATTTTTGGTAGCCCTGTATATTGTCTAAAAACTATATACACATGACTTTGTGTACGTAAATTTAGAGTTATATGTAAAACAAATAACACAAAATGAAATACACTTCCAGCAATTCCCAAGTATAGCTCCAATATATCGAAATACTCTGGGTAACCCTGTAAATGAATGATGAATGGTTGCTATACCAGAATCTACATAAAAGATGCTTTTATGCTTATAAAAAATTTGTTCTTTTCATTTTGTTTAAGGCGGTCTGTACATGTCACACTGTACATATGAGAAATTTCGCTCACAGACGTAATGTATTTGAATTCTTTTGGATGACCCTGTAAACAAACAATTGTCTGATCATAACGAATACATTAGTGTAGCACCGCAATATGATACGGATTTAGAATGTCGAATTGGATTTTCTGCTACTATTTGTTCTTGAGATATTCTAATAACACACATACACACACACACAGAGAGAGAGAGAGAGAGAGAGACCAACCACTAAAAACATGATTTTAGAATTCAGAGGATCTGAAAACGTGCAAATGTAACAAAAGCTAATTTTCGGAAATTTGACTCAAAAACAATTCTTTCTCTACACCGTGTATATGAGTAAGAGAATGTATAAAGAAAGAAAAATGAATTTGAAAATTCCCTTTCAGTACATAAATTATTCATAAATTTTATTTGCTAAATTATCAATGAGTATTCTCTTGTGTATTTACTAGGGAAAAGAGACATAACAGGTTAAAATAGCCGTCTTTCCCTGAATGATTTCTTTTTCTCTCCCCCCCCCCCCGCCAAATGCTGATCAACGTGTGCCTTATTACAAAAGCAATAGTAATTCACTTTTGATACAACCCCTTAAGACTTGGCGAAAAATGCTAGAATTTTCAAATTGCAATAACTCAGCGAGATTTTGACTTAGAGAGATGATTTTTTTTTTTTTTTTTTTTTTTTTTTTATTGTTAGAGCCAGGAGAATATTTTTCTAAATATAAGTCATATGATAGGAGGGGCCGTATAAAAATTAAATTTCGTATTTAATATGTATATACAGCCCCTTGTACAAAAGAATGCCATATCTGAAATCTACTCTTAATTTGCATCAATTTTGTAATTGGAAGTTTGTTTCTATCTTTCTTAGTTTACGAGATAATCGCTGTAACATCTATTTTGAATCACCCGGTATATATATATCAATACAAAAAACCCTTAACGGGTTAAAAGTTTGTGACGCAGCACTGTACTTTATGGCTATAAGAATTAGAAATACGGGTCTTAAAAATAATGATATCAAATTTTCAGTGACGCTTTGATATTAATTAAATTACACATAGATTTTCTTATTTGAATTTGCTTTTTCCTTTTATTTATATTTACAGTGTAAACGTTATTTTCAAGATAAAATAATATATAGCATTTACTCATTGATACCATTCCATTCACATCTCTTATACTATGAAAGCATGTGTTTTAAAAGAAATTATATGAAATTCCAGTAACGCAGTGGTGTTACATTAAGTGATTTGTTTTTAAATTTCTCTGCAATTATTTTTTTTGCATATTAAAGTATATGTGCACATTGAAATATTGCTTTTAATTTTCAAATACGCTGTCAAATATATCACTTTCATTAAGCTTATATTATGTACCGAAATATATTTATTTCAATGAATTATTCTATCTTTTGCGTCACGCCATCCAAAACTGAAAAAAATTTCACAGTTTTTTTCTTTGCATCACGATATCTATTTGCATGCATTTTCAATTTATTTGGATGAAATGACACAAAGTAAACATTTCCATATATTTTACTTACAGTTTTGGATGGCGTGACGCAAAAGATAGAATAATTCATTGAAATAAATATATTTCAGTACATAATATAAGCTTAATGAAAGTGATATATTTGACAGCGTATTTGAAAATTAAAAGCAATATTTCAATGTGCACATATACTTTAATATGCAAAACAAAATAATTGCAGAGAAATTTAAAAACTAATCACTTAATGTAACACCACTGCGTTACTGGAATTTCATATAATTTCTTTTAAAACACATGCTTTCATAGTATAAGAGATGTGAATGGAAAGGTATCAATGAGTAAATGCTATATATTATTTTATCTTGAAAATAACGTTTACACTGTAAATATAAATAAAAGGAAAAAGCAAATTCAAATAAGAAAATCTATGTATAATTTAATTAATATCAAAGCGTCACTGAAAATTTGATATCATTGTTTTTAAGACCCGTATTTCTAATTCTTATAGCCATAAAGTACAGTGCTGCGTCACAAACTTTTAACCCGTTAAGGGTTTTTTGTATTGATATCATTACTTTTTAGGGGTTAATGATCAAAACGTAAAATTAAAGGAGCATGGTAATGAGTTATAACACTGTATGAAAAGTGTTGTTTTATAGGTCATACTCGAACAAAATAACAAACTAAATAAAATTTCAAAATTTTATAAAAAGTGATAAAAAAGATGGAAACATGCAACATTACAAAGGCATAATATAGTACATTTTAAAAATGACAAAAATTTCTTATTTATATTTATTTCTTATTATAATTTTTTAGGTATAGATTTGATTTAAAAGAGAAAAATAAATAATAATAGAAAAATCTTTAAAAAGTGAAAATTTTATACTGGTAAATATTTAAGTAGTATAGTTTGTTATGAATTTAATTATAAAAAAATCTTAATCTATTCAAAATTTTATTATAGCTTAACATTTTGAATTTTTTTTTTATATACTAGAAACTTAATGAGCAAATTAATTATTTTCAAATTCTGTTTTAAGAATTTTTTCAATCCGTAGTTTAAGTGATTTATCACCTAATTTTGAAAAAATTACAAATATTTGCATATGATTATCATAGTATTTGTCATTTTTATGAAAATAAAGGAAAATTATTTTGTTGTTGCAATCACCTTTTAAAATAGAACCAATTTTGAAAGTTAACAACGTATCAGCATGAAAACAATGTAAATACAAAGAATATTTTTGATAAACAAATGTCATATAAAATACAAGTACCTAAATAAATAACTCATTTAATATATATATTAAAAAAAGAAAAATATTTTTTTTTGTTTATTTTTGACGCTTCCCGATAGATGGAACCAAAACGATTATTTGATATTCAGTATTTCAGATGGAAGAGAAGAAATTTCTCCGCGAAACTGCCGCATCACGGTATTTACGGAGTAAAAAATAGTTCGATTTTTAAACTGAGTTATAAAAAAAAAAACAAGAGTTTTCCTAGGGAAAAGGGAGATGTCAGGCACATCAGATAAAAGCGATTAATATCATATATAAATTAAACTAAATTCGTTCGAGCCATATTCGAGAAAAAATTCTTACACATATAGTCCGTCCATTTATAACTTAAATGAGCCAATTCATATCTCGAAATATATTGCACGCAGAAATGTAGCGATTTCAGGATAATCAGACAGAAGGTGAAAGTCTATTTTATAAATATCAGAACATAACCTCCCATATTTCCTGAGATATTAAGTATCGGCTTTCAGCGGTTTCTTTGATCTTAAAATTCCTGTATATATAAGTGTCGCAGTTTTCGTTCGTTTTTCCGTTTCCGCTGAGTGTCGTGGCGTTCGTTTGTTCTGGCGCTTGAGTCACTAGAAAAACTGCCGTTTTTCATGATATTATACATATAGTCCGTCCATTTATAACTTAAATGAGCCAATTCATATCTCGAAATATATTGCACGCAGAAATGTAGCGATTTCAGGGTAGGATCAGACAGAAGGTGAAAGTCTATTTTATAAATATCAGAACATAACCTCCCATATTTCCTGAGATATTAAGTGTCGGCTTTCAGCGGTTTCTTTGATCTTAAAATTCCTGTATATATAAGTGTCGCAGTTTTCGTTCGTTTTTCCGTTTCCGCTGAGTGTCGTGGCGTTCGTTTGTTCTGGCGCTTGCGTCACTAGAAAAACTGCCGTTTTTCATGATATAGTAGAAAGTTCTTCTTTTTTCTCGACCTTGCTTGCCGCAACTACTGAATCCTAGCTAGCTGATCATGTGACGGAGTATCGGAACATGAGAGGAAATGCGTACTGATGACGTGGATGGCGCTACTTCCTGAACGGGCTGCTGCTAAGAGCGTTGGAGGAATGAGATTCAGTTTTCGACGGAGCTTGTGTGCTTGACGGACGCAATGCCTGTATTTGATAACTTTGGTTTTCACATTCGACGCCTTTAGTGAAGTGCCAAATGATTTATCTATGTGACGAGATGTGGACAAAATTCAACGTACTATTAAAATAACTTTTGATAAGCAACTTTAAATGCTCACTAGCATCTATGTAAATATTGTAATATAATTTAACTTTCATTATTAAAATTTAAATAATTAGTAAATAATAGAATTAGTATTCTTAAAGTTCTTAAACGCCCACAACCCACTGGATACTATATCAGAAGTGGGATATAACGTTAATCTTTAGTTAACATCGCTCGTAATTGATTAGGATCGAGAATAAACAGTATGTTTTGATTTAACTTAAATTTTGGATTGAACGCACTACAAACTTTTATTGAACTGAACTGTCTATTTAAAAAAAAAAAAAAAAAAAAAAAAACTGTTCTTATAATACGAACTGAACTTTTAAATGGAAAAATTGCATAAACTTGGAATTTCTTCATATGCTTAATGCATATTAGTCCAGTCAATAAATACATTGTACCTTGCAAAAGGTGGGGTAGAAGATTTTATTTTTTTAATTTGTACATATTAGTACTAATATGCAAAAAACGAGTTATCCAACATGGGCGGCCCCGGGAGAATTTTTGTCAGCTGAAAAACTTCGAAAATTTACTAGTTTTTTGGTTTTTTTCGAAATATCTCAGAAATGGCTGAATTTAGCGATATTTTTCTATTGTAATGTTTAAAGAGGATTAAATTTCCTACAATTTACTTCATTACACCTTTTTTGTAGTACTAATAGCAAGCGCGTAACAGCTTCTTAAAAATAAGCAGTTTTCTCAAATTCGTAAAAAAAGCGCATTACTCCTTATAAATAATGTATAATAATTATTAGAATTAGAAACTTTATTTACAGAAAGCTTAACAACTTTTAATGGTATAGCTCTGATATCTGTCGTCCTTGGGATTTTTGGATTTGGTGATCAAAAACGTAATACGGAAATACACACGCCAGATGTATTTTTTTTTTTTTTTTTTTTTTTTTTTTTTTTTTTAAATATATATTGTAAGAAATACTGATTTATATTCTTGATTGTTCTCTTAACATATACCATATTAAAATAATCGTGATTTTTGAAAGGAATTAAATATGTTCGCCAGATAAATTGACGATCATTTCTTTTTTTTTTTCACTAAGGACGACAGATAACAAATCTGCTCCCTTTTAATTTTTTCCTTCCCCTTTTTACTAACTCCCCCCTTGGGCCACGCACTGACAATTCTGGCGCAACAACAATAGTCATCATCAGACTCCAATAACTACCGATGTATAGTATTCTATCACGGCAACACATAATACACACTCAAACGCATAGAAAGATAAATAAAAAAAATTAAAAAAAAATTGTATATAAATGTAAATGAATGAATATTAGGGTGCTAATAAGCAAAAACTCAATGCATTGATACATAAATATTTTAATTCTACTATTTATTAAAGTATAAAACATTAATGATATTTAGATATAATACATAATGTTGTAATTAACATTAATTCCGGCTATATTAATATTGATGATAATAACAATATACAATCTAAATTTTAAATGAACTTCATAAATAGGCAAACTTGTTTGAAGAACAATAGCAAATAATTACAAAAGTAAATTGTAGAAATTTAACTTTATACATAAATTATAGGGAGATTCATTTAGCCTTGAAACAAATAAAGAAACGTACATTAATGCATACATGTTCATTTTCTTTGTGGTTGTTTTGAAAGCTCGGGTTCTTAAATTTCAATAGTCATCAGAAGTAGAAGGAAGGTGTGTCATCCTCAAACTGTTCCTCTCCGTCTTGCAATAATTATATAAGCTCTTAGAATAGCTTATCATCTTTTTCAGCCTCGTCCAATGACGAAATTAGTACGACATTTTCTTGTTGAGGATCAGAGTCCTTGTTACTATACCAGTTTCACTGAGTATTTTATAGCCAACATTTTGGAAGCAAACTGCTTTCTTGTTGGCAGTTTCGGCTTTTAAAACATCTTCACCATATTTTTTGCAAAGGCATGATGTAACCGTTCTGATGCCAGGACGAAAATCACCCTCTATTTTATTCATCTAATATTTTATGAGGCTGGCACTCCTCCGAGTCATTTTCAGGGTAGGAGTAAATTGATTCCATTGCCTCATCAATGTTACTTGCAGGGTAGTATCCTCGTTTCATCTCACTTTTAGGACTCCAATGCAGTTTTTGATGACAAAACCTGTGATACTCAGCATTTATAGCAACTAAACCTTTTACATTTCCGATGCATTCAAGTACTTTTTTTTCTTCTCTCATCCCCACGATTTTCGGCACCATTTACAATTGTTTCTTTCACACCCAGTTTCATAGCATGATGGATAAAATTTCTTTCATGCTCAGGAAGTCGTTCCTGTTTTTTAAAGAAATCTTCAAGTATCCCCTCTCCACACAAGAAACACTGATCTTTAAAACTAAAACCTTCAATTCTTGATGGAAGATATGGAGCCGCACTGTTTGGACCAGCTCCATCACCAGTTGTATGACGCCGTACATATGCTGCAGTCATTCGCTATCGTTTGTTACAGGCATTGTGAATTCTTACTTGTTTTAGGTTCTTAAAAAAACACTAATGTTCTTCATTTTGACTTTTTGCATTGCACTTTTACAGATTTTTTGTATACCTTTCTCCTTCAGAATCTTTACTTCACCTTTATTCAAACTGATTTCGAAAATAAAACAAACACTCCGGTTATTGTAATAGAAAACGCTCACGGGTTGAAACAGTACGTTCGCACGTTCGAACTGAACTCAATAACATATATTGATGTTCAGCCGAGGCACAGCATACTACAGGATGAGAAGACGCGGGAGGAAAGGGAGAGCTTTTTAGTTGAAGGGGGGGGGGGGGCAGGCAGTTTTTTTTTTTTTTTTCTTGATACCTTCTTTGCTACGAAGCAAATGTCATTTCCTAAGCTCAGACAGCTGAATATCTCCCTTCCTTTCTTTCCGTTTTCTAATATACGTTCATGCACCGACTCATTTCTTTGAGTTGCATTTTATTAGATTGAGAAAAAATGCCAAGTTTCAAGAGGCTGTAACACGCTTGCTTTTAGTACTACAAAAAAGTTGTAATTAAGAAAATTGTAGGAAATTTAATCTTCTTTAAACTTTATAATAGAAAAATATTGCTAAATTTAGCCATTTCTGAGATATTTCAAAAAAAGTAAAAAAAGTAGTAAATTTTCGAGGTTTTTCAGCCGACAAAAATTCTCCCGGAGTCGATCATGTTGGATAACTCGTTTTTTTCATATTGACACTAATATGTACAAATTAAAAAAGAA
This sequence comes from Salticus scenicus, assembly GCA_963930645.1. Classification (NCBI taxonomy): domain Eukaryota; kingdom Metazoa; phylum Arthropoda; class Arachnida; order Araneae; family Salticidae; genus Salticus; species Salticus scenicus. The sequence goes on along the minus strand of CAWVNO010002557.1, from coordinate 141,630 downwards.
AAATCTTCTACCCCACCTTTTGCTAGGTAAGCCCTTTTTTACGTACCTATTGACTGGACTATATGGGATGAATGATTTTTAAAGTGTGTGGTAATACTTCGTGATCAACAGAAATGTTCACACCTGTGAAATCTGCTTAAACTAAAGCATCGAAGTATCTGCGAATTCTGCGGAACAGCCACGGATCATTTGGATGGAAGTTTCAATAAGAGATTTAGGATAATCAAGCATCGGCTGCTATTTTGGTTCTACAAAGGTACGTGTGATTTTGTTTTGTTGTTACAATGGTTTCGTTAGGGGATATCCCCAAAATTGGCGCTGCACTGAGGACTGAGAGCTATAGTAAGATTAAAATTCTGCATCGCTTTTTATTTAACGATGAAGGTGACAGGAAAAACCGATGCAGAATAAGAAAATTTATAGGATTTAATTTTGCTGTAGATGATGAAAATTATATTCAAAAACAAAAAATAATTGACGACAATTTTTCTTTGAACGAACTAATTCTTATATGTAATATATTAAATGTCCCTTTTGATGGGAACAAAAATGAATTGCGAGATCGACTGTTGTTAAATCTGTGCGACACAGAATTACTTAAACAAGAAAATTCCGAAAATAATTCAGATGAGAAAGATTCTCAGAATGAATCGAGCAGTGAATCCGAAAGTAGTGGCGATAATGACGTCGGAAAAAGTGACTCCTCTGTACAATGCCATATGAACGATAATAAGTGCTATGAAAATGATTGTGATTATGATGATGGTAAAATAAAAAAAAAGTATAAATTGTAATAATGGATCACTTGGTGCAACTGTTTCTTTCAATGATTTTGAAAATTCTATGTCTAAATTTAGCGGCGAACCGCATGAAAATATTATTGAGTTTTTTTCCGAATTTGAAGAATTGTCAGTAATGTTTAATTTAAATGAGGTACAAAAAATAATTTTCTGTAAGAGATCGTTGAGCGGAAACGCTCTGTTGTTTATAAGATCTGAAAAGGGACTACTAACATACAAAAAATTAAAAAATGCACTCATTAATGAGTTTAGGTTTGAGATTAACTCTGCTTCATTACATGATATGCTGAGTAAAAAGAAAATGAAAACTAATGAAACAGTTACTGAATATAATTTTAAAATGCGTGAATTGTCAAAAAACGGGCACACTGAAGATGCCGCGTTAATGCATTACGTGATCCAAGGAATTAATGACAGATCTGAACATAAAATTGTGTTGTATGGGGTAGAAACTTGCATGATTTCAAAGAAAAAATTCAGTTATATGAAGTATTTAAGAGAGATAATGATAAAAATGAATTTAGATTTGATAAAGTAGATAATGTAAAATTGAAACCCATCAGACATAACGTATATGAAAAATTTAGTCATAGAAATGAAATAAACAAAATGTGCTACAATTGTGGTGATAAAAACCATGTGTCTAGGGACTGCCCCCACAAAGCTAAAGGTTTAAAGTGTTTCTCTTGCAAACAATTCGGACATAAAAGTTCGGAGTGCCCAGGTTCGAAACAAGAAGTTGATGCATTGTATATTGGTATAAATCGTAATTTGAACAAAGATATTTTGATTAATAATGTAAATTTTAGTGGCATAATCGATACGGGAAGTGAAGCAACATTGTTGCGAAAGAGTGCTTTTGAAGAATTAAATGTAAACAAATTAAATTTTATGAGTACTACTTTGAAGGGGATCGGGAAAAGTTCAATAAAGCCGTTAGGCTCATTGGATGTCGATCTCAAAGTTGATCATTTTGAAACCAAAACTAACATTTATGTTGTTGAAAATGACGTGATACCTTACGATATAATTATCGGCATGAACGTGTTAATGTTGGGTGAAAGAATAATTAATGAAAAGGGTATCTTTGTAAAAATAAGTCTAATTCTCTCGAGGTAAATTTAGTAACAGTACTTCCAGTAAATGTATATCAAAATGAAATTAAGTCGAATGTTGTTATTGATACCCCCATTAACTTTGAGAACAAAAATTTTGGAAAATTCCCCAGAAATAAATGAAACTTTGAATAATGCTAAAAAATGTGAAAATATAACCCCTCACCCAGTTATGCGGTCAAAAAAATCAATAGAATCTCCCGAAAAGGCCATAAGTGAAAATGACGATAAAGACGAAAATGACGAAAGTGATGACGATAAGATGCTTTTGAAGGACGAAAATAGTGTAAATGATGACAGTGAGGAAGAAGAGGAACCTCGACGACAGAAACAAAGTCAAACGAGTGTTTTCCAAATAGATGATGATAGTGAGGAAGAGGAGGAGCCGCGCCGAAAGGGACGAAGTCAGACGAATATTTCCCGAATGAAGTCGCCAAATCCAGAAAACACTTATTCGAAGAAAGATGAAAAACAAGCCCTAGTTAAAAAAATTTCACAGTTAGCCGAAGAGTTGGAAAAGTTAAAAGAAAAAGTTGACGATAATTCCAAGCTCCTTAAAAGGAAAAAATCCAGACGAAAGCCATCGACGATAAATTCCATCGAGCGTAAAAGACTAAATATCCCAAAAGAAAAGACTGCCAGTGTAAATTTGAGAAAATTGTTCATCCCATCACTTCCATTGACGACCACGATTGGTGAAATAGCCATATTATTTCCCAAAGCTGTGCAAATAAAATTAGAAGTTTTCCCTACATATAAGACTGCCATCATAGACTTTTCAACCGAACATGGTGCTACAGAAGCCTTAAAAGGCATTAAAACTGAAAATGATCGATTAGAGGATCTCGAGTTCGAGTCCCAAAATAAAGATTTGAGTACACACATCAATAAACAATCTTCTAGAGCTAAAAAGAAAAATAAAACAAAATGCAAGTTGAGTGGATGGTCACCAGAGACTGTTGCCATGGGCGACCAAGTTGCCATTAAACAAAAAATGATGTACTTTGATAATTATAAAACAGTGAAAATTAAAAACGAAAATGTTGATAAAAAAATCAAAAATGGATGCCATGAAGGCTCCTATTGTACACTTACTCATGCTGAATTCCTCAAATGTGGAATAACTTATTTAAAAAAAATGTCAAAGTTGAAATGTATTGTAAATAAGTTTGTTATTATTTTGTGTTGCTTTTGTGGTTTTTTTTTTTTTTTTTTTTTTTTTTTTCAGTTTGACCGCCTGGAGGACCAGCCGGATGCAGGACGGCCGATCCTATAGTAGAAAGTTCTTCTTTTCCCCCGACCTTGCTTGCCGCAACTACTGAATCCTAGCTAGCTGACCATGTGATGGAGTATCGGAACATGAGAGGAAATGCGTACTGATGACGTGGATGGCGCTAACTTCCTCAACGGGCTACTGCTAAGAGCGTTGAAGGAATGAGATTCAGTTTTCGACGGAGCTTGTGTGCTTGACGGACGCAATGCCTGTAATTGATAACTTTGGTTTTCACATTCGACGCCTTTAGTGAAGTGCCAAATGATTTATCTATGTGACGAGATGTGGACAATTCGACGTACTATTAAAATAACTTTTGATAAGCAACTTTAAATGCTCATTAGCATCTATGTAAATATTGTAATATAATTTAACTTTCATTATTAAAATTTAAATAATTAGTAAATAATAGAATTAGTATTCTTAGAGTTCTTAAACGCCCACAACCCACTGGATACTATATATATATATATATTAATTTCTACTCTTTCAGTTAAGTTCTTTCTTGTATCAGTCAGTAACATTTTGCTGTCTTTAACATGAAGAAATTCCGTATCAATGTCTGTTTATTTTAGCAGGAATATTCTACCTTAACATGGAGAAATATTAACAAAATTTCTCTTTCAAAATTAAGATAGATAAAATGGTAGAACTTTTGACTTTTTTTCTTTTTTTTTTCTAAATACACTCTGTTAAAAACCATCTTTTAATATTTTTTATTGTCATGTTTTGTTTTAACCCAAGTTCAGAAAGACGTGCGTACATTGGTTACATAGTCGGTATAGAGTTCTTTGAAATAACTTCAAAAAAATTAAAGAAAATAATAAATTATTTATGAAGTCTTAAACAGAATCATTTTAACAAAGACTTAACCAGAAGTATTTTTCATTAGTTCTTACAAATTTTAGCTTTCTTTTTTAATATTGCTACGAATCAAAAATCAAAATCAAAATTATGCTTTTAGCCTATGCATGATACTTTTCAGTAAAATTGTTTATGCTGAAATCAGCAGTTTGACCATACGGACAATTAATACAACACAGCAATATGTAAGTTTTCTTTGTACCTTTACAGCTGAAATTCATACTATTTAAAAATCAATTGTCATATAAAATAAGTTTTATAGTCAGTGTTATGATAAATAATTTTAATAATAAATAAATAAAAAAAAAACATTTTAGAATACTTACTCCTTGATAATGTTCCATCAAAATAGTGTTATTAAGAAGTTCTTCTGGATAACCAATTACAAAAATCATATTATTTGCCTAAATAAATGAAAATGACAGTTAAATATTGAAAAAAAAAAAAAAAAAAAAAAAAAAAAAAAGAAGAAGAAGAAGAAGAAGATAAAGAAAGAAAGAGAGGGAAAAAAAAGTATATACATGAATTTAAGTTAATGTCGGGCATTTTTGCGGTGGGGAAATTACTCCAAGCGCTGTGTCGATAATGTGTGTGTTTCAATTCTCAGTTCAGTTGTCTGTTCTACTTTAGTACAACATCCACACAAGCCTAGCAGGATTGTTTATGAAGCGAATTTTGTTGTTGTTGTTGTTGTTCGTTTTGACACACGGAAACCCCGAGCCCTGGTAATGAAACAACCAGAGCTAAGGCGGTAGGGCAGCGCCTTCCGTTTTTAGTGGTGCACCATAAGTGCTGGAAGAAATATTTAGCTCGAGAAACTAGCGAAAGAAATCGGCAACTATTTTGGCATAGCTTTAGTGTGGGATATCTTGGCGATTTCAAATATTTTTTTTGCCATTTTGGCGATAAATTGAAATCTTTATCGGAATAGCGTAAGTAAAGACCTTCGCATTAATCCTCGATAAAATAGAAAATAATAATAATAATACATAATAATAAATAATAATAATAAAATTCTCCAAGAGTATCCTCGGCGACTTTTAAATCTGTGCCTACACTACTTTTGCAGACCATAAAATCAAGAAAAAACTAGTATGTTGTGGCCACCACAAGACTTTCTTCTATATTTTCCTATACAAATTCACTCAATAACAATAAAAAAAAATTACGATTTTTTCCAAGTTTTTTTTTTTTTTTTTTTTTTTTTTTTTTTTGTTAAAAGTACAAAAAAAAAAAAATATCGATAACTTTGTTTTAAATTATCACATATTTATAGTTTAACCATTCATTTTAAAGGTATTGACGAGACCTTTCGAAAGATACCCATCTTGAAAATTTACCCCCCTCCCCGGGGGTACTTCCCTCCAGGGGCGGGGAAGCGATGCCCCAACATGCACAATTTTTTTTTACTAATTAACTACTATTATTATCAATAATTCATATTAATTTTACAATCACAGGTTAACAATAACTCTCATTCTGTACATTTATACGGAATTTTGTACTATACTGCCATGTTAAAAATTTAGAAAAAATACGATCACAGCGCCACCTGTTGAGCGATTGATCCCCAAATCTAATCAGCACCAGTTTATGTCAGGGGCCAACTAAATACTAAGTTTAGATAAATTTCGTAAAAAAAAAAAAAAAAAAAAAAAAAACGATTTTTTTTTTTTTTTTCGTTAAAAGTAAAAAAAATCGATAACTTTGTTTTAAATTATCACAGATTTATAGTTCAACCATTCGTTTTAAAGATGTTGACGAGAACTTTCGAAAGATACCCATCTTGAAAATTTACTCCCCTCGAGGGGGACTTCCCCCCCAGGGGGGGTGGCAAGGCTCCTACACATACAAATTTTTTTTCCCAGTTGACTATCTCTATTACAAATAATTCTGGTAAATTTCATAATGTTTACTAAAAAATAATTCTCTTCATGCACATTTATACAAAATTTTGTCCTATATCACAATGTTAAAAATTTTGAAAAAGCGGGATGGCAACGCAACCTGTAAGACAATTTTTACCAAAAGTTGATAGGCACTAACTTATATGAAGGTGCAACTACATACCAACTTGTATGAAATTCTGCGCAGTAGTTCCTGAGATACAGTTGCCAAAAAATTTTGTCACACACACACAGACTGACAGACAGACATTTTCTAAAAATGGTCAAATCGTGTTCTACAGCTATTATAAACGTGTAAATCCATCAAAAACCCGAGGTCGAAAATTTTTACGAATCCAATACTTTCTTCTATTGAATATAGAAGCAAGTAATATATATAAGCTAATTTGATAATTGAAATTAATATTTAAAAAATGTTATGTGGACACCACATGACTTTCTTATACAGCCATTGGAATACACATATTTTTTTGAAAACTTTGATATTTTTTTTTGAAACAGCAGATTCGTAAATAAACAGATAGATACCACTCCACAAACTTTCCTAAAAAAAAAAAAAAAAAAAAAAAAAAAAAAAAAAATGCTACTCCAACAACAAATATACCGCGGAGACGAATATAGTAGTTTTTTTTTTTCAGAAATAGTACTCCACGGCTTATTACTGAATATCTCATTGGCAAATGCGCAGCTTGGAGTTCAATGAAAATCATTAGAGTATACATGGCCTACTTTTGTTCGCTTTAGCGAAAATTAATGACGAGAAACGATACATTTTACCAAAACACAATTAACTCCGTTGAAATTGAGAGAGGGTTCACTAATTCTGACGATCCTGAAATAAAATTTTCCGCCTAATTTGATTGTTAATCTCGCCAAGCTGCCAAATTTGTAGCCATCGCAGATTTTCGTCTTGGCATCAATTTTGGCTATTTGGCGACGAATTTAGTGACTTGTCAACGGAAATTGACGAAGATTTGTAATTTAGGATTGCCAAAGTTTGGAAGCTCTAACTTCAATATGAACAGAGTTCGTAGAGTTCTGGAATTTTTCGGAAAGATTCATTGGTTTACAGAGCAGAACTAAATTGTTCGAAATTTCTATGAATAACTAAGAAGATTACAAAAGTGATTATTGATGATTGTAGACTAGAATTTCCCTTTATCTTTACGTGCTACATTCTATTTGGTATTACAATAAAAGTGGAAAGAGTTTATTCATTTCCACGAAGGTAGGCGTTGACTTAGTGTCAAATTAGATATTTAAATGTGGCAAAAAGTGGTATTTTAGGATTCCCAAAGTTTAAGAACGCTAACTTTAATATGAGTCGAATTGTGAAATATTTTATAGTGATTCATTGGTTTCTAGCGTAGAACTACTTCGAAAATTTTGTAAACTACTGACAATACTCTCGGTGATTTCACATTTCATTCAGACTCCTTAATTTATGGTTATTCCTGAATTAACGAAATTTCAGTGTAACACTGTTTTTGTCATACAATTTGTTGTAAGAATGAGTGTGTTATTGGATTCTTTCGAGAATATTCATTAATTATTGATTTTTGTGAAACAAAAAAGTGTTTTATTCAACCGTTTCCTAAATATTCATTAAATAATGCGCATTCATAGACTAAAATCTGCTTATGTCTTTATGAATTACTCTCTTTACGCAAAAATGTCGACAACTTTCATGAAAATATTATTACGGGCTCTAACTATAAGCTGAATAATTCATTAAAAAATGGGCATTCGTCGACTAGAACCTGTTTATAATTTTAGGAATCCTATTCTACACGCAAAAATGGCGACAAGTTTTAGAACAATATCATTACAGGTTTCATCTACGAGAGCTAATTATTCATTAAATAAAGTGCATTCATCAACATGAACCTGCTTATGTGTTAAAAAATCACTTTTTATATGCAAAAATTTCAACAAGTTTCATAAAAATATTATTACACGTTCTATTTATGAGCTGAATATTCATTAAATAAAGTGCATTTGTCGAGCAGAATTTGCTTATGTACTTACTACTTTCTACTATTAAGAAGGTCAACAACTTTCATTGAAATATCATTACAGGTTCAAACTATGGGCTAAATATTCATTAAATTAAATGCATTCTTCGACTAGTGCCTCCTTATGTATTTAAGAATTACTTCTTTCACGCAAAGATGTCGACAACACTCATAACAATATCATTACGGGCTCTATCGTTAACTTATTTTAATATCTCAATGATGGTAGGTTATATATTATGACCAAAACATTGTATTTTTGATCATTATAAATTTCGTAAATATCTCCAAAACGGAAACTCACAGGAAAGCCAAGAAGAGAGGTGCACAATGAGATGTTATAGTAAACTCATATACATATTTGGAATGGTCTAAGTCCAGCCGTTTTTAGGTTATGTGATATACACACACATATAGTACGTACATACATAAGTCACAAAAAATCACGTAAATTCGTAGATATCTCTAAAACAAGGAGCTCTTATTCAAAGTTGGAGGTGTACAACTAGGCATAATGACAATCACAGATATAAATTTGCAACGTTCTACGATTATTCTGTTTTGAGCTATGCTTGATAAAAAAGTAATTTCGCTAATCGAGATTACGATACTTTCTCATACTTTTGTATAAGAAGTAAAAATAAATAAATTAATTAATTAGTTTAAAAAAAAAATAAGCCATTATGCCGTCAATTTTATTTGAAATTTTTTATAATACATGTTTATAAAAAAGCAAATAAACATATTTTCTTTTAAATAAATAATATAAATAAAATAAAGTTCTTTTTCAAAAATTTTAAAATTAAAATAGAGCTTTTATTTATGACCTTTTGAAACAGCTACAGTCGGCTGCAAAATTATTCGAGCACTAGCCAATAATTCCTATATTTAAAAAGTACACTTAAGACTGTTTTGCTAAGTAAATCCTTGTCGAATCATGTTCTTAGACTGATTAAGAACATGACTCGACAAGGATTTATTTAACAAAACTGTATTAAGTGTACTTTTTTTTGGCAAGGATTATTGCTAGTGCTCGAATAATTTTGCAGCCGACTGTATGCGATTTAACTATAAAATTTTGGAGTTAGACAGATTTTGTTTTCATTGATAAGTGTACGAACCTATGTAGCGATCGGTGGAACAATGTACTTTGTATAACGAATTAAAGCTTGACATAGCATGACATACATTTTATCAAAATAAAATCATGGCGCAGATTTTTTTTTTTTTTTTTTTTTTTTTTTTTGAGTGGTCGTACCTGACACGGTTCGGTAAACCTCTGGCTAAATATTTATTAAAACGAATATTCTCGAAAACAGCCCAATAGGGCAGTCCTGGAAACAGTTGAAGCTGTTACACGTACAACAAAAATTACTATTCGATGAATGTTCTGGAACAGTCCAAAAAACAGCCACTTGTTCCGCAGGTGTAAAACAAATAAGATCAAATACTCCTGAGCAGAAAATCTTCGCTTGCTCACGAAAAATGTTCAGTCGCTTAGAGCTCAATCCCTAAAGTTCAGTCACTCAGAATAGGTCTCTGGATGACTCTGAATCGCAGTGACTACATACTTTCTCGCAGAAATCAACTCATTCCTATTTAGAACTTTCGGGTATGGAACTTGGTGGGGTTCTTGGCCATCGAGAACCCCATAAAAAGCTTGAAATCTATGCTCCCGTGTGTCGGAGAGTTTCGAAACATAGGGAACTCTAAACTACGAATTTTCAGCAAATTTGGTCGCACAGTTTGTCATGAAGGGAATGAACTGCCCTTTTATTTTCCCTTTGCCTGTAAAACTATTTTCATTGCAACAATACAATTAATGCAGGGAAAAGACTTAAATCTCTTGTAACAATATGCTCTGAGCACTATTTCTCCCGCATTTTAGACAACTAATGTTTTTATGGTCATAGATATTTCTCATTAAACATATTTTTATTTATTTATTTAAATATTAATTTTAATTAAGGAACTATTTCTGTTGTACGCAGTTGGAAGTGCAGTTACACACAGCAGCTCATTTATTTCTATGATAAATTAGCGTAGTGATTGATATATAAAAAAATGAATAAGCTACTTAAAAAAACTTTTAAACCCAAATTCTTGATGTATCGTATAACATAAATCTTTTCGAAGTTTTGATTTTGCAGATTTTATTGTATTTTATAGATATTTCTTCTATACATATAATAAAATACAATGTTTTTGTGTGTGTGTCATTGTGTATGTATATCCGGAGCCGGAGCATTTTTGGAAAATGGCTGATCGCAGTTCTACACAAATTTCCATGGATTTTCGTAATGACCTCTCCTGATGCACCTGCATATTCGAATTTTTGATAAGTTTTCTTCTAATTAGAAGTTATTTATTTATTTATTTTTTTTTTTTAGTTGGATTTTGCCATAGTGTTTAAATAACTTGTTATTTAGTGCTAAATAACAAGGCGTTTTCATTTGAAAGTAAATATGAGGTATTCCTTATGTGGGTCAATGACTCAGTATAATTAATAGATAAGATGTCAATAGTAAAATAAAACATTTCATTGTCTACACAGTATCCTCAGATATTCTGATTAGATTTTTTAAAAACTTTCTTTTAGTTACTAAAATGCACACACACACACACACACAAAAAAAAAAAAAAAAAAAAAAAAAACTGGAGCCCTTAAAACATAAAATAAATATTTATTCTTGAAGAGATATCGCTCTAAAAAAATAAACGCGTCATCAGTAAGTAAATTTAAAAAAATATATATAGATGTTTCACTTTTGCAAGAGATGAAATATTTTAACTAATCAAAATATTTTAAGGTATCTGTCTACGTTAAAATTGTCATTTTTGAAGAAAAATTCGAATTTCTATTTATTGTTCGGTTTTATAGAGGAATCTTTTAGGTTTCCAAAACACCTTTACTTTTGTTTGTACGATAATTAGAATCACAGTTATAGCCAATTAAGTTATTTAAATCAAAATTACTTAATTATACCTTATAGAATTAATTAATTAATTATTTAATTATTAATCAAAATTATTTAATTATACAAAATTTAATATAAAGCCAATCAAAATTACTTAATTATAAAATTAGTGAAGGAGTGACATATGTGGATAATTTTAAATGTAGAAAATGAATAGAATATAGTGTTTGTATAAAGCAAAATCTTTAAATGCATTTCCTGAAAAACTATATTTTTAATGAATAGTGTATACGGTAAATCTGATTACTTCAAAAGTTTTGAAGATAATTTGATAAAATTTTTCTACAGTATTTCATGCATTTCTTTTTATGCTTTGAACTAAAAGTTAAACCCTATGTATAAATTTTATGATTAATGCAGGCTTATATGTAAAATAATGAAATTTTTTAAAGAAAAATTCTGTATTTTTCGGTGTGATTTGATATATTTCAGTGAATTTATGGAATATCAGAAACATTTTAGTTCACTGCACAGGTAAGGGTCATAGTAATATGCAGTAAAAAGGAATTAAAAATATTTTGAGTTAAATTGAATTTAGAGCATCTGGCGTAAATGTAAAATTTTGCCTAATTTCTATACAAATTAACCCATCTTTTAAAATTTTATGGAATACTTGTGAAAATTATATATGATTTCAAAATGTTAAGTCGCATTTTAACAAAAAATGTTTATATTTAAACCATATTCTGTGTTTTTGCAAAAAAAAAAAAAAAAATTCTGAACGTAGATAGATAGATACCTTTAAAAGCATTCGAGAACAACATTCGAGATTATTTTTATATTTGTTAGATTTTTTTTTTTTTTTTTTTTTTTTAATTAATTAAAATATGAAAATAATGTCCGTATAATAGCTTGAAAGTCAGCCATTTAAATATTAGTTATAAATTTAATTGTTGCCAAAAATTTTTTTCTGTTCATTGTTTTCGACAAAAAAAAAGAAATATATTTTCACGCGAATAATGAAACTAAAATATTTAATAGATGTGTTGAGATATAGTCATCTTTGAAATCGTAATTCCTAAATAATAACAAATCTACCTTTCGCCGATAAATACCCATATTGAAGTACCCGGAATAGACCTTTCTACAGGCAGTGGTAACCTGTACCAGTTGCAGAGAGGGCGGAAAAAGGCCTGCTGTTAGGAGGAGGTACCCGAAGCAAAGTTTAGGGCGATTTCAAAGTAGGTTTTTTTTTTTAGTTTCTATTTGTAAAAAAAAAAAAAAATCTGGTGTGAAACAACCACACGACTTCCATTACCCACTATTACACCTATTATATGCATTTTTGAGCGATAATGTGATCAGAAAACATAAAAGTGACCTAAAGAGAAAATCGTTCGAGCCATTTTTGAGATACCAACATTTACAAAAAATCAATTATTGACAGGAAAACAATAGTTACATACAAAAGCATATTTAAACGTGAGTTAAAATGGCGAGTTTGAAAATAATCCGTTCAGCTGTTTTTAAAGGAACGCCCTTGGGAGAACTGAAATTGAGCTATTTATACAGGACGCGTATCAATTTTCCTGAACTAACCAACTATATCATTCGAAAGGACATCTAATAGAGTGTTTATATAGCAAATTTGAAGAAAATCGTTAGAGCCGTTTTTGAGATACGGACTTACGGTCCCACTTCCGGTTAAACTGAATTATTGACAGGAAAACAATAATTACATACAAAAGTATATTTAAAAGTGAGTTAAAATGGCGAGTTTGAAAAAAATCCGTACAACCGTTTTTAAAGGAACGCCTTTGCGAGGCCTGAAATTGAGCTATTTATACAGACGCCTATCAATTTTCCTGAACTAACCAACTATATCATTCGAAAGGACATCTAACAGAGTCTTTATATAGCAAGTGTGAAGAAAATCGTTAGAGCCGTTTTTGAGATACGGACTTACGGTCCCACTTCCGGTTTCCGATGTCCCACTTCCGGTTTTTCAATTTTCACCAAAATTTGGAAATTTCATCTGTACACCAGACGCATTTCAATTCTAAAATTTCGTAGCTCTATCTTTATTAGTTTCTGAGCTATAGTAGCCAGAAGATTCTCTACACACACACACACACACACACACACACACACACACACACACACACACACACTGACCAATTGCCAAAAACCACTTTTTTGGACTCAGGGGACCTTAAAACGTGTAAATCAGGTGAAAACCCGATATCGAATTTTCAGACCGAATACAATACTTCCATTAATAATGGAAGTAATAAAGAGTAATTCAATTCTTTTGAAAAATCATTTAAATATGGTAATCAGCGAAGCGGACATAGCCTGCCAGTCTATAATAAAGCTTTAAAATTAGTTATTTTAATTTTTAATTGTTGCCAAAAAAGTTTACGAATTAATTTATTTTTCTACATATAATAAAATATATTTTCGTGCGAATAATAAAAAAAATATTAAATATTAAATTTGCTTATGCTATTATATCAGTTTATTTAGTTAAAAATTGCTAGATTTCAATGCATGTTTCCTCATATCATCTGTTAACTAGCGAACACCTGTCATGACGTCAGATGTGACGTAACTGTATTACGTAATCAACGGCGCATCTTCGCCTCTCTGAGAGAGAGGTTTATAAGAGTCTGTACGAGAAAGCTTTGCAAAGCGTGCGGCAAGAAATGCCAGCATTTATGTTATTCTTCTTTTCTATATTATTAATTGTTGTGATTCTTCAAAAGACTCTGCTTTTCACTCTGCGGACCCATTTAAACCAACAATGGTTATGGGCCCAGAGACACGCATCTTACTGCGGACTTTTTAAAAATTTAAATTAGCATTCGCTAAAACGAAAGTGCGACTTACAGTTAAGCCTAAGGGCTGAAATCGAAAGTATTTTTTTTTCTGTTTTTATAAAGAAGTTATTATAGCTAATTAAATATGTCGCAAATATTAACTATAGAAAAGTTATCCAAAAATAATTTTGACACATGGAAGCTGCAGATAGAAGCTGTTTTAATCAAGAATGATCACTGGAGTTATGCTAACGGAACGAAAATTAAGCCCGATGAAGGCTAAGTTGTGTCATATTAAACATTGTACCACCTCAAATGAAGTATGGAATAAATTAAAAGAAATTTACGAATCGAGATGACCGGCAAAGAAAGCCACCCTGTTGAAGCAGCTACTCTTTAAGAAAATGACCGACAGTGAAAATATGTCCGATCACCTCAATATTTTCTTGGATATAGTGGACAAGCTAAAAGAAATGGACATTCACGTAGCCGAAGATCTATTATCAATTTTGCTCTTATACAGTATTCCTGACAGCTACGAAAATTTTCGTTGCGCTATTGAAGCAAGCTATTAAAATGATGGAAGAATATGAGTCAAGAAAAAATAAAAAGCATCAAGAATAGTCAAATGCGTATTTTACGACTCACAAGAAAAATCTTCCTGAAAAGAACAAAAGAGAAATCTTAAAGCCTGTGCAGAACAAGAACACGTATGGCGAAAGAAATTATGCAATCTTCAAATGCAATTACTGTTCAAAAGTAGGGCATAAAGCCTCAGAATGCAGAAAGAAGATCTCAGACAGAAAATTCACTTCATCGAATAAATACAAAGATAGATCTTTTATGGTTGAAGATAGTACAGAGTTCACGATAGCAGCCAGTAACTCTTTCCAAGAACATTCCGAGTGGTGTCTCGACAGCGGATCGACATCACATATGGCTTATGACAAGGATTTGTTTACAGATTTCGAACCTAGAATTGGATCATTTATAAAATTAGCTGTAGATGAAACAGCGGAGATCACAGATGTTGAAACAGTCAAATTAAAAGTTCCCGGTAATCACGGTGTAACCAATTTAAAGTTAACAAATGTTTTGTGCGTTCCAAAATTGAAATGCAATTTAATGTCTATGTCAAAAGCTACTGCAAACAACTGCCGAGTTATATTTACCGAAAAAGGTGCAAAAATTACGGAGCAGGACGGCTCTCTGATTATAAGTGCTACGAGAAAAGGTGATTTATATTTTTTTCAGCCGCAGGTGGATATAGCTGCATCAACTCAGGTAAGCAACTTTCATAAATGGCATTTAAAATTAGGACATTTAAATGAAAAAGATTTAAAATTATTAAAATCTGAAAATATGTTAAGAGATTTAAATTTTAATGAAAAAGATTCTTTAAAAGATTGTAAAGTATGCATTCAGTCTAAACAAACTGTGAAACCATTTTGTAAAGAAAACACATTTCATAGTAAGGAATTATTAGAAGTAGTTTATTCTGATTTATGTGGCCCTATAAATGTTAAATCCCATGGCGGATCACGTTACTTTATTACTTTTTTGGATGATAAATCTCGTTATATTGAAGTAAATTTTCTAAAAACAAAAGATGAAGCTAAGTACGCGTTCCGGAGATATAAAGCAGCAGTCGAAAATCGATTAGGAAAAAAAATTAAGATACTGCATACCGATAATGGTTAGGAATATTGTGGCGAGGAATTCAATAAATATATTGAAGAATGCGGTATTAAACGCGAATTTTCATCTCCAATGACGCCTCAGCAAAATTCTAGAATTGAAAGACAAAATCGTACATTATGCGAAATCGCGAGGTGTTTATTAATGCAATCAAATCTTCCAAATACATTCTGGGCTGAAGCAGTAAATTGCGCTGTATATATTAGAAACAGGTGTCCCACTAAAGGAATTAAAGAAAATAAAACACCTTTCGAATTGTTTTTCGGTTATAAACAAACTGTTAACTATTTTTAAATTTTCGGACAGAAATGTTTTGTTCTAAATAAAAAATCAAAAGGGAAGTTTGAAGCTAGGTCACACGAACATATATTCGTTGGCTATTCAAATGAATCACGGGCTTACAGATTATGGAATAAGGATACCAGAAAAATTGTCATAAGTCGTGATGTTCGATTTATAGACGAATTTGAAATAAATGATTCAGCCACTACTGATCAATTAGAATTAATTTTTCCGTCTGAGAATAAATGCAATGATTGTAATATTAAAAATGAAACTCTAACTCTTTTCCCTACTGAAAGCGAAAACATCCACAAGGGGGGAAACAGCGGATCGATTTCCCATCTCCCTGAATTCAACGGAGAAAGTTTCTCTTTTTGGAAAGGGGGGGAAGCGAGCCACTCTCTTTCTGAAGGGGGGAACGTGGAAGATATGAGTGGAGGGGAAGAGAGTGCTGACGGTAGATGTAAACAAGAGGAAGGGATTGATAAAAAAAAATCCTATTTTTAAACGTGGTCCCGGAAGACCTAAAAAAAAGTAAAAGTTGGAACTTTCAAAAGTCTCATAAGGAATATATTACAGATACAAAATATAAAGATGAAACTTCTCAATTAGCTGATAACTCATTTACTGAAATTAATCCCGACGTAATCGACGCGCTAAATGGAGATTATGCTAAAAATTGGGAGAACGCGATGAAATTAGAATATGATTCTTTAGTTAAGCAAAACGCTTGGGAAATTGTAGATAGACCAAAAGATAAAAGGGTAATTGGGTGTAAATGGGTTTTAAAAACAAAATTCAAACCAGATGGTCAAATTGAAAAATTTAAGGCCAGATTGGTTGCCAAAGGGTGTTCACAGAAACAAGGTATAGATTTTGAGGAAAATTTTTCACCAGTAGCCAGATTAAGTTCTATAAGACCTGCAATCGCGTATGCTATTCAAAATGGTTTCACAGCATACCAGTTAGATTTCATTATGGCATATGTTAACGGTGATATACATGAAGAAATTTATATGGAGCTTCCTGAATTTTTTGAAAATGATATACACGAAAATAAAGTGTGTTTATTAAAAAAATCTTTGTATGGCCTTAAGCAGTCAGGAAGACAGTGGTTTAAGAAATTAGATGAGAAATTGAGAAAAATGAAATTTAACCCTTTGAATTCCGACAAATGTGTCTATTACTCAATATATCCTTTTGATGCTATTATAATCGTCTATGTCGACGATTTAATTTGTCTCACTAAAAGTGAAGAGCACTATTTTGATATAAGAAATAAATTAGCAGAATCTTTCAAAATGAAAGATATGGGCCTTCTGCATTATTGCTTAGGCATTGAACTTAATCAAAATAGGGACAGCATCACTATAACACAAACGAAATACATTGAAGATTTACTAAATAAATTTAATATGGAAGATTCTAGAGTGGTGAATACACCTTTAGATAGCAGTGTAAAATTAACTAAACAAATGTGTCCAAATACAGAAGAAGAGAAATCATACATGTCAAAAATTCCTTATAGACAATTAATTGGTTCTCTTATGTATCTATCGGTTGCTACCAGACCAGATATCACCCATGCTGTAAATTATTTAAGTCAGTTTAATAACAATCCAGGAAAACATCACTGGATAGCTGCTAAAAGAATACTAAGGTATCTCAATGGCACTAGAAATTTAGGAATTGTTTATTACAGAGGCAATAAACCATTAACAGCATTTGTTGATGCCGACTGGGCATCGGATATAAATGATAGAAAATCATATACAGGATATGTCTTTAAATATGCCGGTGGACCTATTTCTTGGGAATCTAGAAAGCAGCGAACCGTTGCTCTATCCACAACAGAATCTGAATATATGTCTCTGTCCGAATCCGCAAAAGAGACAATTCATGTTAGAAATTTCTTAAAAGAATTGGATCCTGAAATTGTATCGTCCGACTGCAATCATGTGCGGCAATCAATCCGCACTGAGATTAGTAAAAATTCCTGTTCATCACAATCGCTCTAAGCACATTGACATTCGTCATCGTTTTGTGCGAGAAGTTTACAATAATAAACTAATAGACATTAAATGTATTTCATCAGATGAACAACCTGCAGATATTTTAACAAAAAGTTTAAATGCATATAAACATGAAAAATATTGTGATATGATAGGACTTAATACTCAGGACTGATGAACTTAAAAAATATATTTAAACTGTGTTTTCATTAAGAAATTAACTGCTTATATTTTACGTATTTTATTTTATTATATTAACCATAATTATTTGCTTATAATTATATTTCTTTATTAACACTTTTCTCATTTTAAGTCACTTTTGCATAAAAATAATTTTCTGTAATTTTTAATCTGCTATTATAATGCATAAATATGTTTTATTTTCGAAACATTTATTGAATAAGGGGGAAATGTTAGATTTCAATGCATGTTTCCTCATATCATCTGTTAACTAGCGAACACTGCCATGACGTCAGATGTGACGTAACTGTATTACGTAATCAACGGCGCATCTTCGCCTCTCTGAGAGAGAGGTTTATAAGAGTCTGTACGAGAAAGCTTTGCTAAGCGTGCGGCAAGAAATGCCAGCATTTATGTTATTCTTCTTTTCTATATTATTAAATGTTGTGATTGTTCAAAAGACTCTGCTTTTCACTCTGCGGACACATTTAAACCAACAAAAATAATTCTGATTATCGCATCGATTAGCGAAATGTTGTCCTGGATTCAGAAAAATTGTCCCTATCTAATGATACCAATTTTTTAAAAAATCGAACCGTTATTTCTATTTTATCTGGTCGTTTTAACGGTTTTGCGGCTTCTATCGCTTTTAAACTAAATTTCAAACGACAAATTAACAAACTTACCGCTCCAGATAAGAGCGAGTGCATAAAAATTTGGGGAGAAAAAATAAGTAAACATAGTCGTGCGATAGAGTTTTATTAAATCTCTCCTTAGCGGCTTTTGAAATTTTTTCGCCATACTAGCGGTAGATTTTTTTTTTTTTTTTTTTTTTTTTTTTTTTTATAATTTCTTGTATAAAAAGGGGAATCTTATTTTGTTAATACTTTTATCGGACACTTTTTTTATTAATTTATAAGAATTCTTCATATTCTGTTTATATTTCTAATGGTTTTTAGGTTTAAAATAGTACTTGCTGAAATAAATTTTCTATTTTTAAAACTTAATTTTTTTTTTTTTTTTTTTTTTTTTTAAGTAAAATTATCTACTCAGATAAAAATAAATAATTTGTGGAACTACTATTTCCGTTTATTTATTTTTTCTTTTTGTAATATTTTATAATTTATTTATATTTTTGATGTGCTAATTAGATTAAAATGACTGATGCTTAATGAAACTTCTTGGTGAAAAACATTCGGTATATTTCAAAACCAAAGTTTAAAAAATCGCCCAGCAGGATTTATAAATAAAACTGATAAAATAAATTTATAGTTCATGGAGTTTAGAGTAGTAAAGAAACGGTACGCAGTCAAATTTGATGTCATGGGATTCTTTTTTTTTTTTTTTTTTTTTTTTTTTAAACAACTTGACAGCAAAAATATAAAAAGTTGTAGAGACAAAAATAAATAAATAAATAAATAAAACATTTCAGAACAAAACATATTAGCCGTATATAGCCTATAGCCTCATATTAGCATAATTTTTCATGCGAAATATTCGCATTTTATTTCTTTTCTTATTTACCTTTAAAATTTGAAACTCATAAATGTTATACCAATTTCACAGGAGTGGATCAAGACAGCACATTTACTCCTATGAAATAGACATCTAAATTTTTAATTGTTGTCTTTAATTTTTTCAACCATAAAATAAAATATGCTTTCACGAAAAAAAAAAATAAAAATAAAATAAATAAATAAATAAATAAATAAAATATTAAATTTGTTCATGCATGTACTTACGGCATAGAATAATAATAAAGGAAGAAGGAGCATAAGGTTTCTACATAAGCTGTTGTGTTGCCACAAAAAACAGCGATTATTAACAAGCCTTTATTAACAAACTTCAATATTGAGAGGAGCAAAAGTAGCTTTCGCTGGCATTTCACTAGAAGGGGTTTGTAAGCATTAAGACTATTGGCGTGCTCCTTCTTCCTCTATTATTATTCTATGACTTACGGATAAGACGTAAGTATCGTAATTTCGTGCACTTTCGCGATTCAAACACATCAAGGTAGGATATCCATAGTTCTTTTTTTTTTTTTTTTTTTTTTTTTTGGGGGGGGGGGGGGAGTAGAGTTGTGCGCGCGATAGTGATTTCAGCGAAAAAAAGTTACATGCGTTTTCAGATTCATGCACAGCGAGACCGGGGTGTCCAGTGATTTTTTTTTTTTTGGTTTTCATGTAAGCGAAGCGAACATACGTGCGTGATAGTGATGGCTTCGAAAACGAGTTAAATGCGTTCTCAGATTCATGCACACCAAGGTAGGGGGTGTCCAGTGATATATATATATATATATGTACACACACACACACACACAAACACACACATATATATATATATATATATTATGTGCGCGAAGCGTATATACGTACATGATCCAACACAAGTTTACGTGTTTTCCCATTACATCTTTCTTTTTCTATTTCCTTACTTTTAGTGGAAGGGTCTAAATTCATAACGGGGGTTTCAGGTAGCAGGAGGCTTTCTTAAAAAAGAAAATATCTAATAAGCATTTTAAAGCATTTGAATGTCAAAAGAAAATATTAATATTTTATTTTTTATTTTATTTATTTTACTTTTTTCACGTGAAGGCATATTTTATTTTATGGTATAAAAAATTTAAATAAAGGCAATAATTAAAAATTTAGATGTCTATTTCAAAGGAGTAAATGTGCTGTCTCGATCCACTCCCTCACCACCTAATTAAAATTTTAATTTACCAGAAGCCAAATTGTTAATAAAACCAAATTAATATTGTACAATAGTGAAATCAAAATCACTCAAAGAAAAGTTTCAAAATAAAATTCGTAGTTTAAGACACAGTTATTATATTTCTACAGGTAGTACCGCTTTAGTATAGGACTCCCACGACGCCTTTTAATTTTTTGTCACCATGTTGGCGATGACTTTTTGTTAATTTTGGTACGATTTTTTTTTAAATAAATAAAACAAAAGTAAATAATAACTACTTTGATTATATTTTCTATGATTGTGTTTTTAGTCAATTTCTGACACAAAAGTTCATATTCTGTATATATCTTTAAAATATTGCTAGGTTTAAAATGACGCTTGCAAAGATTCTGAAGAAACAACTGTTAAAAATACATTTTTACTTTCCGAACACTATAGTGAGGAAAGTATTGTCATCATGTCAAAAATCCGAATTAGAGATTTTGATGTTTCTATACGTTTTGAGGTCCCCTGAGTCCGTTTTCACTATTTTTACGATGATGTATGTATGTGTGTGTGTATGTGTGTATGTATGTGTGTATGTGTGTATGTCTGTGAGTGAACACGCTAGCGTCTAAACGCTTTGTTCGATTAACCTGAAAGTTGGTACGCATATTGTAAGTCACCATAGTACGAACCCTATAGATTTTGGTGAATCTAGCACTTATAGTTTTTTTACAGGGACACAAAGAAAAATTCTTTATCATTATGGCCTATGGGAGCAAAATCTTAAAAGTGCGATAGCATCTAAACGCCTTATTCAATTGAGCAAAAAAATTATACACATATTATAGGTCACAAATACTCAATCTGAGATTTTGGAGAATCTAGCACTTATAGTTTTTTTACAGGGACACAAAGAAAAATTCTTTATCATTATGCCTATGGGGCCAAATTTTTAAAAGTGTGATAGCGTCTAAACGCCTTATTAATCTGAGCAAAAAATTTGTACACATGTTATAGATCACAGTTGAACTAACTGTATAGACTTTGGTGAATCTAGCACTTACAGTTTTTTTTACAGGGACACAAAGAAAAATTCTTTATCATTATGGCCTATGGGACTAAATTTTTAAAAGTACGATAGCATCTAAACGCCTTATTGAATTGAGCTGAAAATTTATATGAGTATTATAAATTACTGTTGCACTAACTACTGTTGCACTAGCATTTTGGTGAATTTAGCATTTATAGGTTTTTACAGGGACACAACGAAAAATTCTTTATCATTATAATCTATGGGCTCAAAGTTCAGTAGCGTTAAATAAAACATCGTGTAATAGATGGAAAAAAATACTCAAACACTCTATTATGGTTTTCTCTCTTTTGTTTGTTTAACAACTCCTTTTTCTTTACTTTATCTACAAAACTGTTAATTACTCAATGTTCGGAAAGTCGAGTGGAGTCACTCCAGATTTTTTTCGTAAAATAATCTCATCAGACAAATGTCGTCATTTTTTCTTATTAGTCCATTGAACTAACTTCGCGTGCTTAAATATTGCTCATGTATAAATATTATTTTTTTATCCTCGCTTATCGTATCGTTTGGACAAAAAATAATTGAAACTCAAATAATTAGTCCACGTTAGGGAAATATTATATAGATTTTTAAGTATTTTGTCGGTTAAATTTTGACTTAACGAAATAAAAAAGAACTAAAATAAAAGCTGAAACGATTTAGAACAACAACAACAAAAAAAAAAAAACAGAAGTTAAACTACATAAGTAAACAAAAACATTGCCGGTTAGGATTTTCGCCAAGTACAATCTCCAAACTGTTGCCATAGAAATTTATTGAAAATGACCTGTTACTGAGGGAACCAACGCATAGATGGTTCAAGTTGGACCATGTCAGGGTAACCATTTATCACTCTACTTTATTTATCACTTTGTTTGAAACATGCCTATTATATTTACGCATTTTGACATTAAGTATTAAAAAACTTACTTTATCTCTGGCATGCGATTTTGTTTTTTCATCCATCCAATCTGTTTCATCTAATATGTGTAGAAATTCTTCATAAACATATTTTGCAATTTTAGTAGCCTGGAATGAAAATAAAAGTTAAAGAGAAAAAAAAATCCATTTTACAAAATTAGTCAACATATATTATTCTTACTTTATATGATGTAGTGTAGGCATTCAAAATATATTTTCGATTCCATTTATCATGTTTAAATCAGATTCAATTACTGTATATAAGAAACTTAATTATTGTTTTAAAGTAATAAAAATACTAGCTGGAACCCGTCGAATTCGACGATCACTTTATTGACCGTAATGTTTCAAAAACCGTCGCATCATTATTTAAATGTATTTCATGTTAAAATATCTAATATAATTTACGACATTTCACTTAAAAAAAGAAAGTCGGAAAAATGCTTATAAATCGAAATACTATGTATGACATCACTTTCTACAAAGGACTCTCAATGTGACGTCAAACTGACTTCAAATAAACAGATGCTATCTTTTATTTTCTATTTCGTTTAATACTGAGACTATATGTTAGCTGACCCGTCCGGCGTTGTCCGGGTCCATGATACCTTAAATGAACCTTAAATTTGTATTATTTTATACCTTTAACTCGATTTTGTTTGAATTTCTGTTTTTAAATGAAAGTATCACGAAAAAAAATAATAATCTGTAACAAAACAATTACCTCGATCCGAACGAAACTCTGCCTTGTGACCTCGGTGCTTGCAGCAGCGCATACACAGCGCTAACAACATAAAAAAATTCCCAAAAATTAACCGGGAACCGAACGAACCAACCTGGCAATGCCTGGGCCCGTGATAATAACCTTAAATTTGTTAGATTTTATATCTTTAACTCGAACTTGTTTGAAATTCTATTTTTAAATAAAAGCATTGCGAAAAAAAAAAAATAAACAGCTGTAACAAAAAATAATTATCTCGAACCGAACGAAACTCTGCCTTGTGACCCCGGTGCCTGCGGCAGTGCATACGCGGGCCGCTAACAACATAAAAAAAGTTCCCAAAAATTAACCTGGAACCAAACGAACCCGCCCGGCAATGCCTGGGGCCCTTGATAATAACCTTAAATGAGCCTTAAATTTGTATGGTTTTATATCTTTAACTCGATTTTCTTTGAATTTCTATTTTTAAATGAAAACATCACAAAATAAATAATCATCTGTAACAAAAAAAAAAATAAATAAATAAATAAATACCTCAAACAGAACGGAACTCGGGTTCGTGACCCAGTGCCTGCGGCACGTATATGCAGGCCGCTAATAACATGGAAAAATTCTCAAAAATTAACCTTGAACCGAACAAACCTCTGACTCGTGTTACCGCTGCCCGTGGCAGTGGCACCGTATAGCAAGCATGCTACGCACGCGCTGCAAAATCCACTTTCCTCCACCAGGGAGCGCAGTATGTTGTACACGAACATCATCAATCGCCTTGAATTTCCAAGACCTTTCAAATAAGGTGTCACATGGTGGTGTCAACTGCAAAATCCTTTAGTTACACTTTCCACCGCCAGGGGGCGCAGCGTATTCTATACATAAACACCAACGGTCAGGAAATATCAAGACCTTTAAAATAAGTTGTAACATGATAGGGTCTACTGCAAAATCACCTAGTTCCATTTTTAACCACCAGGGGGCGCACTATATTGTATACAAACATCCCCAATCAACATGAAATTTCAAGACCTCTATCAACAATCGCCTTGAATTTCCAAGACCTTTCAAATAAAGTGCCACATGGTGGTGCCAACTGCAAAATCCTTTAGTTGCACTTTCCACCACCAGAGGGCACTGTATGAAGATCACCAACCGTCAGGAAATACCAAGACCTTTAAAATAAGGTGCAGCATGATATGGTCTACAGCAAAATCACTTAGTTCCATTTTTCACCACCAGCGGTCGCACTATGCTGTATACAAACAGCCCCAATCGACATGGAATTTCAAGACCTTTAAAATCAGGTGCTACATGTGTGGGTCTAGAACGGATTTCCCTCTCAAACTAATTTCCCCCCTTTCCCCTCCCTTCCAAGTCTACTTTCCCCCTTTTCCCCCCCTTTAAAATCGAAAATTCCAAATTCGCAGATATTGATTTTTTAGTATTCGACTCTAGTCCCCATATGTACAATTTCTTCACCGCTTAGTAATTTGAAGCTTAGTTAAGCTCGTAAACGTGTTTTTAACCCAAACAGGTGGGAAGAAACATTTTCCCACCCGTTTCCGCCGGGGCAGAAACGGTTTCCCCCCGGGTGGGAAAGCGTTCGACTTTTTTTTATTTTTCTCTTCTCATAGCACATCTACAGACCAAGACCTTTCTTTAGACACCTCAACCAAATTTTTACACCGAGTAGTTCTCTCAATATAGTGGAGACAGGCAAAAACATGTTTCAAATTAATATATAGATAATTCATCATGTACTGCTGCGTAATCAAAAAATAAGTAGAATACTGGCAGAAAACAAAATTGTAGTTTATCGAAGAAAAATTTCATCCAAAATATATAAGAAAAAATAATAATAAGCAAAACCATATATTTTACAAAATTTGACTCTTCTTCTTCTTCTTCTTCTTATTGTTATTACTACACTCCTGTTCAAAAGTTTAATAAGATTTGCAAACAATCACTTTTTTTCAAATTAAAAACTTATCTTTCAATGAAACGTTTTCAAACACTGGGTCTTCCTCGTGTTTTTCAGCGAAGGTTGGTTTAAGACAACAATTGGGGGCCGGTAACAAATTGAGCAAATTAATAATGTTTGTGATCCCCTGTATCGTTAATTAAATGAAATGAACTGTAACTTTAGGATATATGAATATAGACCCAGTTCAATTTATGGATGAATTTGTGCGAGCATGTTAAATAAGGAAGATATAAGCATTTATTTTAAAACTCCAAAAAAAATCAACATTTTATTTATTTATAATACACAGAGTTTTTAATCAACATTATTCCCATTTTTAGATAAGTTGGAAAAACACTTTTAAAATAATGTACTGCAATTGGAATGCAAATATCTTAAATATCTCATAAAATATGAACATTTTTAGGAAAAACGTGTTTACTGCGCATGTACGAAAGATAAAACATTTTTTATTGCATAGGTTGAAAACTAGATGTATTGGGCAACTTTTATCAAAAGTGCATTTGAATAGAATAAAAATTAAGAGAATTGTACAAAAAAGAACGAGCTAGATTTTAGATATTTTCCAAGAGTTGAAATTTCTTAAGGTGTTTTTCTCATGCCGCATAATTAATTTGAAGATTCAATTACTTCAACCACTTTCTAAAGGTTGTTTTTTGGGAAAAACCCCTTATCATCTCACAAATCATAGTAAATAAACAAAAGTAAGTTAGAGTTACAAGTTTATAAGGGATTTTTCACAAAGAAGTACAAATTTTCCAAACTTTTTATTTTATTTTATTTTATTTTATGTATATATATATATATATATATATATATTATGAAATCATTCCAAAGTTTTTGTTTTTTATTTTTATTTATTTATTTTATGAATTTTCTTTAACTGGACACAAAACTACAAAACGCTAGCAACGAAAAAAAAAGGGGGGGGGGGGCGAAATAAAAGAAAGAAAAAAAAAAGAAATTTTCACCGGAGATTATATCAGATGAATTAAGAGATGGAGAACTATGACTGTCGAATATTTTGCAAAACGTTCACGAATAATATTTGCACTCCGTATTTCGAAACACGCGAATATTCTTGCAATAATTTAATTCGTTTTCGACGAAATGCTTTACATAGTGGCTCAAAATATTCAAATAAAAATATCTATTGACTGTCTGTTAGTTTGGCAGGAATTTGTAATACCATAACAACAAATAAATACCGCCGATATTATTTCAATCTTAGAGTTGCTTTGATATGATCACTTCAGATTTGCTTTACCTTTCAAGTGCCATTCACTTGACTAGGTTACCCGATTAGGTTATCGCTTTTTTTGGCTCCTATTTAGTTTATCATGGGTCGCTGAAGACCCGAGCAATGTTAGAACACGTTATTTTTAATAAAAAAATATGATAAAATTCTTCAACATTCTTGAATACTTTTTCTTTAAAGATAAACAATTAATATTGCAATATATATATATATATATATATATATATTATATACATATATATATATATATATATTATATACATATATATATATATATATATATATTATATACATATATATATATATATATATATATTCCATCGGAAATACACCTATTTCCATAAAATGCAGGAATTTGCTAAAAAATTCATAACTTTTGAACAAATTCAGAAATCTGAAAAATTCAAATTGCATAATAAAATTTCAGACTGGTATTTTTACGGGAAAAATCATGGACACGATAGATAGGTATTTCTTCTATATGTGAATTCTGAGGGATGAAACAAAAGAAAAATAGGTCGGGTCTCCAATGACCCACGATAACCTGATCGGGTTAAGGTGTTTCTGTATCAAAAGCCCAAATCTAAGTTTCATAACCAGTGATACTACATTTTAAATATGAATCGCAGTCGCAAATCAACTCTCGGGAAACTAAATGGAAACTAACACATTTCAAAGAAATTTAAAGGCTCAGGAAAAACTTTAGTAACTACGCGTAAAAAACTCAAATGTTTTTTCTTTTAAATTGCTTGGTAGTAGCAAAATGTTATAATAGGAATATGTTCAATAGTGCATTGTGGCCAACAAAGGAAAAGGTCCTTTTTCGTATAACTAAAAAAAAATTTCATGGATTCTCTTGGCACTTCAATGGTAAAAAGTCTTTGATACTTCATATACTCCAGCGAAAGATTTATCCCGGAGGCGAAAATGGGATTAGTTACAAATTAACTAAAAAATATAGTGTTTCAAATCATCTTGATCTTGTATAAAAATAATAATGGCTTGGAGTTATAGTATATTATTATGGTTCTATTTTCAATTATAGTTGTAAATTTTTATGAGAATAGTATGTATTGTATATTTATGTAGTTATAACGGGTTTTTTTTTTACAATTTCGAGCATTTTCATACTTTTTTGTTTATACATGCATCATTTTAAAACCAAGGCACGGTCTTTTTTAGAAAACTTAACAATACTACATACGGCACAATATACTGCAATCGTAATATAAAATATATCTTGTGTGTAACAATCACAAGACTTCCATTAACCCATCTTACACGTATTATATGCATTTTTTGGATATAATGTAGTCTGAATATATAAAATAGACCTAACAAATTAGACACCTAACAATTTTTATGTAAGAGAAAACTGATACATGGGTAATGTATGTATATAACAGAGTTTACATAGCAAGTTTCCAAAAAAATCGGTAGAGCTCCTTTTTAAAACATTCATTTTCGAGAGTTCAAACGTACCTACCTAATCAGGATGATTATTAATTTTCCGGTAATAACCATGTAATATATGCAAAAAATTAATGCAATTATAGAAAAAAAAAAGGGAAGGGGGTGTTAGAGCTGAAATTCTCATAATCACCAAAAATGGGCAAACTCCAGAAAGACCAGAAAGCAACATCGTACATAATTCATTGACCAGAAAGCAACAATTGCATACGAAAGATTATCAAATAGATAGTTAATATATGGTGAGTTAAAAAAAAAAAAACATACACCCGTTTAAAAGGAACGCACTTGTGAGACCTCAAATTGATCTACTTATAGAGGACGCCTATAATTTTTTCTGAACTAACCAACTAATACATACGAAAGAACTTCTACTAGGGTGTTTATATAGCAATTTTGAAGAAATTCGCTGTAGCCGTTTTTAAGATACGGACTTATGGTTCCACTTCCGATTTTTCTAGTCCCATTTCATTTGTACAGCAGACCTGTCTGTTTCGGAAGTTTCTTCGTTCCGTCTTTATTAGTTTCAGGGATAGGATAGTCAGAAGATATTACACACACGCATCATCACATACACACACATATATTGACACATACACATATACTGACCAATTGCCGAAAACCTCTTTTTCGGACTTAGGAGACCTTCAAACATGTAAAACAGATGAAAACTCGATGTTGAAATTTTGGAATGAATACAATACTCCCATCACATATGGTAGTCGTGTAATGTTAAATATCTGAAGTAATATTAAATATCGGATGAAATATGAGCATTTTTATTAAAAATATTCTAACTACGCATGCACAAAAGCTGACAAAATTTCTTTTCCATAATTTTGTACTGCTATATTTAATCACATTGTTTCTTTAGAAGAGAATTTAATTGCTGGAATTCCTCACTTTATCAAGATTAGCAGTACTTCAGACAAACACGCTTTAGATTTACTGAAAATGTTAAAGCTTCTACTGGCAGATCTCCCATAGCATGTCATCATTTCAATCACTGATTGAAGAAACTTGACGTGTCACAAAAACTTAATTTTATAGGAGACACAAAAAACTGTTTTTACATATTTTGCGTGAATTTAAATTACTGAATATATATATATACAGCATTTTTATTGCCGTCTCAATCACAAATACCGCATTTTTTTAAAATCAAAATTCAATACCACATATATCTATAACAACCATTTCTGCACTGTAGACATGTCTCTCTTTTCCACTTAACATCTACTTTTACTTTATGTATTCCAACGATTCACAGAAATAGTTGCTTTACTTCCAATCTCTTCATTAAAAATCTATATACCGCTTTATACAACGTGGTTTAAGTAGAAGAAACATAAAAGCACCAAGTTGCACTTAATTACAGTGGTTGGTAAAATTCTTAATGAGTTGGCCATTCATAAAATTCCATCTAAAAGGCGCGTAATTTTTCTTCTGAAATTAACTGTTTTAGACTTTTAAGGTCTTTTATTTTATTGATAGTTATAGGATTTTTCCACAGTTATAATTTCGTGGATATCATTTTGAGAGGATGAGAATTATTATATTTTCTCAAACAAAAATGATTGAGGTGGAATCCACCTATAAACTCAGACGTTACAGTAGTATTTGGATTTTTTAACGAACATTCAAAATAATAATCCGAAGAAGTCAATTTTCTTGATTAAAGACAAGTGGCGTGATACTATTGAAGGAGTAGGGAAACTAGTGCTAATAATCTTGAAGAATTGATTATGATCACTCTGAATTCACCCGCTACGTTTGAAGCTTTTGCCACTATATCAATGTAATCGTCCAGTGTATGCATCCTATAAATATCTTTTAATTTCGCTTTCAGTAATCCAAATTTCCGGTCTCAAAGTAGATAAGAGTGACCTCTCGTTAGCAAAAAAAAAAAAAAAAAAAAAGTACTTTTTTTTTTAATTTAATTTTTGAGTTCTACAAATGCCTTTATGGTTCAAATGAAGGCGTGGATTTGTTCTGCCCCCCTCCTCTCCACACACACACCCGCAGTTATCACAAAAATGACGAATCTCCTAAACTTCAAAGGATAAAATATTGAAGTCAGTGTGAATGTTATTACATTATCAGGATATTTTCTTGCAACTTCCTCGTGATAAACATAACTTGTCATGCTATTGTCACGCGAATTGTGAATATTGAAATTGCTGACATCAAGCTATCTTTAATCATGAAGATTTTGAACGGGTATTTTAGGCAAATGAATAAACGCTATATAGTCAAAGCACAGTCCCAAAACTTTGCTGCCCTCAGTATGGGAAAAAGCAACAGTTTCTTTAAGAGAGTTGTAAAATTTCTTTTCTTTTTCCCTTTTGTGTACGATTAATTCGACCAACCACAGGAACACGTTTTGTAGTTTCATTTAATGAGGGACGCTTAATTTTATTGTTCAGTCCCTCACACGTAGCACAGGTGTCCAAGGGACGTATTTCGAAACCCAGAAAAAAATTCTTAAAAATTCTTTAAAAAAATTCTTGTCGTGTGACAAGTGCAGAAAAAAAGTGTATGGACAAGTCAAATGGGACCAAAGGCATGGAACACAGCCCTGGCCACATCTTCGACTTTTTCGGTATAAAGGGTGTCATGGCAGCAGTTGAGGTCGATGTTGAAGAGGGTCGAGGCAACAGATATGCAATTGAAGAGATGCCTCGGATCCAGCTGAGTTCCTGGGCAGTGCCTGCACTCTGCGTAGGTTCTAGAGCCGTCGGGCATGATCTTTATACCTCTCATGTGCCTCGTCAGTAATCTGTTGATGGTAGTGGTGATTTCGCGGTCAAGATTAAGCTTCGGAAGGTACCATTTCTTCCGAAGTCCGCCGCAGAGCTGACGTTTTGCGACAGCATTTGCATCAAAGCTAGTGGTTTGCATGGGAGGGGGATTTATATTCCTAGCCTCCTTGTCGAGGGAATCCGCTTGTTCATTCCCCTCGATGTTGACATGAGCTGGGACCCATTGGATGGTGCAGGTTTTTTCCCTGGCAACTATGGTGGATAGAAGCGCGTTGATATCTTGGAGGAGTCTCGTTTTACCTCCTTTAATGGTCTCCAGAGCAGATTTGCAGTCAGAGAAAATGATGATGTCATTCGAGGGAACTGACAGTGTGAGGTAAAGGGCAAGAGCGGCTTTAATGGCGATCAGTTCACTAGTGAAGTTGGCGATTTTTCCGGATGCGAACCGATGTTTGAAGGATGTTTGATCTGGAAGGAGAAGGAAGATGCCAGAACCTCCACTGTCGTATTCTGAGTTGGAAGAGCCGTCGGTGTAAGAGGTGACAAGGTCAGGTTTAGAAAGCTTGGCTATAGTGTAATGATATATGATAACGTATAGTTTAAAAATGATGTTTTTTCGATGATCTCTGACTGCTGCGGTAAAGCAAGAAGCTTATACTTACTATTTTAATCGTCGCAAAGAAATGAAAGTATTTAAAGTTGGTGAATTAGTATATTTATTAATTCCAGATTCAACTAATAAATTGTACGCGAGATGGACAGGTCCTGGTGAGATTATAGAAAGAATTAAACCTCACTCATATAAAATTAAGTTGCCTGAGAGTAATATACGATACATACATGTAAATAATATATATATATATATATATATGTGTGTGTGTGTGTGTTAGAGCACAAACAGTAGGTGTCATTTTTTAAGATGATTGCGAATTTGTGGAAATTCACCCAACCTATATTAAAGAAAATAAAACTGACATTAATGTTAGATATTAATCATTTAGAAGTGAAGAAACAAATAGAATTGTTCGAACTTTTGCCAAAGCGTGCACCATTATTTTCGGGTAAAATTCAAGTTGCCAATGTTGGAGAACATAAAATTCGTACTGAAAGGAAGAAACCTTATGTTTATAAAATACCAGAATCATTAAAGCCTGAAGTAGACAAACAAATTGCAGAGTTAGAAGATTTAGGTTTCATTGAGCCGAGTGAGGCCGATATAGTATGGTTAAGAAGGATGGAAGAGTACGGTTGTGTATCGATTCTGTGACCAAGCCTTTCGATTATCCTATGGAGAATATTGCAGATTTAATTAATGAAATCGATTGTGCCAACATTATAACTTGTTTAGATGCATTAAAAGTATATTGGAAAATTCCCTAAAAAAATAGAGTCGTGATTTACTTCTTTTAAGAATCATCGTTCTCAATACCCCTGGAAGGTCATGCCTTTTGGCCTACGTAATTCGGCTGCAAGCTGTCCGAAAATAATGAATGAATCATTGCATCAACATCAAGAATATCGTAAAGCTTATCTTGATGATTTTTTTTTAATGTTTGTAAATCGCATCTTAAACATTTAGATGCGATTTTAGCTAAGCTGTTTGAAATAAGATTTACCATAAACGTTTAAAAATGTGTATTGCGCAGATCAGAGATTAAATATCTAGGCCATGTAATATTATCCGGACGACATGAACCCGATCTGGAAAAATGACTTGCCCTAGAAAATATTGAGTCGCCGAAAACTAAAACAGCTTTAAAAAGCGGCGTTCTTGCTTTTTTTAACTTTCATCGGAATTTCATAGAAGATTATGCTGAAATTGCTAAACCGTTGACCGATCTGACTAAAAAGAAGGTTTCAGAAAATTTACCGTTGACACATACTAAAGAAATAGCCTTTAAATGACTTAAAGAGATGTTGTGTGAAGCTCCTAAATTTTATATTTCAGATCGCAATAAACCCTTTAATAATTTTTAATAAACCCTTTAATAAACCCTTTAACCCTTTCAGGGGCACTAAGTAAAAATGATTGAATTTCCTTTTAAATATATATATATCATAAAGTAAACATCCCCTACAAGTCATATTTGATGAAGAAAAAAATTCAGCATGTGGGGATTTTTTTGTGGGTGGTGGCTAGGCGTTCTAGCCACTGTGTCTATCCACCTAAAAGATGCTCCTAAGAATCAAACTAAAATTAATTATCTAAGATAATATGTAAATCTGTTGTATTTAAAAGGTGCATTACAGTATATTTACACTACCAAATACTTTTGAATAAAAAATTATTTTTCATAAAAATATATAAAAGAAACTTCAAAAAATTTTCCTGCAACTTGTCCATTTAAAAAAGTCACAGGCACATCCTGCTTAAAGTTACTGTAGTTCTGCCATCTCTATTTCAATTTTAGAAGTACACATTAACTTTTCATAAAAGTGGATAAAAAAAGTAGCCACTGCACACTTAGAGAAAAATTTCTAAAGTAGGTGGATAGACCCTCTAGCCACCGCCCCTGAAAGGGTTAATAAACCCGCAATAATTTTTTAATGCGATGCCAATTCCTGTGGTGTCGGTGCGTATCTATCTCGAAGAAATGATGAAGGTAATCTACGTCCGATAACTGTTATAAGTCAGAATCTTATTAATATACACCATAATTGGTATGCTATGCCATAGAACGTGAAGCCTATGTCGTGGTGTGATCTAACAAACAATTCGAAAATTATGTTCTTGGAACTCGTATCGTGATTATTACAGATCATAATCCTATTGTCTGTTTACAAAACACTGCATCTCAACCTGCTAGACTCCAACGATGGGCGTTAATCTTTACAAAGGTTTATTTACATGTCGCATTAACCTTGTACAAAACTGGAAAGCGCTGATGGATTGTCGAGACTATGCCAATAATAAGTTTTAATAATTACCAATCATTTTGGTTCTGTTTAATAATTTAACTTTTTTTGTGTATTTGGTATTATAAATATTTGTTCCGGTATTGTACCAACACATCTTTCCATCTGTTATGAATTGTTTGATTTGTATATTTTATTTTCACATTCCTATTTATTTGTCAGTTACAGTCGGTAACAAAAGTGTCCGAACACTAGCAAAAATTCCTATGTAAAAAAGT
This sequence comes from Salticus scenicus, assembly GCA_963930645.1. Taxonomy (NCBI): domain Eukaryota; kingdom Metazoa; phylum Arthropoda; class Arachnida; order Araneae; family Salticidae; genus Salticus; species Salticus scenicus. The sequence continues at coordinate 107,752 of CAWVNO010002557.1, read as the reverse complement.
ACTCTTCATACGGTTTTGTTAAACAAATCCTTATCGAATCATGTTCTTACGCTGACTAAGAACAGGATTCGACAAGGATTTATTTAACAAAACCGTATGAAGTGTAATTTTTTTATGCAGGAATTTTTACTAGTGTTCGGACACTTTTGTTAACGACTGTAGTTGCTGAAAATTATCAGATTTTCATACACTTGGCGTATCTCAATCTTAGCGGGGTGTCATGCAACAAACCATTCCTCTATTCATTTTTACCTACTCAGTCAACCTTCCATGCCGATGTGAGCGGGAGAATGTGTTTTGGTGGCTAGTGGAGCTTTGGCCTTCAGCCCGGGAAGAAAGATGCAATTGGCGCATCCTATTTAAAAAATTCATTATTCTATTTTATTTCTTTTAATAATGTGAGCACATATATGTTCACCTGTACATAGAACCTCACCTCCTATATATAATGATATCTAGTATTTATAATAATAACACTAGTCGACTTTTTTTTTTTTTTTTGAGTGGGGGGGGGGGGGGTAACAGAAATGAAATTAACTATTTTCAACTAATTTTTGTAGTGCAGAATTTAAAAAAATAATAGTGAAAAATCTATAACACGTACAGTTTTTTTTTTTTTTTTTTTTTTGTTACGATTACTTAATCTGTACAGTAAGCAATGTACAAAAGTCTTTAGTGAATTTTTACTATCACTATTATTTATTTAGCATGGAATACTGTTAATATCGAGATAATATACATATTGTAGACTAAGTAGAACATAAAAACATGGAAAAGGCACTAAATGATTGAATTGTTATTATTTGTTATTTTTAAACCAAAATACAAAAAATAAGCTTTTTTACGTCTTGTGTTAAATGTCTATTTTGTGATTTTAATATGAATAGTTAACAAATACAGGAAAACTTATCAGGGTACGTTTTTACAAGTTCTACACAGAAAACTTGCCATTTTGAACATGAAACTTTAACTATAAAACAGCACATTCATACTTAACAAAGGATATCTGTTAACTAGAATGCTAGAAAAAAAAAAAGAAGTTCAGGTACGAATACAGGGTTGCCAAACAGGGGTTGCCAGAAGAGAGGATGGCCAGGAGGCAAGGTTGATAGCACGAAAGGTTACACGTGTGATACAGTTGGCAGCAAAAGTATCCGAGAACTAGCAATAATCCCTGTCTAAAAAAGGTACACTTAATACTGCTTTGTTAAATAAATCCTTGACGAGTTATGTTCTTAGTCAGTCTAAGAACATGACTCGATATAGATTTATTTAATAAAATATTATTAAATGCACTTTTTTGATATAGGAATTATTGGCTACTGCTCGGATACTTTTGCTGTCGACTGTATTGTAAAAATTATATATATATATATATATAATAAATAAAAAAATGCGAAATTTGCCATTTTGATACTTTTCTGATAAATGGAACAAACATGGTTGTCGGGAATCTGAGTTGACAAGACTCTGGGTTGCCAGCAGGAAGGGTTACCACCTAATACTGTGAAAATGATAAAGAATCGTGAAAATTGCCATTTTCTCATATCTAACGGAAAAATGTGACGTGGTGGGACAATTTGACTTGCAGATATTTAAATAAAAATTGGAATTAATAATAAAAATAATAATTTGACCGTTGTTACCGATCCACTGTAGACCAGTGTAATTAAAGAAATTAAAGAATAAAAAATAAAATCATAAGCGAGAATTTGTTTCAAGAATCACCATTATTAAAATGCAGAAATCGCTGTATAGCAGTGCAACTGTAGAACAAGTGGCATTAAACATTGCTAGGCACTAATTTATGTCAAGGCTCATCTGCATAATTAATATGCAATTTTGTACATAGTTCCTGAGATACAGTCACCCCAAAATTTTTGTCTCTCTCACACACACAGAGAAAGACAGACAGTTTCAAAAAATTGCTAAATCATGTTGAGAATACCCCAAAATGTGGAAATCCATCGAAAACTGTAAGTTGAAAAAATTTTCGAATCGAATACTTTCTTCTACCGAATATAGAAGAAAGTTAAATATTATGACAAACTAAGCACGTAACTTATAAAACGAATTTGTAACCGAACAATCTTGAAGTATTTCTACATACTTATCATCTTATTTCGATTTAAAAACTTTCTTCTGCGTGATTTCCTACACTTTAGTGTAGTAAAACAAGCAATTTTCTGTCAATTTTCTCTTGAACATAATTTTTTTTTAACATCAGTTAAATAATAATAATAATAATAAAAGAGTAAATAGTCTTTTAATATTCATATTCTGCCGTTTTCACCCAATTATTATACTTTGAAAAAAGTAGAATCAAGGGGAAAACCCTAAAACTTCATACATAAATCATAATATAGAAATGTGTATTAAGCTTTAGACAGATTTTGCATGATTTTATTACAAAAAATAACGATTAAAATATAAAGTCACGATTAGTTTGAATTAATACTACATACAACATGGTACCAAAAACAAATAAACAAATACTAAGTTAAAATTGGAAAAAGTAATTGGTAAAATTATTTAAGCCAATTCTTCAATAACCTACGTGTATATAAAATTCAGATTATGTACTCGTAAAGCGGAGATTATTACAGCAAAGAAAAATTTATATTAACCTCGTCTTTAGAGCTGTCCTTGAAGTGATGCCGGAGGTAATAGGAATCAAGTGCGACCGGTAAATTTAACAACAGGCAGCGTTTCCAACGAGGTTTTACTATAGTTTTACCAGTTAATAATTTTAAGTACTCAATATAGGAATTTCCCCATTCTTTGGATAGATCTCTTGAAAAATGGTGAATTACTTTCCATAAGATGTAATTAGCAACCACACTAAAGGAAAATAGAAAAAAAAAAAAATCATGTTAAAAGAAAGTGGGCGCAACAATAATAAATAATCATGCAAATTATTAAAGTTTACCCCAAAATGGTGACATACCGACAAATGTCGTCAAGTTACTAAATTATATCATCAAAAATCACGTTTATTTAAAAGATTTACTTTTATCTACCCAGATAAAGAAAAATCTGCAGAAAAATTTGCAAAAATGTTTGAGAGTATTTTTATAACATAAAAACTGCAGTTTTTCTGCAAAATTTTTGCAGATTAGGGAAAAAAAAAAAAAAGATGAAAAGGTTTTTACAATCTGAAATTTTTCGTTTCAGATGCTTTCAAGTAATCTGCAGCCTTTTTGCCGTTTTAGCTAAATTAGTTTTAACATTTTAGTTCCCCATCATACTATAGGAATGGGGAACTTAGGTAATCGTGAAAATTTTCGACCTCGGTTTTTTGACTTTTTTACACGTTTTCAGGTGTGAGGAATCCGAAAATGACAAAATTTGTATGGTGTCTGTCTGTAGGGTGTCTGTTAGTGTGTTAGTCCGTTAGTCCGTTAGTTTGTTAGTCTGTGTACACGATAGCTCAAGAACAAATTGTCGGAGAGAGGTCAGATCAGTTTTAAAATATTACTTTCGACACTGGCAATAACCCTATTCATTTGCAACATTCGAATTTAAAAACTTTAGCAGTTATTCGAAATTTACGATTGTCTTAACATGGGAGAATAGGACAAAAATTCACTTAAACGTGCATTAAATGGAAACTTTTTACTGTAAAAATGTCAGACCAGTTTTAAAATATCCGTTTTGGTGCCGGAATGAACATCAGTAACTATAAATATTCTACTTTGAAAATTTCGCAAGTTACTGAAAATTTACGAATTTCTTAACATGGCAGTATAGGGCAAAATTTCACATAAACGTCAATTTTGAGAGATATTTTCATCGTAAAGATGTCAGACTACTTTTGAAATACTATTTAGGACACTGGCATGAATATTAATGACTATGAATTTTCCAATATAAAAATTTCGTAAGTTATTGGAAATTTAAGAATTTCTAACATGGCAGAATAGAGCAAAATTTCACATAAACGTGAATCTTGAGGGGTATTTTCATCGTAAAGATGTCAAACCACTTTCGAAATATTATTTAGGATACTGGCATGAATATTAATGACTATGATTTTTCCAATTAAAAAAAAATCGTAAGTTATTTGGAATTTACGATTTACTTAACATGTCAGAATAAGGGAAAATTCAGCATAAACTTCCATTTTTGGGATAATAAATACATTAGACTACTTCAAAATTATATTTATGATATTTGTTTGAACATGACTGAATACAAATATTCTAATAGGAAAATTTCGTAAATTATTCGTAATTTACGATTTTATCAACATAACGAAATCGTAAATTTTTCATATAAATATGAATTTTGAGGATTATTGCATTGGAAATAGTAGCATGAAAACTAAACAACGGAATTGACCCTGATAAAATAAATTAATAGATTAGAATAAGATAAATATATCGAAGTGAACGGTGGATAGCCTATTAGGCAGGGATGTCATTCTGTCACTGTATCAAGCTTTAGTCAAATTCATTTCTTTTAACATGATTATAAAATGTCTCGCACTAGAAATTTATGAGACCATAAATATGATGGGGAACTGATTAGAGTCCACCTATGCCAACTAGTTTCTTCTTTCTTTAGCTGGGTATTTTCTTTTTATAATATAATATAAGATCAATCTGAAAAAAATTAAAAATTAAAAAATTAAAAAACTTTCTTAAAAAATTATTTTGAAAACCTTGAATCTTATATGCTTTGTGAACTATCATGTTCGACTTTTTTTTTCACTAGTTAAATATTTTTGAAATTATTTTTTGAACAGAATGGACATTAGCGAGTGGAATTCATTTCCTACGGAATAGATTTTCTCAAGTATCCAAAGCAGAAAGCAATGTCTTAAGTACACTGTAAAAAATTTGCCTTTTTTATTGCTAGAAATTTTCTGTAATTTGAGAAAATACGTTCTGTCGACGTAATGTTTTCGTAAATTACGCGTATTTTCTCAAATAAGAGAATTAATTAAGAATCCCTGTACACGAACCAATTGCTTGTTCTCAACGAAAAATTTAGTGTAACATCCCTATATCATACAATTTTAGAATACCAAGTTTGGGATTTCTGTTGTTTTTGAGATATGCTGATAACATACACACACACGGACCAACCATTAAAAGCATGATTTTTGGATTCAGGCGACCTCAAAACGTGTAAATATAACAAAAAGTCACCTTCGAAAATTTGACCCAAAAACAAAACTTCCTCTAACTTATAGGTAAGAGAAAGTAAAAATTTGGTATGGAACAACCTTACGACTTCCATTACCGCTATTCCTCGCATTATGTGCATTTTTTAGAGATAATGGGATGAAATAACATAAAATTGACCCATGAAAGTAGACACATAAAAATTTTCCAATAAGAGAAATCTGATATTCGTGTAGAGACACAAACTGAGTTTACATATAGCAAATTAATAATAATAATAATAATAATAATAATAATAATAATCAGTGAGCATTTCTTTGAAACACCAGTTTCTGAGATTTAAAACGTGCCATTCTAATCCGAATAACTGTTAATTTTCCTGTAATACATAAGAAATGATATCTAAACTGAGTTTATGCAACAGTGTTCAAGAAAATCGTTAGAACCGTTTCTGAGACACCGACTTTTATCAAAACTTTACATACTCAATTGTTGACTCGAAAACAATAATAAAATGATAAAAGGGTGTTAATATAGCGAGTTAAAAAAAAAAAAAAAAAAAAAAAAAAAAAATCTGTACACCCTTTTTTAAAGGAACGCATTTTCAAGACGTGAAATTGAGCTATTTATACGAAAAGACTGAAAATAGAGTGTTTATAGAGCAACTTTGAAGAAAATCATTTGACCTGTTTTTAAGATACGAATTTACGGTACACTGTTAAAAAAAAAAAAACACTGTAAAATTACAGTAAAAAATGCTGGCAATATGGTGCTGTTAATTTACAGCAATTGCGCTTTTCCTAAACAAACAGAAGCTTTGTAAATTTAACAGTACTTTGTTCTGTTATTTTTACAGCAGTTTCGTATTTTGTCTTTTACTGCTCATTTGTCATTTTTATAGAATTTTCTGCTGTTTTGTATTTTAACTTTTACAGTAAAATGGTAGATTTTACTGCTTTTTCTGCTGTTTTTTACTTCCTTATACAAAGTATACTTCCTTATACAAAGTATAAGGAAGTATAGTAATCCCGATTTGCGAAATTTATTTTCTATTTCACATTGCTCCAAAACGAATGATCACTGAATGTTCCCAATTTGTACACGTGACTGTCATGATGTCTAGTTGTACACATGCAAGTGTCGTTTTAACACGAGCTCTCGTTTTAGAGATATAAGCGACTTTACACGTTTTTTCGTGACGTCTGTATGTATGTGTGTCTGTGTGTGTGTGTGTGTGTGTGTGTGTGTGTGTGTGTGAGTATGTCGCATAACTCAAAAACGGTTGGACGTAGAAAGTTGCGAATTGGTACATAGGTTTGTTATAACATCTAGTTGTGCACCTCTCTTTTTGGACTTTGTATGATTTTCCGTTTTGGAGATATTTAGGAAAATTAGGTTCATAAGGGCCAAAATGTATCAAAAAACGGTAATAACTCAAAAACGGTTTGGACAAATCTTGCAATTTTACTAACTTCCCGACTAGCTAGACATTTGAAACTTTCCTACAAGCTCAGAACACGTTGACAATGCATTTTAAAAATATTTTTAGCCAACTGTTTCGGATATCTGCTGCCTTCAGCAGCATTTATATGGTTCCACAGAAAAATTATTTAACTAACTTCTCAACTAGCTAGACATTTGAAACTTTCAGAATATTATAAAACACGGTGAAAATGCATTTTTGAAATACTTTTAGCGATCTGTTTTGGATTCCTGCTGCCTCCGGCAGCGTTACTTGGACAAATCTTGCAATCGATTTTTAACTAACTTCCGACTATCTAGACATTTGAAACCTTCAGTAAAGCTCAGAACATGGTGACAATGCGTTTTTTAAATATTTTTAGCAAATTGTTTCAGGTCACTGCTGCCTTCGGCAGCGTTTATATGGTTCAACAGAAAATTTATTTAACTAACTTTCCGACTAGCTAGACATTTGAAACTTTCAAAATATTCAAAACATGGTGAAAATGCATTTCTTTTAATATTTTTAGCCAACTGTTTCGGATCCCTGCTGCCTTCGGCAGCGTTACCTGGACGAATCTTGCAATCGATTTTTAACTCACTTCTCGACTAGCTAGACATTTGAACCTTTCAGTAAAGCTCAGAACATGGTGACAATGCATTTTTTAAATATTTTTAGCAAATTGTTTCGGGTCACTGCTGCCTTTGGCAGCGTTTATATGGTTCAACAGAAAATTTATTTAACTATCTTCCCGACTAGCTAGACATTTGAAACTTTCAGAATAGTTCAGAACACGGTGAAAATCCATTTTTTAAATACTTTTAGCCAACTGCTTCGCATCCCTGCTGCTTTCGGCATCGTTACCTGTACAAATCTTGCAATCGATTTTTAACTAATTTCCCGACTAGCTAGACATTTGAAACTTTCAGAAAAGCCAGAACACGGTGGTAATGCATTTTTAAAATATTTTTAACCATTTGTCTTGGTCCAATGACAATGCTTTTTAACATTATATATTTCTAATGATGTATAAGGAAGTCATGTGGTGCCCACATCAGATTTTTTTACAGCAGTTTTGTATTTTAGTTTCTATAGTTACAGATACATTGTTTTATTTGCTAAAAGTGCAATTTTAAAGTTAAAAATTTAAATATGTTTCGAAACCTCAATTAACACATAATCTTTGTCTTTATATATATTTTTATTTTTCGGCATCTGTAGATTATCAGGCAAATTCAGTTTTTCTCATCCCTGCAATAAATATAACCAATTTTGGGGAAATTATATGATGTTTCATTACACACAGTACTTTTTATAGTAAAAATTTATATTGTTTTTCTTATGATAGCTGGATATTTTGTATTTTAACTTTTACAGTAAAACTGTAGATTTTACTGCTTTTTCTGCTGTTCTTTACAGCAGTTTTGTATATCAGTTTTTATAGCACATTTGCAGATACATTGTTTTATTTGCTAAAAGTGCAATTTTAAATTTAAATATGTTTTGATACCTCAATTAACACATAATCTTTGACTTTATATATATTTTTATTTTTCGGCATCTGTAGATTATCAGGCAAATTCAGTTTTTCTTTATAGTATCCCTGCAGTAAATATAACCATATTTTTGGGAAATTATATGATGTTTCATTATACACAGTACTTTTTATGGTAAAAATTTATATTGTTTTTCTTATGATAGCTGAATAATGAAACTTAGACTGAAAAATTAATCCGGTTACCATACGAAAAATAATAGAAATTTTAATTTGTAAAAAAATATGTGTCTAATAAAATATCATATAAATTTGCCGGAAATATGGTTAAACAGAAATACAGCAGAGAAAAAACTTATTTTTTTTCGAGAATGAGTAGATGGCACTGAAATGAAAAATGAAAATGTTTTAAAAGTCGAAGATTGTGTGATGATTGAGACAGTCTGAAAAATATATCTTGTGTTATCGAAACGTATGTAATATTAATTGTAACGTATGTAATTTTAATATTTTAATTACATTTTTAGCAAGTAAATCAGTGTTTCTTTATATTGTGTGCTTTATTCATATTTATATAGACATTTGTAGTCTTCATAGAATTTTTGTTGTTGTTGTTATTTTATTTATTTTTATTTATTTATTTAGATTTTGTAGCATTTTGTAAATTGTATTACTTTCCCTTGTTAATTACACAGCAAAAATTTGCTATAAATTTTATTAAAAAATAACTACTCTACAAAAAGATAATTTTTGTCAATTTTTCTCTGGTATTCGGAGTAATTTAGGGATTATGAGAGTTTGGTATCTTAATATATTACATTTTTTCTTTCTTACACATTTTACTTTCATGTAAATTGTTATAAATTCATGCCTTACTGGCAGAGAAACTGAACTTTTGCAGAGTTTTATTTATTTTCTTTTTCTTTTGTTTCTTTTAGAGCGCCTCATGCACAGTTTAGGAACGTGAAATATGAAATTGTATGTGGTTTTCCATAACTATACCTACTAAGTACAGCATAGGATTAGACACAGAACAGCATAAAAATATTTTTTAAACATATGTGAAGCGACAGCTGACACTATTTTACGTGAACAAAATCCGCACGTTGTAAAAATAATTGTAGAAGTGTATTACTGGACACGCACATTCATAAAGAAGTACAGTATTCATCACTGCATACGCACTTTTGCTGGTACATACTTGGAAAGACATATATCGAGATGATGGCCACAACAGAACGCATATATTCTATGACTTTTCACGTAGTGAAGAATTCTCCAGATACTTGATGAAGAGGAGAGGCACACTCGTAAAATTTTATCTCTCTGTCAACTACTTTTCTTCACAATAAATATCTGCAACTGCGAACGATGATTAATCCCATTAAGTATCGGAAGTATACAGTATCCAACTACTTATCTAAATCCACATCGATGATGAGATTTTATAAAGGCAGTGATTATCGTCAGAGACACTTAAAAAAAGTTTTTTTTGTGAATGAGATTTTAAAGCAGCAATCTCTTCGTCAATAACATTTTAATAAAATGTTCGGTCCTTTCTGTCCTCTCCCCCGCGTCACCAAAATACCGAGCGAGCTGGCCGGCACCATAAGTTTATAATATTGTAAAATCACACCCAGATCCATAGTTGATTAGCCGTGATAAAATGCTGAAAGAAAACTCACTTTGCAGGTAAAGCAAAAGAAACAATCACTTGAACAAGTCCTTTATTGATAGAACGAAAATAAATGTCATTTTACTAAATCAGGTACATCTTGTTAATTATTGAGAAGAAGAACACAATAATTCCGTACGGTAAATGGTACGGGAGAAGAGGAGGAGGCCGTTAAAATTACTTCCTTTTTAACCGAAGATTATAGAAGCTCTCTGCGCCAGTCTCAGAGTCAAAAAAAGCTAACCGAAAAAGTTGGTATTGTAAAATTTCAGCCAAAAAAACGACAAGCTATTTCTTTGTCTTTATAATATTTTAATACAAAATTTTTGAATATAAAATGTCGTTACTAAAATCCGATCGACTTGGCATTAAAAAACTGCGCCAGGTGTCAATCAAAGCAACGGATGCAGTGCAGATGCGCGCCAGTTAGTCGGGACAAAATCCATTAAATATCTATTTTTAGAACATTAATGATCTGCTCGAAAAGAAATAATAGCTATTAATGTAAACACAAGCATAATAAATATTAACTGAAATGACTATTTTTGTTTTATTAATAGATACATATGCTAGAAATATGCTGGTAGGTGTCGTGCCCTTAGCGACCGTGCCCTTAGCGGAATGGGTGAAAGGGAAGAAGGAGGAATAGAAGAAGCCGTGCCCTTAGCGGAAATAAGAAGGTTTGCATGTGGAAGCTGGAAACACGTTATTCAATTGCACAAAATAATGCTTTCTATAGAATGTAGTATAATTAACATTAGATTTACAGAGTCACGCAAAAATATTCAGTTACACTGGGGGTTATTATTGGAAACTTACTGACGTTTATTCGACCATTTTTTAAAATGTGAATATGATTTGAATTAGTGTATTTGTCTATTCTACAGTCCATTTGCCCGCCAGTAAATATTTTAATATTTTTTTATTTTTACTCCCTTTTATATTCAGTAGAAGAAAGTATTGGATTCGTAAAAATTTTAGACTTCCGGTTTTCGACGGATTTACATGTTTTGAGAGGTCTAGAACAAGATTTGACAATTTTTAGAAAATGTCTGTCTGTGTGTGTGGGGGGGACAAAAATTTTATGGCAACTGTATCTCCGAGACTACTGCTCAGAATTGCATATAAATTTACATGTAGGTGCATCTTGCGCAAAATTAGTGCCTATGATCTTTTGGTGCCAACCGCTCAACGGATGGCGCTGCTATACAGCGATTTCCACAATTTAATGGGAAGCTATATCTCAGGTTCTGTTGTATATAATCAATCAAAACTTGATATAAGAGAAGGCCATTGTGAGACATTATGCTGATTCAATTTGAATGTTTATGGGCCGAAAGGTGGCGTTGCTATACAGCGATTTTTGCAATTTAAGGGAAAGCTATATCTCAAGAACTACTGCACAGAATTGCATATAAATTTATATGTTGATGCACCTTAATTATCCTAAATGAGTGTCTTTCAACTTCCGGTGTCAACCACTCTACAGGTGGCGCTGCTATACAGCGATTTCCGCAATTTAAGGGGAGGCTATATCTCAGGTTCTATAGCGTATAATCAAACAAAACGTGATATATGTGAAGGTCATTATGAGACATTATGCTGATTCAGTTTGAATGCTTATCGGCCAATAAGTGGCGCTGCTACACTGCAAATTTTCTCGATAACGGGAAAGCTATATAAATTAGAGCTATCAACTTTTGATGACACCCTCTCAACAGGTGTCACTGCTATACAGCGATTTCTACAATTTAAGGGGAAGCTATATATCAGGTTCTATTGCGTATAATCAATCAAAACTTGGTATGAGAGAAGGCCATCATGAGACATTATGCTGATTCAATTTGAATGCTTATGGACCGACAAGTGGTGCTGCTATACAGCGATTTCTACAATTTAAGAGAAAGCTATGTCTCAGGAATTACTGCACAGAGTTCCAAATAAATTTATATGTTGATGCACCTTACCCTAAGTGAGTATCTGTCAACTTTTGGTGTCAACCGCTCCACAGGTGGCGCTGCTATACAGCGGTTTCCAAAATTGAAGGGGAGGCTATATCTCAGGTTCTATTGCGTATAATCAAACAAAACATGATGTATGTGAAGGTTATTGTGAAATATTATGCTGCTTCAATTTGGATGCTTATCGGCCAATAGGTGGCGTTGCCATACTGCAAATTTCCTCGGCAATGTGAAAGCTATATCTCAACTTCTATAGCACATAACTTTGCGAAACTTGATATGTGATATAACTATTATAAAAATGCATTTTTACTTTCTTCTATATGCAATATAGAGAAAGTATTGGATTCGCAAAAATTTTCGACCTCCGTTTTTTGACGGATCTACACGTTTTGGGATGTCCTGAACACGAATTGATAGTTTTTAGAAAATGTCTGTCTGTGTGTCTGTCTGTCTGTCTGTCTGTGTGTCTGTCTGTCTGTCTGTCTGTCTGTATCATTTTTTTGTGGACGCTGTATCTCACGAACATATGAATGAAATTTAACCAAACTTGGTATTTAGTTGCACCCTGACATGAACTGGTGCCCATTAGATTTGGGGATCAATAGCTCAACAGGTGGCGCTGTAATCGCATTTTATGCAAATTTTTAACATGGCAGCATAGGACAAAATTCCGTATAAATGGGCATAATGAGAGTTATTTTAAACTTGTGATTGTAAAATTAATTTGAATTATTGATGATAGTAGTAGTTAACTAGGAAAAAAAATTTGTGCATGGTCATTTATAGACAATAAAACAGCTGTCTTTCTTTGGATATTTAGTGTTAGTTTTCCCTAAGATAAAAATTATTTATTTGCACTTAGTGAATTTGTATAGGAAAATACAGAAGAAAGTCTTGTGGTGGCCACAACTTACTAATTTTTACTTCTTTCTACTTTTTTTTAATAATATGTGTTAATGAAATTCATTATTGAATATTCCCTACTTAAAATGGCTCTAACAGAACCTATGCCACTGGTTTGTGTACATGAACATCCAAAAAATACCAATGCATTGCGCTTTATGGGAGACATTTTTGTAAATCACATTTAAATAACTTCATCAAAAAATCATAAAGAAATTCACATTTATTGTTATTATGCTAAGAAAATGTTTTATATAAACTATAATATGCTTAACCTCCAGATTTACAGAGCTACCCAAAAATGTTACAACACATTAAGGGATGCAAATAGGAAATTAAGAGCAGCATTTCTTTTTGTGTTAAGCATTTTTAACACTTTCCAACAATGTTTCAGATTGATTATAAATTCAGTTAGTCTATATGTCTGTCTTTCTGTCAGTCCATTGTGTGATAATATAGACAGAGAACATAGAATGTTATACGATACAACGAGTAAGTATAGTTGGAAAGTGCTGATAATCAATGTATACCTCCTGATTTTTCGTTTTTGTTTTAAAAGGTGTAATGCTTAATTATATTTCCAAAAACTTAAATAAAATCATAAAATGGCAATAATGTACGTTCTTGTATCGCGTACTTTGATTCATTAAACTTTATATGGTTACAGATCACCGTTCTCTTAAATAACGGATATTCTACAATACGCATACCTGTTTTTGCGACAGGTTACTTCCAAACCAAAATACAGCCAGTGCTAAATGCGGATAAAGTGTGAAGGAAAACTGAAGAGTTCTTTTATTTATTTATTTATTTATTTTGAAATTTATTACACAGTTCCGCTAAAGGCACGTATGAAAAAAGCACGCTACTGAGCGGGCATAACATTTCCGCTAAGGGCACGGGTTTATAGATTTCCGCTAAGGGTACGACCGCTAAGGGCACGGCCCCTGCTGGTAACGGCTTTTGAATTACATTCTCAAAATAAATAATTATAGCTAAAATGATTTAATTCTTTCGGGGAAGAAGTATAAAGAAAATTACTTTTCAAAAACCCCGATATAAAAATTGCTTTATTTTATTTAGAGAACTATGTGCTTGTAACTTATGAAAGACAAAGAAATGCTATTAAATGAAACATTTTTGATTTGAAAAGGAAACGGGAAATTCTATATAATTAATTAATGGAATTACATAAATTTAAAAAAAAATTTTATTAACTATATTAATCCCTCTTTTGGTTATTTATTAAATTTGAATAAATAAATAAACTTTTACAGAACATATGTGTGAACACTCACACAGGCCCCCACAAGACTTTTTTTATATCATTTTATACATATTCATGTAGTAGAAATGATTAATTAAATTATTATTTATGAAAAATATTTTCCTTGATAAATGTAGACGATTTTTATCTGATAGAATTATAACACTAAATGCCGAAAGAAAGTCAATTTTGTGCAACCATTAGAAAAATTAAGACCATTTTCTTTGTAAAAAAAAAAAAAAAAATCGATAATTTTGTTTTAAATTACCACAGATCTGTGGTTCAACCATTCTTTTTAAAGGTATTGACGAGATCGTTCGAAAGATACCCATTATTGAAAATGTAGAACACACGAGGGGAGGGGGCGTACTGCCCCTTAGGAGGGAAAGTGATGCTACCAATTTACTAGTGTTATTATCAATAACTCATATTAGTTTTACAATCATACTTTAAAAACTACTCTCATTTTGAACATTCATACGATTTTGTCCTATACTGCCATGTTAAAAGTTTAGAAAAAAATGAGATCATAGCGCCACCTATCTAACGATTGATTCCTAAATCTAATTAGCATCAGGTTATGTCAGGATCGCTCTAAATACCAAATTTCGTTCAATTTCGTTCATTGGTTCGTGAGATACAGCGTCCAGAATTTTCTAAAAACAATCAAATCGTGTTCAGTACATCCCAAAACGTGCAAATCCATCGAAAACTGTAGTTCTAAAATGTTCACGAATCCAGTACTTTCGCTATACATACATATAAAAGAAAGTAATAAATAGAAGCGGAAATTGAAATTTCCTCTTTGTTTGGGTAAAAGATTCTGTAAACGATTTTTACCTGAACCAAATGAGTTCTGAAGTTTATTGTTACCATTTTATTTGTGTACTAAGTTCATTCAGTTTTTACAATGTTTTGATTTGGGTTTGGATGCATCTTAGTTTTATAATAAAAATATTTTTCTCACCATTTTAAAAATATATATATGAGAATAGAAAAGTATATATATATATATATTTTTTTTTTCTTTTCATTTCCTATAATAGTAGTAAAAGGTATCATAAAAATGATTTCAGATTGTTTTCCTATAATTTATTTTTACATAATAATAATTACCGCTCTTTCTGGATTAAAAAGCATCAGGTTCAGTCTAAAAAGGGGGACCAAATGTCGTCCTTCCTCTCCTCGAAAATTCAAGGACGTCATTAAAAAACATTACAACTACACATTTACATTCTGACACAAAATTTAGTAATTCAACAATGAAAAGTTCAATTTTCAAATGGCATACAAACTACATGAACTAAAAAAAAAAAAATTTATTAAAAGAGCTTTCAAAATAATTTATAAATTTGCTATATATATTGATTTATGTCGTTGATTTTAATATGATAATCTTTTCGGTTCATTAAAAATTTCCTATCGCAGAATTGTTATAATATTAAACATAAAAACACTTTGCCAGTCCTATTTAATTTCACTTCTCTTGTCAGTGTTGACAAATTTAGGGATTTCTTCCATCCACCGTGAAAATTTAACTGTAATGGTTCCCTAATCATTTCGAAGGTTATTTGTCTAACATGTATATCAAATATCACTCCTAAAAATTATTGGTGATAGTTGAATTAAGTAGCCCTAAATTTTGCAACACTGCTTAGAACGTTTTAGAGCATTAGGGCCGGCAAAGGGTTGAAATAAAACTGAAAGATCTCTTAAGGAATGGTAGTTTGTGAAGGCAAAATAACAGAAGGTAAATCTCTTTTCTCTATAACTATTTTCAAACAAAAGAAATAAAAATAAAAATAAAATAACCTAATAATAATAATAATAATAATAATAATAATAGTAGTAGTAGTAGTAATGATGAAAAAATAAATGTAATTTTATAACTACTTTTCTATTTCAAAACTACAGTGAAAGAAAACGATATATGTATGTTATGTAACTATATATGCTAAGTTTACTCGATCAGCGCAAGACTCTGCACCGGACCTTTCACAATTCTGAAGTTTCGAAGCTTTATCTTATTTTACAAACATTTCAATTTTTTTTTTTTTTTTTTTAAGATTTATGAGCAAAAAATTATGCAATAAAAATTTTGTAAAGAAATTACACAGAATGACTATATAGTGGAACCCCGATTTATCGTTCTCGTATTGATCGTTTATTTCTATGGTACCTGCACACATAGTATTTAAATAATGTTAACGAAACCCTCATGTATCGTGCTTCAAAAAGTCGTTTTCCCCTATTTTACGTTGTAAAATTCTTCACCTGAAGATCAAGCGGTTCCATATGGCATACAAACTGGAGTTATATCCTTCATTCTAAAATAACTCTTTTCCCATGTTCATGGAGAATCAAAATTGTGATGCCATGTCTCCAGACTGCCTATTCTAGGGCACCTTAAATGAATTATATAGGCCAGGGCATCGGCGCCATTTTGTTAACTAAGAAGAGAGCAGCATTCCCACTTGGCGTACTTATCGCTTCGCTTCAATAGCGATTTTAAGAAATCTTGATTTGAAGCTACGATTTGTCAAGAGTAATAAGCAGCAAGTGATATCCTTAACAACATATTTATACACAGTACATTCTCGGGATGTTTTTTCTCCTCTGGATATTGTGCGAATGTACTGGGGGTAAGATATGTTGTTAGGACTGTGTCTAATACAAATAATGACTTTTTGCAAATAAATAACTAAATAAAAATAAAAATAAGAGCTTACTGTTTAAAAGTGCAAAATTTTTACTTATTTACTTACTTTTTCTGCTACTTGTAGCATATACTATTTTCATTAAAAAAAAAAAAAAAAAAAAAAGAGAGAGAGAGAGAAAGAAGAAGAACCTTAAAATAAATGTAATTTAGGACACGGAAACAAAACAAGTTTGGCCACCCCAGAAAACGTTGCCAAAACTCAAACATATAATAATAAAAGATCTTCTTAAATTAATTTACGGCTATTAATATAAATAATATGATTAACCCTTTCAGGGGCAGTGATATATATTTTATACCACCTAATTTCAGGTCTTAACTTCAAAAATTCATCCCAGAATTATTTTTATAAAATTTTACTTTTCTACCGTATGCGAAGATTATTAATTTCTTATTTTTCTTCTAATCTTGTTTTAAAACTGTGGTGGCACTTGATTTTAAAAGAAATGAAATTCATTGCCCCTGAAAGGGTTAAAATAACACTTTTTTTTTTTTTTTTTTTTTTTTGCGCATGTCAGAAACGCAAAGAAAATATAAGTAAATGAAAGTAATGTTATTTTATTTTTCTTAAATTATCTTATGGAAATCTGAACATTTTATGTTGTTGTTTTTTGAGCAATTATAACAATTTATCACTAAACAATCTTTCATATCATAATTTAATTAGCCAAAATTATGAAAAATGATTAAAAATGTTGCTTCAAAGTAATACAAATGATAGAAAAAATGGCTGACGTTTATATATCTACGGAACGCGCTGGGTACATATGGCACCCCTAAGGCATCAAAATGATACGCCAACTCGTATATCGCCTTAGTCCATTCATTTTGTAGTTTCAACATGGCAGAAAATAACCTCTTCAATAATCTAGAAAATTGTTTCGTGAAATGCGGTTGCGAGCGAAAAAATGATGAAAAATACCAAACGGAAGGGCAAGAAAATGATGATGATGATAATGCAGATGCAGAGTGGTTGAGTATAGCAGAGGATGGGTCTAGTATAAAATTTATTGATAATATTTGCTATAATGAAGACGTTGCGACATGCAGTATCCTAAAGCATAAAAGAAATGTGTGATTTCAAAAAAGAAAAATAAAGGCAAAAAACAGAGGATTTCTCGCCAATGATGCAATTGGAGCGTTTGAAAATGCACGAACTTTTTATATAAAAACATGAAATTACAAGAAAGCACTAGAAAAACAGTTTGTACATCTGAAAAAAATCCAGTTTAACTTATAAAAAGAAGAAAAAAGTCAACATAAAATTACTGATGTAACAAAATTAACTTTATTTAATGTTCTACAACATTGATTTATTTCTTTGACAGTTTGGAAAGTAATGAATTAGTTTTTATCAATAGTATACTGTATAACATTGTGTGTATTAATTCATAAAAATAGTTTCCTTCGTGTTTTGACTTTAACCGCGCATTCGTCGTTTTCCCGCTTTTACCTTTTTTTTTTTTTTTTTTTTCCCACGCACTCCGTGAAAAACGATGGATCGAGGTTCTACTGTATTTTGCAATGTTTTTACATTTGAGATATCTAGTAAGCCAAAAATGCCATCAGAATACAAAATTTTTTTTTTCCCAGGTATTTGATCTATTAACATGTCAACCTGTTTATATATATATATTTAACAATTTCTCATAGTTTAGTCATTTTGTCTGTCCGGTAAAATTTTGCAGTCAATATTAAAACCACACCCAAGAAACCAATTTTCGCTTAAAAATTATAATCGACTTTTGTATGGCTTTCACGTGCAAACGACTGGAGAGAATTCAACGACACTTAACAGGAGTTTAAACTTACATCTAACTTAAAACTGCACCTATTGAACATTCAATAACATTTAAAAATATGGGCAAAAAAAAAAAAAAATTGCTTGTACGTGCGCAGTAGGGAATTTGTCACTAAAAAGATACAATGAAAGAAAAAAAAAAAAAATGCGATATCTTTGCGTTTCAAACATAAAGAGAGCCAAAAAATGCCTTCAGAATATTTTATATGTGTATACATTGTATGTTTTGGAAGAGCTAGGTGTATGGGACTTGTGGTTTTTTTCCTCAGTCCGGATTTTATTTCAAATGGTTGGACGAAATAGAGTGACAATTGGCAGGGATTTATGCATGTACTCAACCAAAAGTTATAAACATGGAACATTTAAAATTTGTAATTAGATTTAGGAATATAGACAAAAAACTCTTGAGCACGCGTATTACGACGTTTGTCCGCTAAAAAATCCACACCAATTCCCATCTTTGAAGAATAGAATTGTTATTTTCCCGATGATGGGAAATAAGGAAAATTATTTCCATCGAAAAGCTTCTATCTTTTTCTTTTCTTTTCTTTCTTTCTTTCTCTCTCTCTCTTTTTCTTTTAACTACTTGAAATTGGTTTGAAAAAATATTCTTTTAAACATATTTTTACGCAGCGAAATGTAACAATATCGAAGGTACGAAACTGTACGGGTTTTTAATTTAACACCCTCTATTTCTGAGTAGAAGATTTCATTTTATTTAATCATAGAAAAACACTAAAAAAATTACAAAAAATATCTGTTAAAAGTTTCCAGTATTAATAAAACGTACAAGTTAACAGCTATGAAATATATTCCTTGAGGTGAATGATTTTTATTTTTACTTTAAAAAATTAAAATTTATAATTTTTTTTTTCTCCAAGCTTACCGTTTATTGGTCCTTGCTAGTAACTCAGCAGTCTTTTTCGTATATTCAGGATTAAGAACCTTAATTGTTTCATTTTCGTAAACTTCAATTACTGAAAGGATATTATTGAAATATTGCAGCCATGGAATCTAAATATAATGGAAACATTTTGAGAAAATACGACATTCACAAAAGAAGACAATATAACATCAGGGTAAAAAAAGACTTTCAAAAAGTTGTATCAGTTTTATAATAATTGTAAAAGATAACAGAAATTTAAGTAAGTCATTTTCAATCAGCCACAAAAATTAAACTTTATAATTTTTTAATAAATAAGTACCAAGTAAAGCTTAAGTTGATGGTCAGTAAGAGGCCGAATGGTGGCGTTCAGCAGCTGCCATTTGTAGCTCACTGATAAAAAAAAGTTAACGGTACTAAAAGAAACATCCTTTGCTGTCTGCAGCTAGCCGCATTCAACAAATCCACTACTACCAGACTACAATAGGATGATAATAATCAAGTGCGCGAGTGACAGATAGGCAGTGACTAAAAAAAGTTTTCATATTGCTGCTGACAGCCTTTACAGGCCATTTATAGTCTGCCATGTGCTATTAGAGGGTCAAAAGTGATTTCATTACGGCTAGTTTATTTAATTTTTCAACGGATATTATTTTATTGTTGCGCTTTACATCATTATTATATTTTCTGTGTACCCCAAATTTCGGAAGCGCTATCTACTATGCAGTACATATTTAATATGATTTATGTAGTATTTCAGAAAATTTTGGAGTGGAAGGCTGATTTTTTTATACCAACTGTGTGAAAAATACCAGAGCCCGGAATCGATCCCCGGCCTTCTGCTTTACGTGCGGATGCTCAAACCATTGAACTACCCTGACTGATTACAAGCTAGGAATTTCTCACATAACATTCGTTGGCAAAGTCACCGAGTCTGTAAACACAGCTATATCAAGTGACATTAATATTCATGGCACAACTCCAATAGACCACGAAATTTTAATTTAATTTAGAAATTTATTCATCAACCCTGAAAGTTCATTTCAGAAAATTTTGGAGTGGAAGGCTGATTTTTTATACGAACTATGTGAAAAATACCAGAGCCGGGAATCGAACCCGGGCCGCGTATCTCCGAACTGTTGGCGCACGCAGAACAAATTCACAATTTTTCGCCAGAGAATGCGATTTTCGCCAAATCTGGAAGTGCAAAGAGAAACTTCACGCCGCTTAACCTGTATAAATAAACATCCGGCGTTTTTCTTTCTTTCTTTTTTTTGTTATTAATTTTTTTTTCTTCTGATTATTAATGTAGGATTTAAATCGCAAAACGAAACATATCTTGAAATTAAGAAATAGTTATCCGAATAGAGAAGTAGATAATAATAATGGTAATATATTAGCATTGAGATCCGATTTCATGTATAAGGCCAAAAAGTTTGTAAAAATTGTTCAAACAAATTACAAATTCTTAGTAAAATGCATGAAAAATGTTCATAAGTCCAAATCAGTAGTACGCCATTTTACATTTCAACTATTTTTATTGTCATTTTGTATTTAAATTTTTAAAATGTATGACTTTATAAAATATCTCTCTTACGATGCAGTGCTTGAATTTTCATAAATTATCACCTTATATTTATCTATTATGTATTTTTAAAGAGCATCTTAATCATAATAAAATAGATATTTCGTGTTAAATTTTATGGTTGAAATTCATAAAATTTTCTAAGTATAATTTCCTCCTCGGACATGTCCATTTCTCATTCTTTACCCACCCCCCCAACCCCAACATACAAAGTTATAAAATAAAACGTTAAACATTTTATTAATGCTATTCTATTTGTTTTTCAGTAATCATAAACAATCTAACTTAATATGTTATACAAATCAAAGTAATAATGATGCGCATAACCATTTTCATCCTATATTTATTGTTACTAATTTCTATTGAGAGCGAAATGTATTCATATTAAAAGGAATGAGTATGATAGAACACTCAACACAGTCGCAGACTGAAATGCCGCACCTCATAGGCTACCCTCTATCCGATTCGATAAATTTGATTTATCGTAATTAAATGACTAATTTTATTAGGATTGTTTTCGTACATTAATTTCCAACACAACTGATCCCCATATTGCAAGATCGTGGGAAGTATTGGCCTAATTTGTCAAATGAAGGAAACACAATATTTAATTACTAAAGTTTCAAATTAAAATGTTCATATTTAATGAAGTGTATTAAAAAATATATTTTAAAATATTAGTCTGACATGTTTACGACAAAATATTGGCATAATGGACGTTTAAACGAAATTTTGCTCTATTTTGCCATGTTAAAAAGAAAACGTAAATTTTGAATAACATGTGAAATTTACAACTTACATTGTTCCAAAGCAATATTGTCCTTATCAATGACATAAGTGATATTTAAAAACTGATGCATCCATTTTACAAACTCAATATCTGTAATACACACAGACAAGTCACATAAACCAACCACTAAAAACATAATTTTTGGATTCAGGAAACCTCAAAACATATAAATGTAACAAAAATTCAATTTCGAAAACGTGATCCGAAAACAATGCTTTCGCGACCTTTTACGGATAAGATAAAGTAAATTAGAATAAGAGAATAATTTTAAATTAATTAAATTAATTGCATTTATTACATTGATTTTTATTTATAAAAAGAAATGCTTTTATTTAATTTGGGGTAGACCTGTATATTTACTATATATTTTACAAACACAATATAGTGTACTAATTTAGTACAGAATTTAAAACACATAGCACGACATGAAATGACCTTTCAGCAATTCCATTGTATGAATATATCTGAATTCTTTTGTGGGGTTCTGTGTAAACTTCTAATAAAGGATATACATTCTACATTGTATACGAAACATTCTTTCATGCACATAAAATAAATGTTCAATTTTTTTTTTTTTTTTTTTTTTTTTTTTGTTTCATCCAAAAATATTAAATTGTCTTTACCAGAAAATTCACACATAGACTTAATGAATTTGAATTCTTTTCTTAGTCACTGCACACGAATTACTTAATATTTCATCCGAGTCCCAATATCTATTCTTGAGGTATGGTGATAACAAACACACAGACACACACATTCAGGCAACCGCTAAAAACCTAATTTTTTGTTTCATGATATTTAAGCAAATGTAGCAAAAACTCAATTTCGAAAATCTGAATCAAAAATAAAACTTTTCTTACAATATATGGGTAAAATAAACTAAATAATGATGCGTAATAATTATAATCTGGTGTGTCACTCACACGACTTTCTTTTTCACCCTGCATTTCAATATTATAATGACAGATTGCACATTAAAGCTTAAGATCAATAGCGTAAGAATGTAAAGTTTAATGTACTTTTCAAATAATCTAAAATAGGTTTAGAAACAATTTTATTTGACGAAGAGAAAGTAAATAATAATAATAATAATAATAATAATAATAAAACAGAATAAAATAAAATAAAATAAATGTATTTCAAGGATAATTTTAAAAGCTTTAAAATCATAATATTACAAATATACTTCTTCATTAATCTTGATAAAATAAATTTAAAGGGTTTTCTAATAAATTTTGGCATTAAATTATATTATCTAAAAATAACGATACAAAGACTCCATTGACACATTTTTAACAATTATGATTCAGGGATCCTCAAAACGTGTATATATAACAAAAATTCAATTTCGAAAATTTGACCCCAAAACAATACTTTCTCTACCATATATGTTGGTAAGAGAAAGTAAAATAAATAAATAAATAAATAAATGTATTTCAAGAACAATTTTAAAAGCTTTAAAATTAGAATATTACAATTTTATTTCTTCATTAATCTTGCTAAATTAAATTTAAAGGGTGGAGGATTTCTAATAAATTTTTGCATTAAATATATTATTTAAGAATTACGATACTAAAACTCCACTGACACATTTTTAATAGTTTATTCTCTTGGGAAAAAAAAAAAAAAAAGATTGCTCGAATCCTTAACGAATCATGAATGAAGTGGAAAGAAGGGTTGCTTTGCGACAGAGAGGGTTTTGGCGCGAGCTACAAAAATTCGCCAGGTTGACCTGTATGCGCCAACATTTCGGAGATACGCACCCGGGCCTTCCGCTTGGTATAAAAAATCAGCCTTCCATTCCAAAATTTTCTAAAATGTACTTTCAGGGTTGATGAATAAATTTCTAAATTAAATTATTTAGTATTTTTAAAATTATTTTAGCATTGTTGCATACTGTTGTTTTATTGACTGCTGAACCCCTCTTGGGTATTTTCCTGCTTTCAGTCTTGATGTTGAAGCCTAGGTATGCACGTGCTTTTTTGCATTTGAAAAAGAAAGGCCACGTTATTTTAAACTGGAAGTGCTTGTATTTATTTTATGGTGTGTGAAGAAGTTTCGAAATTTAAATGTCTACTGGAATTTTTACGAAATTAAAAGTTTCTAAATAATAAATTTAAATATGTTAAGCAATAAAAATATCAAGCTATAGTAAACGACAAAACGATATCTGTTGAACACCTACAGAAAATAACTCATTAGAGCCAAATTAAGATTTTAATGTCGATATATTGTTAAGTTTCAGAAATCACATGATGTGATGATTATTTTTAGATTGAAAAGAATTCAAAGGGGTTTACATAAATTATAAATGTTAAAGCAGGGATAATTAATGTTTTGCAGTAATTATTTGTAGATTTAATATTTGGATTGAAAACTAAAATACTGAATATTAAATAATTGGTTTAATTGCTGCAATTTTATATTTTAAATTATTTTAATTAAAAAAAAAATTTTTATTGAAATATTTTAATAAACTGAAAATATATGGTGTTATCATCAGAAGCATTTTTTGGTATATAATCTCAATTGGCTTATCGTCTTGCCGAAGCTTAGTTAAATAAATATATAGCTACTTCACTAATCCCTTAAAATATATATAAGATTTTTGTCTCATTTTTAGATGTAATTTTGTTACTTCTATTATTGTGTTGGCCGTTTTTCTTTGTCATAATTTTATAAAACAAATCTAGTAAGAGTGATTATAAATTCTATGCTAAGAAACTCATTACTGAAAATGTTTTTACCCAGTAAGTTTTAAAACATCGTAGATTTTGCTAATTATTTTAAATAAAATATTTTGTATGGTAAAGTATACTATTACCATTAACATGCTAACTGCACGGTAGTTGATTCAAATAAAAGCTGAACAATTATCAGGTGTCACACAATTCCTATATATTTATGTGCATTTTATAATGTCATTACCACAATTTCACAACAGTAAATTTAAATAATATTATAAATTAAAATCTTCAAAAAACGTTCTTTTTAAAAATAATCTTGAGAAAATAATAAAACACTCGTGAAAATACATAAACAATAACCTCTGATATTTGTTTTCTTAAATCGTCAATGTAAATGACAAAAGCTTTTTAATATATATATATATATATATATGATAGATATCGTAATAAAAGTTAATCTTAAAATTTAGCAATTACTAGATACAAAACAAAACCAACACACAAAAATATAGAACTGATTTTAACGTAGAGGAAAGACTGACACATATAGTATATTCACTTCTGTATTTATTTTCTTTATTCAGCCATCCGATAGTTTAACAACGCTAATTATAATGTTAATTCAACATTGCAGTTACAGTCGGCTGCAAAATTATTCGAGCACTAGCAATAATCCTTGCCAAAAAAAAGTACACTTAATACAGCTTTGTTAAATAAATCCTTGTCGAGTCATGTTCTTAATCAGTCTAAGAACATGATTCGACAAGGATTTACTTAGCAAAACAGTCTTAAGTGTACTTTTTAAACATAGGAATTATTGGCTAGTGCTCGAATAATTTTGCAGCCGACTGTAGACCACATTTAGAAGTTGCTCTACAGTTTTTGCCTTTATCAATCCGAAGATGAAAAAAAAAAAAAAAAAGAAAGAAAGAAAGAAAGAAAAAGAAAAGGAAGGGAAAAAAAAAACTGGTTTAATATATATATATATTTGTTTTGAATTGATAGGCAGAAATTTATTATATTCAAATGTAAATTATCAATTGCAATCAAAAGTCTAACTAAAAAAAAGTTTATATTTGTTTAATTCTTTTACAAAGTAAATATATAAAAAAAATTGTTCATACAGCAGATAAAGAAAATATGATTAAAATTACCTGAGGGATTGTTTCCTGTAATGTTTTAATAGTATATCTGTTATTAAACTTGCTAATATTTCTTCTTTCTTCATCTGGTATAGTATACTTAAAATAAATAAATAAATAGGCAAATGTTTTTTTTATATTCAAGTTGTAATAAAGAAGAAGAAAATACATGCAGCTATTAAACAAAAGAGTATTAATCAACCTTTTCGATTTTTGTAAACATTTTGATATTTATATTTGATGATTTATATATGATGAGGGTATAAATATACGATATTTACAACAATTTCTAAATGTACTAGAGTGGCTTCTGAAAATATAAATAGTAAATTGTCTTGCAGAGTGATTAACAAAGTTTTTCAAAAAATAAAAAATAAATAAAAATAAAAAAAAACTGGAAGAAGAAGAAGTAGGATAAACATTCTTTCCAACCATATTCATATATCTATATATATAAAATCGTTCTTCCTGAGTGAGTGAGTGATTGAGTGAGGGGGGGATTCATCATCACCCAGACCAAACCCCTAGACCTAGAAGCATGAAATTTTGTGACAATGTTCTTTCTATGACGTAAGTATCCACTAAGAAGCGATTTTACAAAATTCGCCCCCCAAGGGGGGAGGGGGAGGAAAACGTGATTTCACAAAATCCTTCATATCTCAAACAAACAAACAAGCAAAAAAAAAAAAAAAAAAAAAAACAGATATCCATAAAATTTTTGCTTTAAAATAGGAATTTTCGAAATTCAGTCCGCAGGGGGGGCGGGGGGGGCAAAACGTGATTTCACATGCGTAAAACGTGATTTCGCATAATCCTATATATCTCAAACAAAAAAAATAGATATACGTGAAATTTTTGCTCTAAAATATAGCTAATACAAATATCTAAAAACAAATTTCTGGAATTTTAGAAATTCATCCCCCAGGTGGGGCAGCAGGGGGGGGGGGGGGCTATGGGGCAAAAACAAATAGAAATACAGTTAAGGCGTTCAAAATTGGTACAGATAGGTTTTAGAGGCCTGCAAGTCGAATGAGGATATTTTCGAAAGTGTAAAGTTATTAGTATGGCCGGGAAGGGGGGAGGGGAGAGAGGGGGCAAAAAATAAAAATAGATCGTTCAAAATTGGTATATAGAGGCTTTCGATACCTACAAATCGATTGCGGATATTTTCGAATTTGTAAAATTATTAGGAGGGGCGGGAAGGGGGGGGGCTATGGGCAAAAACAAATAGAAATACAGTTAGGCCGTTCAAAATTGGTACAGATAGGTTTTAAAGGCCTGCAAGTCGAATGGGGATATTTTCGAAAATGTAAAGTTATTAGAGGGCCGGGAAGGAAGGGGGGCGGAGTGGCAACAAATATGAAATAGAGTTAGATCATTCAAAATTGGTATATAGAGGTTTTCGATACCTACAAATCGATTGCGGATATTTTCGAATTTTTAAAATTATTGGGAGGGGTGGGAAAGGGGGGAAGCGAAGGGGCAAAAGAAATAAAAATAGAAATATATCGTTCATAACTGGTGCATAGAGGTTTCTTATACTTACAAATCGATTGCGGATATTTTCGAATTTGTAAAATTATTAGGATAGACGGGAGGGGGGACGAAGGGGGGAAATAACAGAAATAAGTGTTAGAGCATTTTGAAAAAATTTTCTGAAGGCAGTAAGAACTCGGTGCGACATTTTTTCTAATCAGATTTTGTTTCTCTCTTTTTTTTTTTTTTTTCGTGATAAAAATGAATGCATTTTTGAGAATTCAGTAATTATAGTGATTCATTTAAAAATATCGACCAGCGAAGCGGGCGTTGCCTGCTAGTATACTATATAACAGTAGATTCATATTTTTACGAGCATATATAATTTTGTTTATAGTTTTCAACAAAATTTTGGTAATACTTATGAAAATATCGTATTATGACTAAAAATAATAAATAAATAATGTTTGGTACCTCGCATTAATAAAATTCTTTCAGTTGTAAGAAAAAGAAAATCTGTTGTGCAATAATCACATGACTTCCATTACTCACCATTACGTGCATTACATAAACTTTTGAATACAATGCATGAACAAGAATGCACGTCAAAAGACGTTAAAATAGTCTAACAAATTAAGCAACTGACAATTTCTTTACGAGAAAAAACTGATACATTTGTAAAGACATAAAAACAGAATTTGCATAACTAGTTATAAGGGAAAAAAAAAAAAAATCGGTAGAACTTTTTTTAAAATACCAATTCCCGAGACCTAAAAGTGACCCACCTTATCAAGACGATAGTCAATAATCACGTAATACAAGAGAAAAGATATCTAAAATAAGATTTACAGTCCATTAAGAAATTATAAGACCATGTTAATTTTATAAATTATAAGAGAAATAAAGATTCTAATCATAATTTAAACACATAAAATAACATATTGCTGTATATTTTTTATAATTTGTTTGCAATAACTTGGTATAATGCAATAAATGTTTAATTAATATATATTAGAAATAAATTAAAAATAAACTATCAACAGAATATAAGACCACTTTTCAAAAAACAAAATAGTATAAAAAATTAATATGATATTGGTCCTCCATTTTTCCAGATGACCTCAAACATTCTGTGTTTCATTGAAGTAACCAGGTGATTAAGTTCAGTTTTAGAAGTATTGTACCATTCTTTTACAATGCCTACTTCTAGTTCCTTGGCAGATGAAAATTGTTTATTATTAGCATAAACTTTGCGAGATAATATACCCTATATGTTTTCCATGGATTTCAAGTCTGGACTTCGTCATGACCGTGGCAAAACATTATTTTCTTTTTTTTTAAACCACTTGAAGGAAAGTGCGTGTTGCGATAGGTTATATTCAAACCAGGGTCATTTGAGCTGTAACCCTGCGCCGTACCTCTGGACAAAAGGTTAACCCATTGTACATCGGTAAGTTCGCTCTATGACAATAGATGGCATCACCAAAAAAACTCTCCGAGCAACAAAGCCTGTGAAATGCTGTGCTCACAGCACAAAGCCTGTGATGCCCCACGCCTTCAACTCGCCGCATCAACAAACACAACTCACTCCTTCAACTTGGCAAAACTGGGCAACTGTCACCACAATCTGTTAATCGCTACCGTCTGCAGCAGTAAAAATATCGCTCTTACGACGGCGTACTCTCTAGGAGAGGGAGTACTATAGCGACGTCATGAACGCCATTCAAAGGGTAGATAATCCTAACTTACAAATGGACAATGGGTTAACCTTTTGTCCAGAGGTACGGCGCTGGATTACTACCCAAATGACCCTGGTTCGAATGCAGCCTATCGCAACACGCACTTCCCTTCACACTCCTGTGTGGATTTAGATGTATGACAAGCAGCATTGTCTTGTTGAAACATCCAGTTAGCACCACCTAATAAAGGTCAAATGGTATCATATGATCATATAGCATAGACTGATATTATGTAGAGTTCACATGACCAGAAATCCGCTGTAAATCACACAGTCCATCGTAAATGAAAGTTCCGCAAATCATTACTGATCCTCCACCCATTTGTTGACTGAAGCATTCTTTCGGTTCCTTCCTCAAGTCATGCCAATAGTGTTTGTAACCTTCGGGACCATCAAGGTTAAACTTCTTTCCTCAGAAAATATAATTTGTTTCCACTCATCATTCCATGACATGACATTTTTAGCCCATTTTAGTCTTTTTAGGTTGATTTCTTTAGAAATCGACCTATTGCAATCACCTCGTTTATCTATCTATCTATCTATCTATCTATATATATATATATAATGAAAATTTTGTCATCACGATAACTCCCGAAATAATGCTCGAAATCGAACCAAATTTGGACAGTGAACTAATCTTATAAACATCTTGGATGAGTTCGTTAACCAAGTTGCTCCGACTTTTTGTTTTCATGTGGCAGCCACTTGAAAATTTCAAACCGACATTGTAAAAAGCATATTTAAAGCAAGATTTGCTTGAATTTTGATGTAAATACAGGCCACATAAGGGTCTCAATGAAGTTTATTAAGGAAGTTTATCCGCCATTTTTAATAAAGTGGCAGATATTTTAAGTTTAGCGAGAACACTTGAAATCAGGCTACCACTTGAAAATTTAAAATCACTATAACTTCCGAAATAATACTCCAAATCGAACCAAATTTGGACAGTGTCTTAACTTAGCTTATAAATATCTTAGATGAGTTTATTAACCAAGTTGCTCCGCCATTTTGTTTTCAAGTGGAGACGACTTAAAAATTTCAAATTCAAATTGTAAAAAGCGTATTCCGAATTTGTTTTAAATTTGATGTAAATATAGACCACATAAGGGTCTCATTATGTTTATTAATGAAATTTATCCGTCATTTTTAATAAAGTGGTAGATATCTTAAGTTAAGAGGGGCCACTTGAAATCACGCTACCACTTGAAAATTTAAAATCACAATAACTTCTGAAATAACACTCCAAACCGAACCAAATTCGGACAGTGTCTTAACTTATCTTATAAATAACTTAGATGAATTTGTTAACCAAGTTGCTCCACCATTTTGTTTTCAAGTGGAGACCACTTGAAAATTTCAAATTAAAATTGTAAAAAGCGTATTCCGATTTTTTTTTTTTAATTTTGATGTATACATAGATTATACAAGTGTCTCAAATAACTTTATTAATAAACTTTATACGCCATTTTTAATAAAGTGGCGGATATCTTAAGTTAAGCGGGACCACTTGAAATCCGGCCACAACTTGAAAATTTAAAACCATGATAACTTTCGAAATAATACTCCAAATGGAACCAAATTTGAACAGTGTCTTAACTTATCTTATAAATATCTTAGATGAGTTTGTTAACCAAGTTGCACCGCCATTTTGTTTTCAAGCGGAGACCACTTGAAAATTTCAAATTTAAATTGTAAAAAGCATATTCCGTAATTGTTTGAATTGTGAGGTAAATTCAGACCACGTAAGAATCTCAATGAAGTTTATTAATAAAATATATCCGCCATTTTTAATAAAGTAGCAGATATCTTAAGTTAAGCGGGGCCACTTGAAATCAGGCTCCCACTTGAAAATTTAAAATCACGGTAACTTCTGAAATAATACTCCAAATCGAATCAAATTTGGACAGTGATATTATCATATAAATATTTTCAGTGTTTTCACTGGGCAACTTGTCCCGACATCTTGTTTCTAAGTTCCAGCCACTTGAAATCACACTGCCACTTGAAAATATGCCACACGATAACTTTTAAAATGCTAAACTCATTCAAATAAAAGCTGGATAGTGAACTTATGGTTCAAATATCTAGGATA
The DNA here is from genome assembly GCA_963930645.1 of Salticus scenicus. Taxonomy (NCBI): domain Eukaryota; kingdom Metazoa; phylum Arthropoda; class Arachnida; order Araneae; family Salticidae; genus Salticus; species Salticus scenicus. The sequence goes on along the minus strand of CAWVNO010002557.1, from coordinate 76,944 downwards.
ATTTCACTTGGTGACTTGACCTGCAATTTTATTTCCAAGTGGCGGCCACTTGAAAATTTGTCATTATGGTAACTTTAGTAATACAGAATCAATTTGCATCAAATTTGGGTAGTGGATTTATTATTCAAATATCTCATTTAAGTTCGCTGGGCATCTCACTCCACTTTTTTTTACAAGTGGTGCCGCCTGAAAATTTCTTATGACGATAATTTTTGAAATACTGATTTAATTTAAACTAGAACTGGACAATGAACTTATCATACAAATATACTGCATGATTTCGATGGTCAAGTTGTTTTGCCATTTTGTTTCCAAGGTGCAGCCACTTAGACTGCCACTTGAAAATTTGTCATAATAATAACTTTTGAAACACGCCACTGATTTAAATCACAGTTAGACAGTGGACCTATGCTTCAAATATCTTGGATGTGTTTGCTAGGCAACTTGTTCCACTGTATTGTTTCTAAGTGGCGGCCACTTGAAAATTTGTTATCACGGTAACTTTAGAAATACTTAATCAATTCAAATCAAAGTTGAAATTTGGATTTATCATTCAAACAACAAAAATCTAGAAAATTCACGTAACTCGTGAACCAATCACGTTATTGCGTCCATCTTTGGTACATTGATAATAAGTACTTTCTCGCCAAAAGTCGCCAAAAAAGTCGCCAAATCTATTACCTGCGTTACTGGATCTTTTTATAGCGTTTTTAAGGGAAAATTAGGCTATTTTAATGCTAAAAGAAACTAGAAATGCAGAAAACTAACATTTTATCAACTTACCAAGCCTCTTTGAAAAAATTTCTACAAAAAAAAAAAAAAAAAAAAAAAAAAAAAAAATCAAGTTTGCAACGATATTTTAGATGAGCAACTTTCTCTGCCATTTTGATCGAAGTGGCAGTCACTTAATTTTTCAACACGATGACTTTTGAGATTTTGAATTAATTCGAACTATATGTGTACAGTAGACTTATCTCACAAATACATTTCAGTATTTGTCAAATTAACCCACCATTTTGTTTCCAAGCGCCGGCCACTTGAAAATTTTAAATTCACATAAAAATGTATTTATGAACCGATTTGCTTAAAACTTCATATGTGCGTAGCCTGCATCAATATTTCTACCAAGTGCATTAATAATTTAGAGCTGCTATTTTGAAACAAAATGACGGCTACTTGATAAGGAAAAAGAAATCAACCTACCCTTCCGAATAAGCCGGAAGGACTTGTTTCTCGATTGCATTTCAATAGCTTTGTTTTTTTCTTCAATTTCATGTTAATATTTAATTAAGTATTCTTCCACACTGTTAAATGTGAAGTTTTCTGGCTGAAGCGTTTCGAAATTTCATGAGTTGAAAGACCTTTTTTAATTGGTTTTCGAAAAATTTGTATGTCAACACGTGCTGTCAAAATATTTTTTCTACCAGATTGCTTTATTTTGTTTGAATATTTTTTTCTAATTATGGCACTGTGAATGGCAGTTTTAGAACGGTTTATTAACCCGATCAGGTTATCCTGGGTCATTTGAGACGAAATTCATTTTTCTTATGTCTTATCCGTCAGAATCCACGAATAGAAGAAATACCTATCTATCGTGCCAATGACTTTTTTCGTAATTAACCTAAAACTATTAGGTTGATTTCTTTAGAAATCGACCCATTGCAATCACTTCGTTTATCTATCTATCTATATATATATATAATGAAAATTTTGTCATCACGATAACTCCCGAAATAATACTCGAAATCAAACCAAATTTGGACAGTGAACTAATCTTATAAATGTCTTAGATGAGTTCGTTAATCAAGTTGCTCCGACTTTTTGTTTTCAAGTGGCAGCCACTTGAAAATTTCAAACCGACATTGTAAAAAGCATATTTAAAGCATGATATTCATGAATTTTGAAGTAAATACAGGCCACATAAAGGTCTCAATGAAGTTTATTAATGAAGTTTATCCGCTATTTTTAATAAAGTGACAGATATTTTAAGTTAAGCGGGACCACTTGAAATCAGGCTACCACTTGAAAATTTAAAATCACTATAACTTCCGAAATAACACTCCAAATCGAACCAAATTTGGACAGTGTCTTAACTTATCTTATACATATCTTAGACGAGTTTATTAACTAAGTTGCTCCGCCATTTTGTTTTCAAGTGGAGACCACTTGAAAATTTGAAATTCAAATTGTAAAAAGCGTATTCCGAATTTGTTTTAAATTTGATGTAAATATAGACCACATAAAGGTCTCAATAATGTTTATTAATGAAATTTATCCGTCATTTTTAATAAAGTGGTAGATATCTTAAGTTAAGCGGGACCACTTGAAACCACACTACCACTTGAAAATTTAAAATCACAATAACTTCTGAAATAATACTCCAAATCGAACCAAATTTGGACAGTGTCTTAACCTATCTTATAAATAACTTAGATGAATTTGTTTACCAAGTTGCTCCACCATTTTGTTTTCAAGTGGAGACCACTTGAAAATTTCAAATTCAAATTGTAAAAAGTGTATTCCGATTTTTTATTTATTTTTTTAATTTTGATGTATACATAGATTATATAAGTGTCTCAAATAACTTTATTAATGAACTTTATCCGCCATTTTTATTAAAGTGGCGGATATCTTAAGTTAAGCGGGACCACTTGAAATCAAGCCACCACTTGAAAATTTAAAAACCATGATAACTTCCGAAATAATACTCCAAATGGAACCAAATTTGAACAGTGTCTTAACTTATCTTATAAATACCTTAGATGAGTTTGTTAACCAAGTTGCACCGCCATTTCGTTTTCAAGTGGAGACCACTTGAAATTTTCAAATTTAAAGTGTAAAAAGCGTATTCCGATATTGTTTGAATTGTGATGTAAATATAGACCACATAAAGGTCTCAATAATGTTTATTAATGAAATTTATCCGTCATTTTTAATAAAGTGGTAGATATCTTAAGTTAAGCGGGACCACTTGTATCCATGCTACCACTTGGAAAACTTAAAATCACAATAACTTCTGAAATAATACTCGAAATCGAACCAAATTAGTGTCTTAACCTATCTTATAAATAACTTAGATGAATTTGTTGACCAAGTTGCTCCACCATTTTGTTTTCAAGTGGAGACCACTTGAAATTTTCAAATTCAAATTGTAAAAAGCGTATTCTGATTTCTTTTTTAATTTTGATGTATACATAGATTATACAAGTGTCTCAAATAACTTTATTAGTGAACTTTATCCGCCCTTTTTATTAAAGTGGCGGATATCTTAAGTTAAGCGGGACCACTTGAAATCAGGCCACCACTTGCAAATTTAAAACCATGATAATTTCCGAAATAATACTCCAAATGGAACCAATTTTTGACAGTGATATTATAATTACCTTGAATGTTTTCAATAGGCAACTTGTCCCGATATCTTGTTTCTAAGTTCCAGCCACTTGAAATCACACTGCCACTTCAAAATATGCCACACGATAACTTTTAAAATACTAAACTGATTCGAATAAAAGTTGGATAGCGAACTTATGGTTCAAATATCTGGGATAAGTTCACTTGGTGACTTGATCCGCAATTTTATTTCCAAGTGGTGGCCACTTGAAAATTTGTCATTATGGTAACTTTAGTAATACAGAATCAATTCGCATCAAATTTGGGTAGTGGATTTATCATTCAAATATCTCACTTAAATTCGCTGGGCATCTCACTCCACTGTTTTTTACAAGTAGTGCCACCTGAAAATTTCTTATGACGATAATTTTTGAAATACTGATTTTATTTAAACTAGAACTGGACAATGAAATTATCATACAAATAACTGGATGATTTCGATGGGCAAGTTTTTTTACCATTTTGTTTCTAAGTCGCAGCCACTTAGATTGCCACTTGAAAATTTGCCATAATAATAACTTTTGAAACCCGGCACTGATTTAAACCACAGTTGGACAGTGAACCTATGCTTCATATATCTTGGATGTGTTTGCTGGACAACTTGTTCCACTGTATTGTTTCCAAGTGGCGGCCACTTGAAGATTTGTTATCACGGTAACTTGAGAAATACTTTATCTATACAAATCAAAGTTGAAAAATGGATTTATCATTCAAACAACAAAAATCTAGAAATTTCCCATAACTCCTTAACCAATCACATTATTGCGTCCATCTTTGGTATATCGATAATAAGTATTTTCTCGCCAAAAGTCGCCAAAAATGTCGCCATAGTAGAAAAGTCGCCAAATTTGGCGCCAAATCATTTACCTGCGTTACTGGATCTTTTTAATGCGTTTTTATGGAAGAATTAGGCTATTTTAATGCAAAACAAAGTAGAAATGCAGAAAACTAACATTTTTATCGACTTACTAAGCCTCTTTGAAAGAATTTCTACAAAAAAAAAAAAAAAAAAAAAAATTTCAAATTTGCAAAGATATCTTAGATGAGCAACTTTCTCTGCCATTTTGATCGAAGTGGCAGTCACTTAATTTTTCAACACGATGATTTTTGAGATTTTGAATTAATTCGAACTATATGTGTACAGTAGACTTATCGCTCAAATACATTTCATATATTTGTCAACTTAACCCACCATTTTGTTTCCAAGTGCCGGCCACTTGAAAATTTTAAGGTCACATAAAAATGCATTTATGAACCGATTTGCTTAAAACTCCATATGTGCGTAGTCTACATCAATATTTCTACCAAGTGCATTAATAATTTGTTGCCGCCGTTTCGAATTAAAATGACAGCTGCTTGATAAGGAAAAAGAAATCAACCTACCCTTCCGAAAAAGCCGGAAGGACTTGTATGAAATTACATCGAATAGGGTGTTTATACAGTAACTTTGAAGAAAATCATTAGAGCCATTTTTGAGATACGGACTTACGGTTCTAATTCCGTTTTCCTATATACCTCTTTAGATTTTCCAATTTTCCCCAAAAGTCAAACGAATCATCTGTATACCATACCTAACTCAATTCTTAAGTTTCGTCGTTCTACCTCTATTCATTTCGCTGATATGGCAGTCAGAAAATCCCCCCGCCCCAAAACACACACATGCATATATGATAGATATTTTAATTTATATAGATCTATCATCCCCATGTTATCAAGCAAAGATTTTTGATGCCGGAAAATTTTTTTGGCATCAACCATTAACCGGTATTGAATCCTGGCAATTGTAGTAGAATAGAATTTTGATGAACTTTTAAAATGCCGATGTAATGCGCGACTTTCAGCTGTACTAATAATTGGATGAAAGGATAGGTTTTCATAGGTAAGTTACATTTGACTATTTTATGAAAAATATAATTTTTGTAATCAGTTGCTTTGTTATTACTAGTGGATCTGCAGATCAGGAGCCTCAACGTTTTATTTGTATCACGCATTATTCAACCGATCATTTTTTTTTTATTCCTTATTATATAATATATATACACTGCTCGACATTGAAAATGCAACACCAAGAAGGCATGATAGTAACGGAATAAAATTGTTAAGTATCTGTTTACTTTTTTTCCCACAAAAAACTGAAAATTCATTAATAAAACTGTATTTTAATCCTTAATAATACTGTTATATGTTATTTGTTTAAAAAGTTAGTAATAAAATCTATTTTTAACTAAATGTTTTTAAACTAATGGCTAAAATCAAATTTTGGAAGGGGTTGGTTATTGGTGTTGAAAACGCCAAGTACTATTTTTTTAAATTCCTATAAAAATCCCTGTATTATTCCATATTTGATCTTAATGATGCTAAACAATCATGAATTATACTTCAAATTAATCTATTTTGAATATTTTTATTATATTTTTACAAGAAATTTGCTCAACATTCAAAATTTTCCAAAATGTAAAAATCATAAAGTTTCCTGTTTACTTTTTGTTCACAAAAAAACTGAAAATTCATGAATAAAACTGAATTTTAATCCTTTATAAAAATTTTATATGTTTATATATATTTCAAAAATGAGTAACAAAATCTATTTTTAACTAAAAGATTTCTCACTAATGGCTAAAAATCAATTTTTGCAAGTTACCCAATATCGGCATTGAAAACAATGTATTATTTTTGAAATTCCTATGAAAATACCTGTGTTATTGCATATTTCATCTTAATGATGCTAAACTATTATGAATTATATCTCAGACAAGTCTCTTATAAATATTTTTACTATATATTTACAAAACAATTGCTCAACATTCAAAAGTTTTCAAAACGTTAAATCTGAGAAGAATTTGTTTACTTTTTTTTCACAAAAAGATGAAAATTCATTAATAAAATTGAATTTTAATCCTTCATAATACTGCTATGTTGTATTTATTAAAAAAAAACAACAAATTAATTAAAAGATTTCTTAATATTGTGTAAAACCAATTTTTGGAAGCTACCAGATACATTAGAAAAAAAGTGCTTTTTGTGAAATTCTCAATAGCAGCTATGCGATAGAAAAAAAAGAATCAACCTACCCTTCCTATGAGGTGGAAGGACTTGTTTTAATCTTTAGATCAGTTGATCATTAACCCCTAAAAAGTAATGATATCAGAACAAAAACCCTTAACGGGTTAAAAGCTTGTGACGCAGCATTTTATTTCGATATGAATTGGAAATATGGGTCTTAAAAGTAATGATATCAAATTTGAGTGACGCTTTGCTATTAATTGAAATATATTACATAGATTTTCTTATTTCATCATTTTTTTTTTCTTCTATTTACATCACAGTGTATACATAATATTTTCAATTTCAGCACGATATATATATAGAATTTACTCCCCGATACTTTTTCATCTGCACCTCGTGAATTCAAAATATGAGTTTTAAAAGAAATGATATAATTTCTGTGACGCCTCAGTGTTACTTTAAAAGATTTATTTTTAGATTTCATTACAATTACTTTTGTTTTGTTGAATAAAGTATATTTACACACTGAAATAATGCTTTTAATTTTCAAATATACTGTCAAATAATCGCACTTTTATTGAATTTATATTATAAATTGAAATTATCTAGTTCAATAAATTGATTTGTCTATTGCGTCACGCTATCCAAAACTGAAAGTAAAAATTTTGTAAATGTTACTTTGTATCATAGTACTAAGTGAAAATGTGTGCAAAGAGATTGTGTGATACAAAGAAAACATTTACATAATTTTTACTTTCAGTTTTGGATAGCGTGACGCAATAGACAAATCAATTTATTGAACTAGATAATTTCAATTTATAATATAAATTCAATAAAAGTGCGATTATTTGACAGTATATTTGAAAATTAAAAGCATTATTTCAGTGTGTAAATATACTTTATTCAACAAAACAAAAGTAATTGTAATGAAATCTAAAAATAAATCTTTTAAAGTAACACTGAGGCGTCACAGAAATTATATCATTTCTTTTAAAACTCATATTTTGAATTCACGAGGTGCAGATGAAAAAGTATCGGGGAGTAAATTCTATATATATATCGTGCTGAAATTGAAAATATTATGTATACACTGTGATGTAAATAGAAGAAAAAAAAAATGATGAAATAAGAAAATCTATGTAATATATTTCAATTAATAGCAAAGCGTCACTCAAATTTGATATCATTACTTTTAAGACCCATATTTCCAATTCATATCGAAATAAAATGCTGCGTCACAAGCTTTTAACCCGTTAAGGGTTTTTGTTCTGATATATATACACTGCTCGACATTGAAAATGCAACACCAAGAAGGAATGATAGTAACGGAATAAAATTTGTTGGACGCATACATTATAGTAGGAAGAACAATTGATTAAAATTTCAGGAAATTTGGAGTAATATGTACTGAGAAAACAGTACATAAAGCAACGACCTCTGTGAGCAATAACAGCACATATCCGCTTAGGCATTGAATCGAACAGCGATTGGAAGACATGTACGGGTAGAGCATTTCATGAAGCTTCAACACGATGCCACAATTCGTCGATCTTAGTTACTGGTGAGTGGTAGGGGGCCAGTCGCTTTTCAATGATTAAACTTTTGACGTGGGCTATACTAAAAATTTTACAGTTCTTGTGAGGGGCTCTCTCAACTTTTGGGGGGGTAGAAAATACCAGTCTGGTTGCTCACTGAATGATTTCGGGGAAAAGTCAATTAGGAGGAGCAACCTCTTTCCTCCCCTGCTTTTGCAGTAACTAGCCTCTTTTACCCTACAGCAGTTGGGGTATTGCACCACAGATTTCTCCAAAAAATCATTTTGGAGAAATACAGAAGGAGACTTGAAACGATTAACTTTGACTGTTCTTTTTGAAAGAGTTTTTTTTAAATATAAATATTATTCAATTTCTAAGTGTTAATTTTTACAGTATATCTGTTTTCTTTTCTTGTTGAACAAAATTAGAAAAGGAAGAAAGAAAGAATCACTGCATTTCAGTTATATACAATTAATTTTTGATCCTATGTATCCTATGTATGCAGCAAATTTATTTTGATTGAAATATATTATAACAATTTTAATATTAAATATTAACATTACTATGTAAAATTTATAAATTCAATAAATTATTTAAGTTTCAAAATGGGGGTTAACTCTAATTAATACATAGCATATGTTTAAATTAATATCGGCTTTATTGTATTTATTATTATATATATATTTTTTTTTCTTCACAGTCATATAAATACTATGTTAATTAATTAAATCTTTTATGTTTTTCTAGCTAAGCTTTAAATTTTCCTTTTTACTACATTTTTTCTCTTTTTACAGTAAATATAATTTTACTTTTTACTTTGTTACCATTTGATCTTGCAAAGGTTTTGGAAAAGCGTTGGGCACCAAACTAGTGTAACCCAATCCACCCGTCTTAAGCCGTGGTGGCCTCAGCTCCTTCTTCTTCTTCTGGTTATTATAATTATTTTCTATTATATAATCTCTTCCAATAATGTTTTCGAAACAATGCATATTGACTTTTTAAATACCTTTTGCCGTGTATAAGGCTTCGTTTCCATATGTTGTAGTTTGCTCATTAATTCACGTCTTCCTTCTGTTGTCTGATCATTATAATGATGAATTATTTATTAATGGTATTATTATATATTATAAGAAACGTTTAAGATTATAAGAGACTTTTCAAAGTACTTCATTTCCTCAGCTGAACATATAAATTTAAAGAATTATATATAGAGTGCTAACTTTTAAATTGAATTAAAATTACTTATATTTGAATGCTGTTGATATTAATCATGTATCTATTAATTGCTAAATTTCATAACGTTCTAAAAATTTTCACTTTATTTATATATGCATATATATATAATGAGTTTATGTAGAAAAGGACGCTGAAATATTCGCGTTGAGTGTATAAACGGCTTGTAAGCAATACCATAAACTGGGGAAAAAAAAAAAAAGAAGAAAGAAACGCTATCCTGTTGAGACTGTACTTTACTTTTATCATCAGATGAAGGATTGTTGTTAATTATTTCGACCCGAAACAAATTTAGCGTGTTTTTTTAATTTATGGTGTTTGCTAGCTAGATTTTATTGATCATTATTGAGTTATGTATGAAGTGGGTTCACCGTCATCCAGGAAATTGTATGAGCAGAATCATTCATTTTTTAATTTTTTTTTAGCTTTTTACTGTCGAAAGAAATTTAGCTCTGGCGTTTTATTGCATAAGAATGTCTATACATCATATGTGTCTTAAAAATTTTACTAATAAATTGCGTTTGCTAAAAGACTTTTCTAATATATGTATATATATATTAGTGAATAAACAAATAAATAAATAAATATTAACGTTACATTATTTCAAAAAAGTTTTAATTAACTATATCTCTTTTAATTCTATATCTTTTTTCGTTTATGAACATATACTGTGTATAAGAAAAGTACTGTAACCGTGATAAAATTCAATTTTTAGATAAAATTTTGTGCATTTATATATTTGTATTGTTTTTTAATTCCTTTTTGCTATTTTTATGGTAATGTGTATGCATGAGTAAGTGAAAATTAACCCGATAACGACAAAACGCTTCATTCGAATGATTTTGAATTCTTTAAAATATGTTGTAAGTAACCGTCGCAAAAAATTGCATAGATTTTCATGGGTTTAAGGTTTTTTTTTACAAAGTTATAAAAATGAATTGTTATACATTGAAAAATGTAGACTTCAATTTTCATTAATATTCTTACATCTAAACTCTGAACTATATTAATTCTTCTCTCTGCCTGAGTGTTTCTTATCAGTATAACTCAAAAACAAATACTAGCGGGAATTCCGACAATATGCTACTTGAAAATTCTCATTGAGATCAGTCAAATTGATCGTGCACAGGAACATGCGATACACGAAAGCATTTGTATACATTATTTCTGAGGGGAAAATTTATGGTCGATAGATATTGCCATCTTTTATATTGCCTTAAAAAAATATGATACTGACATACATTTTTTATTTCCAGTAAAGCATGTTTCACATACAATATATGATGGAAAATATTTGTCTTGCATTTACAGGGCCACACAAAATATTTCTAATATATTAGTGCTATATTTGGAAGTTGATAGACGTGAGTTTCAAATAGTGTCATGCATTTTTGCTTTCTTCTATATACATATGGAAGAAAATACCGAATTTGTGAAAAATTTCAACCTCCGATTTTCAATGGATTTACACGTTTTGAGAGCTCCTAAACCCGATTTGACTATTTTTAGAAAATGTCTGTCTGTATGTGCGTACTTAAAGTTTTATAAAGCTGTATTTTACAAGCCAGCGAACGAAATTTAAACAAACTTTATATTTAGTTGCACTTTGATTTAAATTGGTTCTGATTGGGAATAAATCTTTCAGTAAGTGACGCTATCATTCCGTTTTTTCATAGCCTTTAATATGGCAGTACAGGACGAAATTTTGTAAAAATGTACATATTGAGAATTATTTTCTAACCTCTCAATGTGAAACTGAAAAATATATATGAATTTATTTATAATAGTAATTGTCAAAAAAAAAAAAAAAAAAAAAAAAAATAGATAAAATTTAGGAGCACCACTTCCCTCTCTATACCTAATTTCTAAGGATGTATTTTTTAAAAGAACTCGTCAATACCTTTAAAACAAATGTTTGAAACATAGATCTGTAGTAGTTTAAAACAAAATTTTAAAAGTTACCGATATTTAAAATAAAGTAAAATAAAAATAAAAATAAAAACTTTCAAAGAAAACGTATTTTTTAGATGTTGTCTATAGCACACAAAATTGGCTTTCTTTTGGCTTTTAGGGTTATATTTCTGTGGAATAAAAATCGTCTACATTTATCATGAAAAATAATTTTAATAAATAATTTGTACTGAGTGAATTTTTGTAAGAAATTATACAGAAGAAAATTTTGTGATGGCCACAACATATCAGATTTTCTGTGATAAATTTGAATGTATTGTTTGGTGCGTATATAATTCATTCATAATGAACAGGGAATGATATATAGAGTACATAATGCATGATATATTGTGCCCTCTCACACAGAATTTTATATCAAATAAAACTTTCAAAAATAAATTTGATCAGTTGTTTAAAGAAGTTAATTAGAAATTTCGTACATTAATTTCGTTAATTAGAAATTTTCCTCATCTCATATTCAAATTTCACACCTTAAACTGTCCAGTTAGAATCAGTTCCAAACTGATTAATATACTAATTAATATTATATTTTTATTATTTAATAGGTATTTTAATCTATATATAAATATATTTATTGCATTCTATTTTATCTTTTCTAATTATTCGCTAACCATCTGATACCCTAGTTAGCGCTCTGGACATCAATCTCTAGGAGCAAGGTTCGAATCCAAGTTTAGTCATGGGCGTTTATAGTGGTCTAATTTTTCTTAATATGCAAAAAATGGCCGCAGAGCTTATCTCAAATCTTAGTATTTAAATTAATATTTATTCATTATTTTCGATGTATTTTGAATTTTTGATTCCAAGTTTTAATAACGCTTTAATATTAAACAGTTCTTTGAAAGATTTAAATTTTGATGATAAAAGTTTGGGCTTAAAGTATTAAATATAAAATAATTTATATTTAATGTAAATGTAGAATGAAAATATGAATATAAAATATATAATAAAATAAATAATTATAGTTAACTACTGAAGATTGAAATGAGAATCGGATAATTCATCCCATCTCACAACAATATATTCTATTTCTTTTTAAATGAAGCATTCCGCCATTTTATCTCTTTAATTAAAATGTAAATCCATCTCAAATTAAGCAGAAAAACTTGTAAACACATGAGAACTTTCACTTACGCATAGGAAGAATAGGTTTCCACAACTTAAGTGCGATTAAAAAGAGACACACTCAAGTACGATATTGCAGTGAAAGGACATTATTTACCGTTTTGACACTTTTACGACCACACTCTCCGCCTTTCTTCTCTTCTTAAATTTCTTCCCCTTCTGGAAGACGAAAAGTGTCACAGCCCCTCAGAAGATCTCACTTTTTCTCGGACAGATGATGTCCGAGCCCCTACGTAAAGGTTAAACAGTCATTTTCATTGGTACGAGATCAGGAGAACGCGCTGGCCAGAGCAACAGTCGAACACATTCTGTATCAAAGAAGGTCCGCACAATGCAAACAACTTGCGGTCGTGCATTATCTTGCTTAATTTTTGCGCTACGGAGGCCTCGAATACAGGGCAGAGGGGCGGGCTTAACTCATCAGAAATTTAATGGCCGCTGTTCAGGTGCCAGGAATACGAACATGAAGTAATCAAGACGTGTATCCAATGGGAACCCATAACATCATTTCAAATGACGGACAGTATGATGATGTCGAATCCCAGCTGGCAATGTGCATTATTCTTAGTGCCGTTAAATACGGATAAGGCAATCTTGATGCTGTAAACAGGATTGTGATTTGTCTGAAAAGTGACTTCACGCCATTCCTGCGTCCAGGTTCATCGTTGATCACACATTAGTGGCGCCCATATCAGTGATGCAGTTTTGAGGGTAATCAGAATTTTGGTAGCCGCATACTGGGTCACCACCTGGATTGATGGTATGTTGTATCATTGGATACACGTCCCGGTCACCTCTTGTTTTCATTCCCGCCAATCTGAATACCAGCCATTACATTTTTGACGAGTTAAGGCTCATAGCTCTGCCCTATGTTCAAGGCCTCCGAAGCGCAACATTTAAGCAGGACAATACACGACCGCAAGTTGTCCATATTGTCTGGACCTTCATTGATGCCGAATGTGTTCGACTGTTGCTCTGGCCAGCGCATTCTCCTGATCTCGCACCAAGGAAAATGCCTGTTTAATCGTTGAAAAGCGACTGGCCCCCCACCACTCACCAGTAACTTCTATCGATGAATTGTGGCATCGTGTTAAAACTTCATGAGGTGCTCTACCCGCACATGTCATCCAATCGCTGTTCAATTCAATGCTTAGGCAGATATGTGCTGTTATTGCTCACAGACGTCGATTCTTTATGTACTGTTTACTCAGTACATATTACTCCAAATTTCCTGAAATTTTAATCAATTATTCTTCCTAATTATATATGTGTCCAACAAATTTCATTCCGTTATTATCATTCCTTCTTGGTGTTGCATTTTCAACGTCGAGTAGTGTATATATTGATTCGACTGATTTACTACATAAATAGAAATTTTTCTGAGGGGGGCTACTGCCCCCCTCAACACCACGCTGCATCTCTCTTTCTATAACTATAATTATATAAATATATATGTATATACATGAATTCTTAATAACTGATTGTATTAATTCTCTGTAATTCATAAATTTTTGTACCAAATTTCATGGAAAATGATTACAAACCCTATTGGAATTATTTTGTGTAACCCTGTAAATGAATTACCAATTCTATGCCCACACTTCTCCATTGTAAAACATTCTTTTAAAAATCTAATAAAATTTCTTTATATTTAACGAGATGTAAGCATGTTAATACACACTTTTAAGAAATACCGACTATAGACCGTAATAGTACGAAATTCTTTTATGTATCTCAGAAAAAGAGCCGCAATAATTATATACACTAAAAAGAATACACCAATTTAATTAATCATAACTCAGTAATATTTCAACCTAATTTGATATCATTAGAATGATTACAGTACGTCATCGGAATTTTTTTTTTGTGGGTGGACCCATAAATAAATTATTGAGTCTATACGTATCCTTTTTTCTAGAGTAAACATGCTTTTAAGCAACTTTATAACGTATGTTAATTCCATTATGTTGAATGCAGCATAAACGTATTAAAGTGCGCTTAAATAAAAATTCGTCCATAGGCTCTAATGTCACGAAATTCTTTTGTGTGTCTCCATAAAAGAACCATAAACATTGCATACACCAGTAAAAACTACTCAGCTTATTCTACGTTTTTCATAAATAATTGTTCGAAATTTGACATAATTTGGTTGATTACGTTACATTGTCAGAACACTCATGTATGGTGCTGTACATTAAATGGGAAGCCTAAGAGCACATATTTTCTGCAGAAAACATAAGTTTAAGCATCTCAGTAATGTACGCTGATTTCCTTTTGTTGATATCAAAGTAATAATGTCAAAATGAGTTTAAACGAAAATCACCTCATATGCTATAATGATAACAGTTTTGACGTTTTCCTGTAGACAATCTATAAAAAATATAGACATAAAAAATTATATAGCTATTTCTACACATAGCCTGAATGTGTGTCCAATTTGCAAGTCAATCGGAGGATTTTTTGCAGCCGCTATTGCGGTACATACAAATTCTGCCCATAGACCGTAATGATACGAAAAAATATGGTGCGTCCTTGTACACAAACTACAAATGGAATACACACTCAAAACTATACAGCTAAAATTCCGCATGGCTGCATATGTGTCCAAATTTCAAGTCAATAGCTTGATTTTTGCGGTGGCTATCGCAGTACATACAAATTCTTTCCTTAGGCCGTAATGATAAGAAAAACTTTAGCGTGTCCCTGTATACGAACTACAACTGGAATACACACCCAAAACTATTCATCTGATTCCGTGGGTTTCATGAACATGTATACTTATATTCAAGTCAAAAGCGGGATTTTTGCGGCCGCTATCGCGCGACAGACAGACACACAGACGGAACCCAAAGTCTTTTTGAGTCTCAACAGAGGGCTCCACTGACGTTTTGGCAAATATTGCAAGTCAATAGCTCGATTTTTGCGGTGGCTATCGTGGTAAATTCAAATTTTTGCCATAGGCCGTAATGATAAGAAAAACTTTAACGTGTCCCTCTACACAAACTACAAATGGAATACACACATAAAACTATACAGCCAAATCTGTAAGGCTCATGAATATGTATACCAAATTTCAAGATAATAGTGTGATTTTTGCGGTCGCTAGTGCGGTACAAATTCTTCCCATAGGCCGTTATGATAAGAAAAAATTTGGCGTGTCTTGTACACGAACTACAAATGGAATACACACCCAAAACTATACAGCTGATTCCGTGGGGCTCATGAACATGTGTTCCAAATTTCAAGTGAATAATGTGATTTTTGCGGCCGCTATCGCGCGACAAACAAACAAACAAACACACAGACAAAACCGAAAACCGTTTTCAGTCTCAACAGAGGGCCTCCACTGACGTTTCGGCAATTATGACATAATTACTGTTTTGATTTTTAACGTAATTCTTTTTTTATAATTTGATATTTTTTAAGGTTTTATATTAGTAAGTAATATGGAATTTTCAAAATTCTTTTAAATATAGTTAGCAGCGGAGCAGGTAAAGAACGTTAGTTTTAGTAAAAAAAAGTTTTAGTAGTTTTATAAAAAGAGTTTGACTTTAAATATTAACTAACTTAATAGATACAGTAAAAAAAAAAAAAAAAAAAAGAGAAAGAAAGAAAAATGAATTTGAAACTGTATCTGGAGTTTTTCGCTCACCTATAGTACATAAATTATTCATATATTTTATTTGCTAAATTATCCTTGTGTATTCACTCGGAGAAAGACAGCCATTAACCCGTAAAAATGGCTGTTTTTCTCGGAGTAAAAAGGAATCACCTTTTCTCCCTCGATGATCAATCTATGTCTTATTATTATATCTACGGCATATACACACATACTCACCAGTTTAAATTTTTTTTTTTTTTTTTTGGACTTAGGAGACTTTCAAACATTTACATCAGTTGAAAATTCGATATCGAAATTCTGGACCAAATAAAGTACTTCCATTACTACGGTAGTAATGTAATGGAAGTAAAAAGGAAACCATTTTAAGAAATATTTTAAAATATTAAAGTTTCTTGCGTAAATGCAGTATATAATTAAAATTGAAATTCCGCTGTAAAGAGCATTTTTCAGTTAAAGTAAACGTATGAATTGACGCCAAATTCGATATGTGGCCGATTCAAGTGCTAGGCTCAATAGTAATAAAAATAAGTAAATTAATTAAAAAATAAAATGAATAAAAATAAACAGTAGTACAAAAGTTTCGACCAGTCGGCGCTTTACATGAAAAAACCCCCGCAAATTTAAGAAATGAAGAAAAAAAAAACCTAATAAATATAAATGTTTAAGTTGTTCGTTTCATTGATAATGTAACGATTTTTGACAAGTGATATCTATATTAATAAAATCAGACTTTTGTCTGGAAATTTGTCAGAATCGAAAAAATTTTGCGATATCTTCACGTTTCACACACCATGAAAGCCGAAAATGACTTCAGAAAATTTTGCCTGTGTGTGTGTGTGTGTGTGTCATCGTGCCTGTATGTCGCTTTCTTTGTCCGGGCATCACTTGAGAACGGCTGGACGGAATTCAACGGCGCTTGGCAGAAACTTAGATATTCACCTAACTTAAATTATGTCTATCAACTTTTCAGAAATTCCCCCACGTTCCCCCCTGGGGGGGGGGGGTAAAAGACTAAAACACGTTTGTCCGGGCATCACTCGAGAACGGCTGGACGGAATTCCACGGCTCTTGCAGAAACTTTGGTCTTCACCCAACTTAAAATTATATCTATAGAAAATTTCAAAATTATGATTAGTGTTTAAATTGAGGGTAAAAAACGCCTGCGCATGCGCCATAAATATTTTTCACTAAAACGCTTTGAATGAAAAAATAAAATATAAAAATAAATTTTTAAGATAAAGACTTTTTTATTCGCGTAAGTCGCACTACAAATTATGAAAAGATTGAAATGAAGTGTTGCTATCTAAATTCCATACTTAAGTTAATTTTAAAAAATCTAATTGTCGTATCGAAAAACTGTTTACACCCCAGGATTCAGAAAAATCACCCCTTTCATTTGGTACTGAATTTATAAATATAGGTCTGATATTTCTAATTTATTTTACCCTTTTTCCGTTTTCAACCCAGATTCGATAGAAGGTTTTATATTTATATATATTTTTTTATTTTCAAGAAATAAAATGAAACATTTTTAAATTCAAAAGTGACTTCAGAAAATTTGATATTTCTTTTGAATTTAATAACAAATTTTATAAACAGTGAAATATTTTTAATTTCACTTGAATAATAATAAAATGTAGAGATAAAAATACTTACAAAAGTTGGTTATTTATTTTATTATTATTATTTTTTAAATCAAGAATTTTTATGTGGATAAATATTTTCATAGAGATATTTGGCATTAGTTTAGTATTTTTATTTAATTAAGCAGAACTTTTCTTTCCTGCAGTAAAACAAATTTTTTTGTTGTTATTATGTACCTTAAGAGGTTCTTTTATGTTCTTCCCTTAATTGTAAATGATTATAATTTGGATTTTATTAAGATTTTTTATTTTTAGTTTGTAAATATCAGAAAAGAGTTTTTATTTTATTTTATTTAATTATTTATTTTGTGTATGGAACAGCTTTAGTATCGGATCCCTTCGGCAAAATGAGAAATTCGGCACCGAAGTACCTCGGACGTTTCTCGCCAAGATCTTTAATTGCCCAATTGAGATAGCCAATTCAGTTCATCGCAAAAATGGCTTAAAATATTTAAAGTCACCAAAGGGGTCCCATACTAAAGCGCTTTTTGCATTTATTTATTTATAATATTTTCTATTAAAAACTTCTCTGGTCACGAAATTTGGTGCGTAAATTGTTTGTATGCATCCGGCACTTATTGTAACTGGATTTCACGAAATTCGAAGTACCCCCCCACACACACACACACACACCTTCTCGGAGTCGGAGGGCAAAAAACATGTGTAATGTTTTTCCGTTTGAATTCGCTTTGAATTATCTTAGAATGGCGAATTTTGGTGTGTGGATATTGATTAAGTGTACGCATTATGTACATTAGTGGGATTTTGCAAAATTTCGAGCTCACCCGCTGAGGAAGGGGACGTAAGAAGTGGGTAAGTTGATGCCGAAGGCAGTGGGGACCCTGATTCCTCACGTTTCACGTTGCGAGCGGGAAAACCTCTACCAATCACAGAGAGAACTTAGGTTATTAATAAAGATATGGGATTTTGACAACTCATTTAAGTTTAATGTCCAGCGAAGCGGGCAAATCCTGCTAGTCCTTTCTATAATTCTAGTAAATGGATTACCATTGACGTATTAAATATTAAAATATTAAGTATTAAATATTTAAATTTTGTCATAGATTTTTTTTTATTTATTTATTTATTTATTTATTTATTTTTTTTTTTTTACAAAATATTTTCAAACAAAAAAGAAAGAATATATTGTAATGAATCAGTAATGTACCTATTTATTTTATTTTATTTTTATTTATTTATTTATTTTTTAAAGTTCTCTCATATTGTTTTGCCGTTAGCCTAGTGTCTGCTGTTAACATTGCTATTTACTTCGCTGCATTGTTACTATAGTGTAACCACGTTTCCTACGCCTAGCAATGAGGACGAGTCGAAAATCTTGGAGGGTTTCCAAGTTGACCAACAGGTTTGAATGTAGTAAGAATCCAGTCATTCAGTGTTCCCTTATCGCTAATTTTCTCTCAATGAAAAGCTTGTCTTCCCTATTTTACTTGTGGACTCGTTGAATCCGCACTTGCGCAGAGGCTTCCATGGTCGCAAGAAATGTAGTTAAAGAGTATTCGCTTTTTTTAAACACTACATTTTTTTATTAATAACTTTTTCCATTATATAATCATAATTAAACAAGAAGGAACGTACTCTTCAAATAAATTGGTGTAAAAATAAGTTTAAAGCAAAGTATAAGTTAACTTATTCATATCAACACTTTAAAAATAAATGCAGTCATTAACCAGAATCGAATTCACTTCTCTAATTAGAAAATTACAGGAAAAATTATATATCAATAATATTTAAAAGCTTCTATAACTACTTCTATAACAACTCCTGACGCTGAACATTTGTAGCACGTAAGTATTTAATTTTATCGTTTGCCAAGAGGACTTTTCCTAGATCCAATTTGCAAAGCATTGCACGCATCTCTACTTCCACAATACTTTAATTATGAGAAAAATGGTTCATATGAATCTAGTGAAAATGTTCTAAAGAAAAAGGCTTTAAAAATGACTTAGGAATCACTGCATCGAATGCGTGGGTCTCTTGTAGTTTCTGCGTGCAATGAAACACATCATCCCATCATGAAACACATCATGAAACACATTATTCGCACATCATCTTTCATTTCATGCGACTTTAATATTTCCTTTTAGTCTTCGTATTTGCAGTGCCCTGTATTTAAAAAAAGTTATGCAAGGTAAATGCAAGCTAATAATTTTTAAAATTATTTAAAATACTGCTCATTTAATTCAGTAATAAAAATCCCTGATGATGCTTTGGAATTTCAAAGCGAAAAACTTAGGATTACTTTCTCTTACCCATAAGGTAGAGAAAGTATTGTTTTGGGGTCAAATTTTCGAACGCGAGATTTTGTTATATTTACACGTTTTGAGGTCCCCTCAATACGAAAATCATGTTTTTAGCAAATGGTCTGTGTGTATGTCTGTGTGTCTGTGTGTCTGTATGTCTGTGTGCCTGTGTGTGTGTGTGTGTGTGTCTGTGTATCTGTCTGTTATGTGTATATCTCAAAAACAAATTATGGCAGAAAGTTCAAACTTGGTATTCTAAATATGTATCATATAGGGATGCTACAGTAAGCTTTTCGTTAAGATCAAGTAAATGGTTCGTGTACAGGGACAATCAAGAGAATTCTAATACATTACGTCTATGGGGGAAATTGCAGGAAAGTAGAGTTTAACGTCTGTAGACTGCACTAAACCAAATGAAACGAATATATATATTTTGTAATAGAGATAGTTAACTGGGAAAAATTTTTGTGTATGTAGGAGCTTCGCCTCCCCCCCTGGGGGGGGAGTCCCCCCTCGAGGGGAGTAAATTTTTACTATGGGTATCTTTCAAAAGAGCTCGCCAATACCTTTAAAACGAATGGTTGAACCATCGATCTGCGATAATTTAAAACAAAGTTATCGATTTTTTTTTACTTTTAACGAAAAAAATGAACGAAAAACTTGTCAAATGATGATCAAAGCATTACCCCCCCTTCCCCTTTTTACTTTCTCTTACCCATAAGGTAGAGAAAGTATTGTTTTAGGCTCAAATTTTCGAACGCGAGATTCTGTTATATTTACACGTTTTGAGGTCCCCTGAATACGAAAATCATGTTTTTAGCAAATGATCTGTGTGTATGTCTGTGTGTATGACTGTGTGTCTGTGTGTCTGTGTGTGCGTCTGTCTGTTATCCGCATATCTAATGAATAAATAGTAGCAGACATTCCAAACTTGGTATTCTAAATGTGTATCATATATAGATGCCACAGTAAGCTTTTCGTTAAGATCAAGCAAATGGTTCATGTACAGGGGAATTCTAATACATTACGTCTATGGGGGAAATTGCAGGTAAGTAGAGTTTAACGTCTATAGACTGCACTAAACCAAATGAAACGAATATATATATATTGTAATAAAGATAGTCAACCGGGAAAAAGAAATTTGTATGTAGGAGTCTCGCCTCGCCCCCTGGGGGGAAGTCCCCCCTCGAGGGGAGTAAATTTTCATGGTGGGTATCTTTCAAAAGAGCTCGCCAATACCTTTAAAACGAATGGTTGAACCATAGATCTGCGATAATTTAAAACAAAGTTATCGATATTTTTTTTTACTTTTAACGAAAAAAACTTAGAAAAAAAATCGTCCTTTTTTTTTTTTTTTTTTTTTTTTTTTTTAACTTTGAAAATAAAATGGACCTTATTTGGATATTTGGTGTTATACTACTTCTCTAATATGGAAGTCGTCTGCCTT
The DNA here is from genome assembly GCA_963930645.1 of Salticus scenicus. Lineage (NCBI taxonomy): Eukaryota > Metazoa > Arthropoda > Arachnida > Araneae > Salticidae > Salticus > Salticus scenicus. The sequence continues at coordinate 55,711 of CAWVNO010002557.1, read as the reverse complement.
GTCATAAAAGGTAATTTTTTAAAATAATAATTTTAATAAATAATTTTGAAAAAAGAGAATTATTTTTTAATAATCGAATTAAATTCTATATAAATGTAGGTGCATTAATGAAACGGGGGGTTGGGGGGACGGTAGCCCCCCTCACACAGAACTAATTATCATATAAAACTCTTCAGAAGCCTAATATGAATTGTTTAACATAGGTTTATATAACAGCACTCGTTAATCTTACCTATTAATCTGCAACCTGTATTTATAGTATTACATTTCCGGGTAAAAGAAAGTCGTGTGAGTGACACACCAGATTATTTTTTATATATATAAATTAATTTTACGTGTTTTTAAAGTGTTTTTAATAAAAATAACAAATGACACGTGTTTAATTAACTCTTTTTTAGAGATATTGTTTAGTAATTTAAATGTTACAGTTACAAAACGGCGACATTCAATGATAAAGTTTTCATTAATAAAGGCTTTGTGACTTAAATAGGCAGGATATATTTTTTTTTAAATTACTTCTTTTAAGTAATTCTTAAGTTCTTATTTTCAAGTAAATATGACACATGCCACACCCTAAACAGTTCTCAAAGAAGAAGAATTTAACTGGTAGCAAACTTTTTGTTTATTGAAAAATTAAACTTTGCACGCAAACACCATAGACTTAAAAGATACACGACAGCTGGTCAAAATAATTAATTACGATATTTTATAAAATATCGTAATTGATTATTTTGAACAGTTGTTGTGCATTCTGGTGTATCTATACGTTTTGAGGTCATTTTTACGAAATTAACGATGATGTATATATGCATGCGTCTAAATACCTTATTCGAATAAACTGAAAATTTATACACTAATTTAAGTTACTTTCCAACGAACTGTATATATATTTTAGTGAATCTGGCTCTTAAATTTTTTTTTACAGGGACATAAAGAAAAATTCTTTGTCATTATGGCTTATGGGATAAAATATTTAAAAGTGAGATAGCGTCTAGATGCCTTATTCGACAGAGCAGAAAATTTATATACGCATTATATGTCATTGCCACAAAACCTGTATACATTTTGGTGAATATAGCAGGTATATTTTCTTATAGGGACACAAAGAAAGATTCTTTATCATTATGGTCTATTGGCTCAAAATTTTTAAAGTGCGAGAGTGAGAGCCTCTAAATGCTTTATTCGAATGAAATGAAACTATATATATATATATATATATATATTAGGTCACCGTCGCACAAATTGTATAGATTTTGGTGAATCTAATACGTATATATATATATATACATTACATAAATATTTTGATTCGAAACAGCCATCGCATAATTTAGCAATTTATAGTGATTGCTTACAAAACTTATTCTACATCACTTATTCAAACTATTTTACAAAACTTATTCAAATTGCATTATTTAACACAACTGTTCCAATGCATTTCATTGCATCATGTACTTTATTCTATTGCTTTATTAGATCATTAAAAAAAAAAAAAATCTAGAGTGACTCTACTCGACTTTCTGAACACTAAGTAATTAACTGTTGTTTAAATAAAGTAAAGTAAAGGAGTCATCAAATAAAAAAAGAAAAGATTATAATAGGTATTTGAGTATTTTTCTCTATATAAGTATGTAATTTAACTTAACGCTATTGCACTATTGCAATTCAAGTAATTTGAGCCTATAGGTCAAATTGCTGGAAAACCTTTGTTTTGTCCCTGTAAAAATGTACAGTTTGTAGATTCCCCAAAGAAATACTGGTACCCCAGCTGCCAGATTTTTTCTGTACTTTTACGGGTTTATTTTTTCCAGTGTATATAAATTTTTAGTTCAATCGAATAAGACGTTTAGCTGCTATCGCACCTTAAAGATTTGAGCCCATAGTCCATAATGACGAAGAATTTTCTTCGTGTCCTTTTAAAAAACTGTAAGTGTCCCTTTAATAACCTATAAGTCCCTTTAATAAACTATAAACTATAACTTAAGTAAAGTAAAGTAAAAGAGTCATCAAATAAAAAAAAGAAAAGTTTGTAATACTTGTTTAAGTATTTTTCCCTATATAGGTATGCAATTTAATAAGTATGTAATTCAGTATAATCTATACAACTTGTGCGACGGTAGCCTATAACATGTGTATAAATTTTTAGTCAACTGGAATAAGGCGTTTGGATGCTATTATATATTAAATAATTTCAGGCCCGTAGGCCATAATGATAACAAATGTTTTATGTCCCTGTAAAAAAAAAAAAAAAAGTATATATGTGCTAGATTCATAAAAATGAATAGGGTTCGTGCTATAGTGGCCTATAACATATGTACCAACTTTTCGCTCATTTGGACAAAGCGTTTAGACGTTATCGTGTTTACTAACAAACATACACACACACACACAAACATACACATACATCACCTTAAAAATAACAAAAATGAGCTCAGGGGACTACAAAACGTATAGATATACCAAAGTCTCAAAGTTGAATTTTTGTATTGATTACAATACTTTCCTTACATATGTATGTTTGAAAAGTAAAAACTAACATCAAATATAAGGAAAACTAATAATTACATGATTAAAAGTGTTTAAAAATTTAATAATAAGCAATTCAGATAGAATACGAAATAAAAAATGTCTGTAGTATTTATAATGCTAATGCTATAAAAATGATGATTTGTTGCAAAATGTCTCATGCTTACATTGGCTAAGGTCATTTCAAATTCCAAAGTTTCAAGAAGTTCATTTTCCGCAGTACTTTCATCAGCACCAAGAAGTTTAGCAGCTTTCAGCATTTTCTCGTAGTAAGCAGCGGTTACAGAATCATTCAGACCACGAATCAAGTGGCTAGCCACCATACCTGGTTCCTCAATCTACATAAAATATACACATATTGAGAAAAACTTAGAACATCACATTAAAGATACGTATAACCATCAGGAACTCCATACTGTAATCTTATATATATTATAAATGTGAATGTCCGTTTATTTGACTGAGTTTCACGCTAAAACTGCTCGATGGATTTCGATAAAATTTGTTATGGAGATAGCTTATACCCTAACTTAAAAAGTTGGCTACCTTTTATTCCGAAAAAAAAATTGTTTTTGCGATTTTTATGCACAAAATAGCAATTTTGTAAGCTAATAATAGCAAAAAATTAGCCATTTAAATTTATCCATAATTTAATTGTTGCCAAAAAAAAAAAAAAAAAAAAAACGAATTTATTTATTTTTTTCAACAGGAAAATAAATACATTTATCTAAACGTCAACGATAAAAAATTATAAAAAAAAATTATGCATCTCACAAAAACTGACGTCATCACTGGCCGTTCATGGATGCAAGAAAAATATTTCCTATGTTAAACGTCCATTGGATTTTTTTGTAAAAAATTATTAAAAATCGAGGAAAATTATTTCCCGATTTTACTCCCCATATTTAGGTATAGGTATGTATTAATTATTATGTCCATGCGTTAGATTAAGTTATTTTTTTTGTAAAATTGACAAAATTTGAATTTTTAATTTCAAAACTCTAGGAATAAAAAAAAAAATGGCAAATTTCCATATTCGATTGAAAACACAAACATTTCATTTCAAAAGATGATATTTACACAATAAATATCCAACTAATATACTAATTAAAAGGAAAATGATAAATATTCTATCATAGTTTGAAGTAAAATTTGTTTTCAAATGTCTAAATAAAGTATCTGATATAAGATACTAATATGTTGCAGCGGAATAGATTTGATATCGGTCATCCTTAGCAGAAAAAAAAAATATTGACGAATTATTTGGCGAACATAATTTAATTCCTTTCAAAAATCATGGTTATTTTAACAACTTATATTAAGAGAGTAATGAATAATATGAAACAATATTTCGTACAATGCATATTACGAAAATATACATCTGGCATGCATATTTTCGTATTACGTTTTTGATCACCAAATACAATAAGCGCCAAGAACGACAGAGTTTTGAAATTTAAAATTAAAATTTTGTCAATTTGACAGCAAAATAACTCAATCTAACACATGCACATGATAACTAATCTATACTAAATATTATAAATGCGAAAGTTTGGATGGATGTTTGTTACTCAATCACGCCACAACGGCTAAACGGATCTGGATGAAATTTTGTACAGAGATAGATAATAGTCTGGAATAAGACATAGGCTTCTATTTATACCGGAAAAAATGTAAACTTTTAATTAATCTTCTATATACAAGGATGGAACACGGGCGCAGAATTCATACAACTATCAATGTACGAAATCTTTCTACTTCTTAAATCAACGATATCATAAGTAGAGAAATTACTTAAACAGATTCCTGTATGAATTCTGCGCCCGTGTTCCATCCCTGTATATAATGTAAATATTTCTTCTATAATAAAATTTTAAAATAATTTATTTTAATTTTTAATTGTTGTCAAAGAATATTTCACGCGAATAATAATAAAAAAAATAATAAATATTAAATTTGCTTAGGCACATGACAACATAACGTCATTATCAAAATTAAATAATAAGAAAATGAAAGCTAATTCAGATCTCTATTAAAGAGCTTTATTAGTTGATAATCCTGGGTATATTTTTAATTTTAATACTGAAGTAGATAGGACATTTTTCGCCAAGGACTCTATTTTTGTGACAGCAACCTTAAGCCAAGTAGTCCATAAAAAATATAAACAAATCTGTACATATAAAAGAGTAAACTCAATGATTCACTGACTCAACACTGCCATGACGATTCTGTGGGAAAGAGGGTCACAAATTTTAGTAACCAGGTTGGTTTTCGGAGCCTGACCCCCAACTAAGACGGAATTTTGCAAAATACCCCCCTCCCTGTCTCCCTTGGGGGGCAGAAGGCTTATCTCGGCTCCAAATTACTTAACGGTGAAGAAATTGCAGATGGAAAGACCAGACTTGAGTACAAAAAAATTACTTTCTGCGATTTTGGATTTTTAAGGGGGAGGGGGGGGGGAAGGGAAAAGGTTTTGGAAGAAGGGTACTCAACACACGGGGAAATCGAACTGAACACACACTACAAAGGGATTTTATGAAATTCCACCCTACCGCCCTTTGGAGAATGGGGGGCAAAAACATGTATTCATGCGTAACGCTGCACTAAATTATATAAGGTTGGACATTTTTTATGTAAGGGACGATTATATGTATCTAACTCATAGTATGAAGAGATTTTGCGAAATTCCCTCCTTTAAGAACGGGGGGAGAGATTAAAAAAAAAGTTTTAAAGCATAACTCAGCTTTAAATAATTTCATGATCTCAATTTTTTGATGTGTCGGTTAGGTATGTGTATGCAACATGCAATATGAAGTAATTTTGGAAATTTACCCCCCCCCCCCTTCTTCTTGGGGCGGGCGGGGCAAAAACCACATTTTGAAGCTTAAATCCGTCCAAATTACCTAAGAATGGCGAATTTTGGTGTGTGGGTGTTAATTAAGTGTGCGAAATATGCACTTTGATGAGATTTTGTAAAACTTTCAACTGTAACCGCGAGGGAGGGGGAGTAAGAAGCAGGTAAGTGACTGCCGAAGGCATTGGGCAACTAAAAATTAGATTTTGACGGATTTCAATGATAATTTTTTTTTTTTTTTTTTTTTTTTTTTTTTTAAGATATTTTATTATTATTAATGATATGCTGTTTTGGGGATTCATTTCAATATAATGACCAGCGAAGCGGGCAAAGCCTGCTAGTATGGTTATAAAGTTTAGATTATGTTTATATTATACCTTGATGACAAGTAAAACCGAATAATCTGAAACAAATTCCCCAATGTTCAGTTTTCATGGATTATTTTTTAAATTATGTCAAGATCGAAATGTTATTATTTTCTTTCTTATCCTCCTTCTATCTTCACAAGAAAGAAACAGAGAGAGAGTTCTGCTCAGTTCCCCATCATATTTATGATCTCATAAATTTCTAGTGTGAGATATATTATAATCATGTTAAAAGAAATGAATTTGACCAAAGCTTGATACAGTGACAGAATGAAATCCTCGCCTAATAGGCTATCCACCGTTCACTTCGATATATTTATCTTAATTAATCTATTAATTTATTTTTATCAGGGTCAATTCCGTTGTTTAATTTTCATGCTACTATTTCCAATGCAATAATCCTCAAAATTCATATTTATATGAAAATTTTACAATTTCGCTATGTTGATAAAATGGTAAATTACGAATAACTTACGAAATTTTCCTATTAGAAGATTTGTATTCAATCATGTTCAAACAAATATCATAAATGTAATTTTGAAGTTGTCTAATGCATTTATATGATCCTCAAAATGGAAGTTTATGCTCAAGTTTGCCTTATTCTTACATGGTAAGTAAATCGTAAATTCCAAATAACTTGCGAATTTTTTAAATTGGAAAAATCATAGTTTATTATATTCATGCCAGTATCCTAAATAATATTTCAAAAGTGGTTTAATAGCTTTACGATGAAAATATCGCTCAAGATTGACGTTTATGTGAAATTTTGCTCTATTCTGCCATGTTAAGAAATTCGTAATTTTCCAATAACTTACGAAATTTTTATATTGAAAAATTCATAATCATTAATATTCATGCCAGTGTCCTAAATAATATTTCAAAAGTAGTCTGACATCTTTATGATGAAAATATCGCTCAAAATTGACGTTTATGTGAAATTTTGCCCTATACTGCCATGTTAAGAAATTCGTAAATTTCCAATAACTTGCGAAATTTTCAAAGTAGCATATTTATAGTTACTGATGTTCATGCCGGCATCATAACTGATATTTTAAAACTGGTCTGAAATTTTTACAGTAAAAAGTTTCCATTTAATGCACAAGTGTATTTTTGTCCTATTCTCCCATGTAAAGAAAATCGTAAATTTCTAATAACTTACGAAGTTTTTAAAATCGAATGTTGCAAATGAATAGGGTTCTTGCCAGTGTCGAAAGTAATATTTTAAAACTGATCTGACCTCTCTGCGACAATTTGTTCTTGAGATATCGTGTACACAGACTAACAAACTAACGGACTAACGGACTAACACACTAACAGATACCCTACAGACAGACACCCTAGAAATTTTGTCATTTTCGGATTCCTCACACCAGAAAACGTGCAGAAAAGTTAAAAAACCGAGGTCGAAAATTTTCACGATTACCTAAGTTCCCCATACCTATAATATGATGGGGAACTAACTAGTTAATATGCACTGTGTCTTGCCATTTTTGTGTCAAAAATAAATAAATAAATAAAGCAAAGTAAAAGTAACTACGGTTTAATTTTCTTGAACATTTCTTTCCTTAAACAGGACTATTTCTTTTAGACAGCGATTTTGCGTTTTTAACATTTTGGGGTGTATCACTTTGAATGTCCGTGCAAACATTTATAATAATAATAATAATGATAATAATAATAATAGTCATTATTATTAAGAAAATATAAAGCTGAAATTTTGTAATTGTATCTGCCCGTTTTTTCGCTATATAAAGGTACACTATTCAACAGATCGTTTCATAAACTGGTACACTTATTATACTTACTAATAAGGACCGTTTTTCAGTTCAAAAGGATAAATAGTTCAAAAAATATTAAATAAAATGAACTTTTTAACTTAAAAATTGTTAAAAGAAAAAAAAAAAAAAAAAGATGCTAAAAAAAGATGAATAAACTATAGAAAAACAAAAAACTATGAATTGATTAAATGAAGAAAAACAAAAAATAAAAAAGATAGTAAAAAAAGAAGTGGAACAGTTTTAGTGTGGCGAAATTTAAATTTTTGCTCTGTAGAAGTTCGGACGTTCTTGCAAATATTTTTATTTACGCAATTGCGATAACTATTTTAATTCATCGCCAAAATAACAGTAAAAATTTAAAACCCGCCAAAGGGCTCCTATGCAAAAGCTATACCAAAGGAATTTTAAGAAATGAATATAGTAACAGATGCTAGGGAATGAAAACAGTTACTGCATGCCTTCATAATATATGGTAGAAAAGATTAAATAAGTCTTTTCGTACTAATTTATATTCTGTTGTAAACAGAATTTTATACCTATTACTTACAAAAAATAAAAGCTTTTTTTTTTTTTTTTTTTTTTTTTTTAATTTAAACTTATTTATTTATTTATTTTTGCTGCTGTTAGCTCTTATTGTTCATTTTTTTCCAATGTTTGTAAAAATCGTAACAAATAATATTTAAAATAATAATAATAATAATAATAATATGGTAGTTATGAAAATTAGTATTACTATTAGTATTATATACGCAAAAGAGATGACTGATTCAACATCAGAAGACATTCTGATATAATATAATATCGCCCTTGTCGTTGCTTTGCACTTCTCTATCATAATACAGTCGGCTGCAAAATTATTCGAGCACTAGCCAATAATTCCTATGTTTAAAAAGTACACCTAAGACTGTTTTGCTAAGTAAATCAAATCCTTGTCGAATCATGTTCTTAGACTGATTAAGAACATGACTCGACAAGGATTTATTTAACAAAGCTGTATTAAGTGTACTTTTTTTTGGCAAGGATTATTGCTAGTGCTCGAATAATTTTGCAGCCGACTGTATGTCATTTAAAAACGAGTTTAACTTTTTCTTCATTAGGGGACAGTAGACTTTTTAACCTTTTAACTGAGTATGACGAAATATTTCGTCATACTACTTGTAGCAATATGCATGAAGACATTTTTCGTCATGAAAATTTGCCGTAATCTTTTGAACGCAGTACGTTTTATGCATTTCATATCCTAGAGTGGTTATATGCGAAAGGTTTCAATGAGCATATAAGGAAAGGGCATGTTTACAAACAAATGCTCCGTGAATCAATCTTTGCCACTCACGAGTGGCAAAAGTTTATTCCCCGAATGACAGGTGTAATAAACTTTGTATCGCCCAGTGGTCGAAACGCGACTACTGGGCACATATGACATACTATTTTCGGATAAAGTGAGGTCAGAATACATAAATTTGATTTAACATATTAAACATCTAACAATTTTTCTGTAAGAACAAACTAATAAATACGTCGTAAAAAAAATATAAAAGAGAGTTTACATAGCGAGTTAAACAGCAACAAAAAAAAAAAAAAAAAAAAAAAAAAAAAAATCGAAAAAACCATTTTTTTTTTTTTTTTTTTTTAACATATGTTTTTTGAACTACCTAGTCAGGATGCCTGTTAATTTTTTTTGCAGTAATTAAACAATATAAACGGAAGGACATCTAAAAAGGGATTTTGTAGCAAATTTGAAGAAAATCATTAGAATCCTTCCAAGTTTGACAAATTAACCTTTTCATCGTAAGCCAAAAATTGCATGCAGTTGGACATCTAAATGAAAGATAAATTAAAGAGTTTAAAGAAAATCCGTGGAGCCATTTTTATGTGAGATTTTAAATTTCACTACCCATATAGAACGCTTACAAATATTTATATATATATGTGTGTTTTAACTAGACAACTAATGCATACGAGAGGGCATTGAATTCACGTGCATATGCACATATTACACTGACCAATTGCCAAAAAGTCAAAAACAACTTTTTTGCGCTCTAAGGAAAAGTAAATTAAGTGAAAACGTAATATCGAAATACTTGACCAAATACAATGCTTCCATTGTATTGAAAATTATTTTCTACTAGCAGGCTTTGCCCGCCTTGCTGGTCACTATATTTAAATGAATGAAAAAAAAAAAAAAAAATTAATATTTTTTATATCGTTCTACAAATTAAAACTAAAAAGAAAATGCATTGAAATTGCTTAAAAACTTCGCTTCGGACCCTCGCTGACTTCGGCAGAGACTTCTTCACCGAAACATCTTGGTACTGGAAAAGTTAATTTAATTTATAGAAATGTCAACAGGAAAAACAGCATTAGTCCTTTTCTTTTTGATAATAAACAGAACGAAAAACGCATAATGTTTTACATGGAGATATTTTGTATAATTAGACCAATTTTTAAAAATGCTTTTCCTTTTTCTCCCACTCGCATTACAAAAATATTTAAAATAAAATTAAGAAAAAATGTGCAAAAACACTCAAAGAGTTTGGACCTCTTGGCGGAATTTGAAATTTGGCACTGAAGTAGCTCGGACGTTTCTCGCCAAAATGTTTACTTATGCATTAGCGATATCTATATCAACTCATCGCCGAAACGACAACAAAATTATAAATAATTAAAAAATTATGAAATTCTGGCAAAAGCAGAATTTAGTTTAGTACAGAGGACTATTATTTTTTTCTTTCTTTCTTTCTCTCTCTCTCCCTCTTTTTTTTTTTTTTTTTTTCAAATTATAATATCGCTTTCAAATTATTCAATTATACTTTCAATAAATTTTCGATTTCGATAAATGTCCAACTATCGTAAAACTGGTATCTTAAAAATTCGTAGATTGAGACTAATAGTCAGACCTCAGTCCTAATAAGATAAAAAAAAAAAAAAAAAAAAAAAAAAAAACTTTTTATAGACCATGTTTTTAAATTTTCTGTTGAATCTTATAGCTATAGAACTACATTAGCACTTTATCAATGTGTAGAAAATTTTAAAGCGATAATGACGTCAATTTTTGTGAAATACATAATTTATTTTTTTGCAATTTTTTAATGTTCACGATTAATTAAATGTAATTATTTTTATGTAAAAAAAAACTCGTAATTTTTTTTTTTTTTTTTTTGGGGGGGGGGGGGGGGCAACTATTTAATTATAACTAAATATTTATTTTCATATTTTAATTAATTAAAGAAAAACTTTGCAACGTAATATCTTTAATAACTTGATACAAGTGTCCACACAAAAAATGAAAAAAATTTAGAGCTCTTTTAAAAAGTATAACAACTACAGTATCTTTAAAAAAAATTCATCAGTTTTTACTAAAAAAAAAAAAAAAAAAGGCCAACTTTCATTACCAAAGTAGTTAATTCTAGACCAATCAAAAATAGAAGTGGTCCACCCGGATGTGTTTCCGACAAACTCTTTGCTTTATTTATATAGATAGGAAAGTAATATAACAATCAAATAATTATTTTATATAGAATATGTTAACAAAATTACAGGATTATACGTTCACTTTAATTAAAGTTTTCGCAAAGAGAAATTCAATTGCAAATATCAGAAAATTATAATTTAAAATTATGTTAAAAAACAAATTCACCTCATCACTTTTATTTCTCAGTGAGTATTAATATAAAACGCATCAACAAAACAAAGTTCAATCTTATTTTCAATTTTTTGATACATTATAACTGAAAATAGAGCACTTTGTCATATCAGCATATATACTATATAGTTACGCTCATCAGTGCCTGACTCTGTCACACTTCAGGCTTAAGAGAAAGGCTTAAGAGATTTCCTTGGACTCTGCCTACTAATTTTCATAACTTAGTTAATTTTAAAAATCTAATTGTCCGATCGATAAGCTGTTTGATCGGAAGGCTCATGAAAAATCTCCCCTTTCATTTAGTACCTTTTTTATAAAGAATTTTTGATTATATATTTTTTAAATTCATTAAAATATGAAAATAACAGTTTTAAAACAGATATTTAAATTTTGAATAGTTGCCATTTTTTCATTTTTTTTTTCAGCATAAAATAAAATATGCTTTCACGTGAAGAAAAAAAAAAAAATATATATATATATATATATATATATATACACTGCTGGATATTGAAAATGCAACACCAAGAAGGAATTATAATAACGGAATAAAATTTGTTGGACACATACATTATAGTAAGAATAACTATTGATTAAAATTTCAGGAAATTTGGAGTAATATGTACTGAGAAAACAGTAGATAAATCAGCGACCTCTGTGAGCAACAGCAGCACATATCCGCCTAGGCATTGAAACGAACAGCGATTGGATGACATGTACGGGTAGAGTACTTCATGAAGCTTGAACACGATGCCTCAATTCATCGATCGAAGTTACTGGTGAGCGGTGGGGGGCCAGTCGCTTTTAAATGATTAAACAGTCATTTTCATTGGTGCGAGATCAGGAGAACGCGCTGGCCAGATCAACAGTCGAACGCATTCTCTATCAAAGAAGGTCCGTACTATGCAAACAACTTGCGGTCGTGCATTATCTTGCTTAAATTTCGCGCTACGGAGGCCTCGAATACAAGACAGAGGGGCGGCCTTAACTCATCAGAAATTTAATGGCCGCTGTTCAGAGTCCGGGAATACGAACATGAAGTAATCGAGACGTATATCCAATGGGAACCTATAACATCATTGCAAATGATGGACAGTATGATGATGTCGAATCCCAGCTGGCAATGTGCATCATTCATAATGCCGTTAAATACGGATAAGGCAATCTTGATGCTGTAAACAGGATTGTAATTTGTCTGAAAAGTGACTTCACGCCATTCCTGAGTCCAGGTTCATCGTTGATCACACATTAATGGCGCCCATATCAGTGATACAGTTTTGAGGGTAATCAGAATTTTGGTAGCCGCATACTGAGTCACCACCTGGATTGATGGTATGCTGTACGATTGGATACACGTCCCGGTCACCTCTTGTTTTCATTCCAGCCACTCTGAATACCAGCCATTACATTTCTGACGAGTTCAGGCCCATAGCTCTGCCCTATGTTCAAGGCCTCCGAAGCGCAACATTTAAGCAGAACAATGCACGACCGCAAGTTGTCCATAATGTCTGGACCTTTTTTGATGCCGAATGTGTTCGACTGTTGCTCTGGCCAACGCGTTCTCCTGATCTCGCACCAATGAAAATGACTATTTAATCGTTGAAAAGCGACTGGCCCCTCACCACTCACCAGTAACTTCGATCGAGGAATTGTGGCATCGTGTTAATAATTCATGAAGTGCTCTACCCGTACATGTCATCCAATTGCTGTTCGACTCAATGCCTAGGCAGATATGTGCTGTTATTGCACACAGAGGTTGCTGCTTTATGTACTGTTTTCTCAGTACATATTACTCCAAATTTCCTGAAATTTTAATCAATTGTTCTTCCTACTAGAATGTATGTGTCCAACAAATTTCATTCCGTTATTATAATTCCTTCTTGGTGTTGCATTTTCAATGTTGAGCAGTGTATATATATCTTTTATATATATATAAAAGGCAAAGTTTGCGTGTGTGTCTGTGTATGGACAGCGTAGCGCAAAGACGGTAGCTCGGACAGTCACGTGTTTGGATATGAAGATGTCCTCCGAAGGGTCCTTGTGCACCTCGAAGCTCGATTTTCAAATTTTTGATTTGTTTTCTTTTAATTAATTTAAATATGAAAATATTAACTTCATAATAGCTGTAAAAATAGCCATTAAAATTTTATCCTTAATTTAATTGTTGCCAACGAGTTCTTTTTTTTTTTTTTCTTTTTTTTCCGACATGAAAATAAATGTTTTTACTTAAACGTGAACAATAAAAAAATGGAAAAAATTACATTATGCATCTCATAAAAATATACACCAGTATCACTTTGAAAATTTTATACACATTGATAAAGTGTTAATATAATTTATGGGGTTACGTGCTAACTCCGACGTGCCATCTCCGAACATAGTCAAAGTCCCTCTTTGTAAGGGATTAAAGTGTTGAAAAATTCCCATTTGCGCGACCAGAAATTGCAAGACCTGGCTTGCAGGGGATTTCGTCCTTTTTTTCTTGATAATCTGAGAACGCCTGTAAGTCTGTTCCGCGGCAATCCCTACCACGGACGTAAAAAGAAAAAGAAAAAAGAAACACTGGACACCCCTACGATCGCTGTGCATGAATCTGAGAACGCCCGTAACTCGATTTTGCAGCAATCAGTATCACGCACGTATGTTCGCTTCGCTCACATGAAAAAAAAAAAAAAAAAAAAAAAAAAAAAAAAAACATCACTGGACACCCCTGCCTCGCTGTGCATGAATCTGAGAACGCATGTAACTCGTTTTTGCAGCAATCAGTATCACGCACGTATGTTCGCTTCGCTCACATGAAAACCAAAAAAAAAAAAAAAATCACTGGACACACCTGCCTCGCTGTACATGAATCTGAAAACGCATGTAACTCGTTTTTGCAGCAATCAGTATCACGCACGTATGTTCTCTTCGCTCACATGAAAACCAAAAAAAAAAGCATCACTCGACACCCCTGGCTCGCTGTGCATGAATCTGAGAACGCATGTAACTCGTTTTCGAAGCCATCACTATCACGCACGTATGTTCGCTTCGCTCACATAAAAACAAACAAACAAACAAAAAATCACTGGACACTTCTACCTAGCTGTGTATGAATCTGAGAACGCATGTAACTCGTACTATTCTTGTATTTTTACTTTATTCGCGCAAATGGGAATTTTTCAAATTACTTAAAACTAGTAAATTTATCGCCAAAATTCAACTTAGCTACATTTCCGGTCAATAGACTTTAGGGAGTGGGCCAAGTATAAAATAATCCTTTTAAGACACATTCCTTCAACACTTTAATCCCTTACAAAGAGGGACTTTGACTATGTCCGGAGATGGCACGTCGAGTTAGCACGCCACCATTTAGGGTTTAGGGAACTATTATATGTTGTTCTATTTCTTTTTTTCTTTTCTTTTCTTTTCGTTTCTTTTTTTTTTTTTTTTTTTTTTAAAGAAAGAAATAGAAGATAGATACTATTATAACAGATACTATTATTTTGTAGATTTTTACTGTCATGTTGTTAAAAAAATAAATAAATAAATAAATAAATAACTGCCCATGACGTCATATTTAACTGCGTAGAGTTTCTTTACTACAATAAACTCTATGAACTATAAATCAGTTTTATTTACAGATCCTACTGGGCGATTTTTGTAAATTTTGGCGATAAATAAACCGAACGTTTTTCGCCAAGAAGTTTAATTTAGCAACAGCCATTTTAATCCATTTTAATTTAGCAATAGTCATTTAAAGAAATTAAACCGAAATAGTAGTCACATTAATTATATATTTTTATCTGAATAGATAATTTTATAGAGAAAAAAAAAAAAAAAAAACTTGTAGTTTTAAAAATTGAAAATTTATTTCAAGCACTATTTTAAGCGTAAGGTATCTGGGTTAAAATGACCATTTTTGACAAAAAAATCAATTTTCTGTTTTTTTATTTGGTTTTAAAGAATAGACTTTTAGCTTTCTAAAACACCTTTACTTTTATTTCTGCGCTAATTAGAACTGAAGTTATAGACAATTAAGCAGTGTTGTGCAAGTTCACGAAAAAAACGAACTAGTTCAAACTCAAGTTCATCGTGTAAAAAACGAGCTAGTTCGCGTTCAAACTCATGTCTGAAAGAAATGAACGCACTCAGCTCAAGTTCATTTTTAAAAACGAGCGAAACTCATTAAACGTTCATTTTTACTTTTTTTTTTTTTTTAATCCCTTTTCTAAATAGATCTTATTCTTTATGAGCACTTTCATAGGCAATTTACATTTTAAAAATTACCAAATACCATGAACATTCTTAATTTAATGCTTAATTAAACTTAGAACTCTTAATTATAACTTATTAATTTAATTGTAAGTAAAAATTTATTTAACGGACACGTCTGAATAGTGGCCCCGTTTTAGGGTGGTTTTTTATTCTCAAATTTCCAATACGTTTGCTTATGCACGTAGGAGACAAATTCCATCATTTAGAGGTTCCTTTGTTTTGAAATATATATATTTTTTAAATAGTGTAAATGGTTTTACTTAATTAGTCTTTATTTGATTGTACCACAGACAATGTCAGTTTTGAGTTCTTGGATAAATCATTAGAAAATTTCGCTTACTATTTAGCGTACTATAAAGGAATAAACATGTATTTTAAATAAAGTGTTCAAAAATAAAATAAAAGTCCAAAATCAAGTAGATTTTGGCATTTTTTTATTTGAGGACCGCTATTTGGCGATTTATCATATTTCATCCACGGTCCCTAAGACAAACCACTAAATTGTGTTCAAAAATATTTAGCTAAATCAAAAGGAGGCTCAAGACATAATTAAAATATTAATAATAAATTTAAATAATATATAATTTACTAATAAATAACTTATTAAATAGAAAATAACTGTTAAATAAACAAAGGGGGCATAAACTGCTCATGGGAAGAAAAATCTCAGTGTTTAGTCGTCTGTTTATACGAGTGTAAAATAAGAAAGTACAGCACTTTTTTTTTTTTTTTAATAAGTTCCTTTTTTTAAAAATAAAATTCCCTCAAAGTATGCAAATAAAAGGCCTACATGAATTATAAGTGTTAGAATTTTTAAAATAATAATGTCTAATAAAAATGAAAAATGTTTAAAAATGCACTTCACCTGTTTATCAAGGCTCTCATTTCCGTAAATATATGTATTATTATTATTATTATTATTATTATTATTATTATTATTATTATTATTATTTTAGTACCTTAAAAGATGTATTTATTATATAGCATATTTTCTCTTCAAAATATAATGAACAGAACCCTTGTTTTGTGTTTTGAATTAACAAAATAATTTGTATATACTTCGGTCTGTAAAAGACATTAATTAAAGCATATAACTTTATATTGCACGAAGTATAATTAAATTGCCGTACATTATTCAGATGCACAAAAATGAGCAGTGCATCCATAAAATCTGATATGATGATTAAAAAAACGATTAAAAAAATTTGGAATACAAGGCCATTTAAAAATGGTATAAGCCACGTAAGTTGAAATTGGTACAATTGTACAGAAGTACATTTTTAATTGTGCTATAAATATTTTTATCATTATTATATTTTTAGTAGAAAATATAATGTAATTCTTCTTCTTTTATTATTATTATTTATTTTAAAGCAAAGCTATAAGGGTAATTATCTTCTTTCTTAATTAAAATATATCCCTTCCGTGGAGGATCAAAATTGCGATGGCGCCTAGAAGATGCTGACCGTTTTTCTAATTTTAGTAGACAATTTCTCCTGATATATGCAATCACTCATCAGGGTGTTTCTGTCATTGTATCTAACTGTCTAAAACTTAGACATACAGGCCATACTGTTATTGTAATCTTCTTTTTTGATCTATAGAATTTATTCCGATTTCGAAGGACCTTAATGTGTTGTGTTTAACAAACACTTTAGTTAATCCTCATCCTAACGATCAAGGAGCTCATAGTATAGTCCGGCCTGTCTTAGTTAAAGATATGAAAATTGAAAACTATTCCACCTTCCACCCATTTTTTTTTGTGTTGTGGGGTTTACGATAAAAACTACACAAATAATAACCCATAGTTAAAGAAATTCAAAGTTAACAAAAAGAAAGATAGCTGGCTGGCGCCGATCGGAGATATTTTACAGGGCATCAAATCACATATGTTATTGTTTACTTTTGTTATAAGTTGAACTTGAAGAAACTGTAGCAGACTCATTTTTAAAAGCCTGTCGGTCTCGGTGTCGCCTGCTCTGTTTTGCGGTGAGATCAAGCCTTGAATTTGAAAAAGGCTTAAATTCTCAACTCGTTGTGTCCAAGAAAAGATAAGCCCTTTACAAAATCCCAAGTTTAGCGTTGCTTTTCAAATTTCTAACACGTACATTGCGCATTCCAAAAAGGTCAATGGATCATGGATGCACCCTTTGAGAAAAGGAATGCCCTACTTCCTCTTTTTCTTTTCTCAGTTTTTTAAGTTTAGATTTACATGCCGCACAGTTTGAAAATAAATAACTAAAAGTGCAGATAAGAAGAATATATAGAGTTATATGAATTTAAAATTAAATTTCATTGTAACTATTGAAAGAAAGAAAAGACGATATATATTATATATATTTAAAACAAACATGTTTATTTATTTACAACAAAACAACAACAAAATAAAATAAAATACCTATGGGCAATTGTTATTTTAGGTGTCAGTTTTTAGCAAAATAATAATAACAATATATAATAAAACAAAATAATTCTCAGTAAATTCATTTTTTGTGCTTTTCAAGCATCACAGCTGTCATTTTGACTTGTACATATATATACATATATATATATCACTATTGAAAGTTCTGCTTAAAAAATATCCTGAAACAAAAGAAAAAAAAAAAGAGGGTAGAGTAAACGCAAAGCATGATATATATATATATATATATATATATATATATATATATACATATATATATATATATATATATATATATATATACATATATATATATATATATATATATATATATATATATATATATATATATATATATAGAATCACTAAAAATTTTCTTGTTTCATGGCAGTATAAAAATTAAAATTTTGTAATCATGAAATTAAATCCCGTTAAATTTTTGATCGACTTTATAAAATCCCGTACTGTAGGCATCTTTGTAATCTCTTTCTAAGTTGTAATTTTCTTTCTAAATTCATTATTTAATTTCTATAGATTTACTAATTAAATATATATATATACTTTATGAATATGAGGCCTAATAAAATCTGTCATTAAAACAACTTTATTTCACTACTATTCTTGTGCTTTATCCGTAGTTAAAAAAAAAAAAAAAAAAAAAAAAAAAAAGAACTATTAATATATTGCAGACAGCTCAAAATTTTCTTCTGTACTTTTCTATACCAATTCATGTAGTAAAGATTATTTACTAAATTTATTTTCCATGATGAATGCAGACGATTTTCATCTCAAAGGAGTATAACACAAAATATCGAAAGAAATAATTTTTTTGCTAATATCTAAAGATTTAAAAAAATAAATAAATAAAATTGTTTTAAATTATCACCGATATACGATTAAACAATTATTGTTTTAAATGTATTGGTAAGTCCTTTTGAAAGATATCAATGTTAAAAATTTACGCCCCCGATGGAAATCGGATACGATACCTCCACACAAAGAAAAAATTTTTGTTGTTTAATTATTACTATCATATATAAAATTTTATATTGCAGGGATGGAACACCGGCGTAGAATTCATACCAGAATCTGTTTATGAAATTTCTCTACCTATAATATCGTTAATTTAAGAAGTTGAAAATTTTCTTACACTGATAGTGGTATGAATTCTGCGCCCGTGTTCCATCCCTGATATTAAAAAGTTAAAAGAAATTTTATCAAGTAAATTTATTCGAAACTTTTTCCTATATTGTCATTAAACAAAAAAAAAAAAAAAAAAAAAAAAAAAAAAAAAAAGCGGAAAAAGAAAAAGAAGAAAGGATAACCATTTATTAAGCGATTGATTCCCAAATTCGTTTTAAATTCAGTTTAATCTAATTCAGTTAAAAACACTAGTTTAAGTTAAAATCCAAATAAATATGAAATTTGGTTAAATTTCGTCCATTCGTTCGGGAGATACACTAACCAAATACAAAATTATCGATATACACAAGAAAAGCACACAGACATTTTCGAAAAATGGCCAAATAGTGTTTGGAGTTTAGATTCAGAAAATCCCAAAACAAAACATCTAAATACTTCAAAAACTGAAGGGTGAAAATTCTCACAAATCGAATATATTCTTATGCCTATGTATAGAAAAATCAAAAAAAAAAGAGAGAGAGAGAGAGAGAGAAAGCAAAAATTACTTATATATCCCGTCTTCACTTTCAAAAGATAAAAATTTACTCTTAAATTAAATGTTATGTTATTATTACTCTTTCCTTTTAAAAGCTGAACCTTTTAGTCTTTTTTCAAGATAGTTTTCAAAGGATTTTTTTAGAACATTTTTTAAAAACTTTTCCAGAAGTGAATTCTTTAAATTGTACTGCGTTCTCTCATTTCATTTACTGAATTTGTAATGAGATTTCTTATTAATGTTTCTTTAAAAACGGATGTTGTTGTTACTTACATCGAAAATATACAAAAACAGAGAAAATAAAATTGAAATTGTTCATATATATAATAATATGTGTACAACTTAATCTACATATTAAGAGTATTTAAATCAACTTAGATATTATAGATTTTTGTGACATATTCCAATATATTTATTAAATTCATGAATTGATTATCTAAGACTTTTGTAGAAATGTGCCTTATCTACATGTCCGCTAAAAAAACATTAACTATGAGATCAGTTCCTCTAAGACAACTGTTTTTAATCTATTAATTATCATTTTTAACAATTATTCCTTATCCCTGGCCCCACCAGTGGCCAAGCGATTCTGCTGTCAAAGGTGGTAAACGGGGCGTGCTGGGTTTGATGTTGGATCCCAGGTCGCGCTCAACGACCAAGCCTTTTGGAGTTTTCCATGGTTTTCTACAAAAATCGTTTAAATACGGCCTGGGACCTCATAAAAAGAATTCCACGGAAGGCATTCCACCTATAAGCATAGAACTCTAGTGTAGTCAATTGACCTTAAATCTAACCACAAACCTTCCTCTTCTCACTTTCTCGTGCAAGATTGTTAATAATCAATAATAATAAATTCAAAGATTTTTAAAAAAGGAAGAAACATATACAAGAAATACCTATAAAATTTAAATTAAATACAAAAATAAAAATCTGTATTTTTAACAGCATTATCAGTCTGCTTCCTTTTACTTATTAGTATTTTCTCGTGAATTAAAAAATTCATTGAGAATGAATTTTTGTGTTATGAATAGCAAATATTCAGAACAAAAGCTTTTAATGCTTGACAGTATAAACACTTTCTTCAGCACAGGGACTCTCGACTTCAAATGGCCATGACCAAGGAACATGAACAATAGTCTTTCTCTTTCTGCTTCAATTTATCTTAAAGACTACAGAGGGACGAGGGACAGGGACTGACCTTGAAAAGGGGTTATCTCAAGCACATTCAGCTTCTCTCGCGCAAAAAGAGAATTGTATAAAGTATACATCCTGTTTTCTACTAATCTGTCAGTGAATGAAGAAAGAAGGAGAGAAAAAAACAAAAAAAATTCAACAATGTGAAAATTTTCATTAAAATTCAAATTTATATTATTTTTGCGTTTGAAATTTCTACCCGCTGGAAGCACGGGGGCGAAAAGATACTTTCGCCCCCGTGAAAAATTACAGCGGGGGCGACCACCCCAGCTGCCCCCGTTAAGTCGGCGCCTATGCTACACAGAATATCGTTAAAATCGGTAACAAGGTGATATACAAAAGATTACTTCCTTTTGCCCCCCTCCCCCACACTTCAGCCTCCGAAGTATATATGACACTGTATTTTTGTCATAAACAGCAAGTGAAAGACAAAGTTTTATTAAAATCAGTAAAAAAGTGATTTAAAAACAATTATTTTCTTTCAATCCGCTCCTAGCTTCCCCTCCCCCCAGGTATATATGCTAAGTAAAAGTGGTATCAATTTAATTGATTGAAATTTCTAAAAGTGTATTATGAAAATCATTCTTTAAATTCATTTTTTGATGTTTGTTGTTTTTGAGATTTGCAAATTGCAAAAGTGTCCTTTTTCCCGGTGCCCTTTTTTTCCGGGTGCCTTTTTTTCTGGGGCCCTTTTTTCTGGGCCCCTTTTTACCAGTGCCTTTTTTTTCAAGTGCCCTTTTTTCCGAAATCCATTTTGCACAGTTATTCTCCTTTCTGTCCTTTTCTTCTTCTATTTTCCTTTTTATATTTCAGACAGAAATATTTAAAATGAGTTTGAGTTTGAATTGCTTTTTCACGCTCAAGTTCGTGTAAAAAACGAACTACGCTCAACTCAAGTTCATAATTTAAAAAACGAGCGAAGTTCAACTCGAAACTCAAAAATTTTGAGCTACGCTCACGAACGCGTTCGTGCACAACACTGCAATTAAGTAAACCGGAAGTGAGATTCTTTAAGACAGGAAGTGCTCAGTGCTCGATCTCGCCAGTTTAAAGAGCTGGCAATAGGTAAACATTGGTAATTAGGCTTGATTTCACGTTTATCTTTAATTTAAATCATTCAGGGTTTTTTTATTATTATTATTATTATTATACCCCATGTATTTATTTATGTTTTCCAACAAATAATTACACATTAAGTAAAATCTTTAAATGCGTTTTCTGAAAAACTATATTTTTCGATTTTTGTGTATGCGATAAACCTGATTTCTCCAAAAGTTTTCAAGTTATTTCTATGAAATTTCTTTACAGTATATAATAGATTTCCAGTCACGCAATGAACTAAAAGATATGTTCTATGTACTATTTTAAAGATTTTACATGTGTTTATTTTACAAAAAACAGATTTTTTTTCGGAAAATTCTGGTTTTTTCTCTGTTAGTTACCATATTTCAGTCAATTGTAAGAATATCTCTTAACTTTTAGTTCAATGCACAGATAAGGGTCACATCATTATGTATTTCAATGGATATTGAATTATGTTAATTTTTATCGAGTATATGAGGTTTAGCGTAAACGTGAAATTTTGCTCATTTTTTACACAAAATCACCTATTTTTCTGCAAAATAAAGAAATATTTGCTTAAAATGTACTATTTTTCATAATTCTATGTCCGTTTATAGCTGAAAATATAATTACTTAATGCATAGTGTGCTTTTTTAGAAAAAAGTGCTCCGTACCCAGACAGATACCTTAAAAACCATTAAAAATATAAACAGAATATGAAGAATTCTTACAAATTAACAAAAAGTTGTCCGATAAAAGTATCACCAAAATAGGATCCCCTCTTTTATACAAGAAATTGTATTATAGAAAAAAAAAAATCACCATTAATATGGTGACAAAAATTCAAAAGCCGCCAAGGGAGAGATTTAATAAAGTTGAGTAGCACGGTTTACATATTTATTTATTCTTTTTATACACCTGTCGGGAATTCCCGCTCATTCTTCTGCTTTGAGAACAAAATGCCTTTCCAGACAGACGGGCGCCTCTTTTTCGAGAAAGGTGCTTTTTTAGAATCAGAATCAGAACAGAAAAGGACCTTGTACTGAGAAGGGCTACGTTAAGATCGTCTTGTTTACAGACGCCCCGGTCCTAAAACAGAACTATTGAAACTTTTAAGAATTAGAATAAATATTTAAGAACTAATGACAATTTAAGACTTTAATGTTAAGAAAGACTTTAATATTTAATTGTAAATACTGTAGATAGTTTTTGTTCTGCTCTCGTTTTCATTTTACGTGTATGCTAAAAAAGCATTAAAATTCTGTTTTCATATTTAAGAAGTGCTACGTTCATCAAGCTTAGTGTCTTTAATGGATGATAGTTGCCCCATCCACACCCGGACTTTTGGATTAGAAGATTTCAGGTGAGACCCATCCATATCTTATTATTTAGAAGAATAAATATATTATTAGAAAATTTAAGAATGTAAGAAGAGTTAAGATTTAGATAAGATTTGAAATATGCTGTATCGGGTCAGTAAAAAGAATAAGTTTTAGATCAGAAATCTGGTATAGCCATATTTTCTGGCATCCCTGCCGGGATGTGGGCAGCTATTATTTACAATTATTTATAATTGAATCCATTATTTATAATTGAAAAGATAGATAATATTATAAAAATTTAAATTTTTGTATTTATTATGGCTAATTTAGTAATAGCCAAAAAAGAGAGAGCTGTCATAAGAGGCAGTATTAATAAATTTATAGAGAAATTAAAAACTTTATGTGATGATATAGATCCAGATGCTGTAGATTTAGAGGAAACTATAGAATTATTAAATGAAACTACTATAGAATTAAAGAGTAAAGATGCAGAGATTAAAAATTTAACTCAAGAACTCCAATTAGAAGCCGAATTAGAAACGGCAAATGAATATCGTGAAAAAATAATTACTTGGCGATTTCGAGCCAACAGAAAATTAAAAGAACTAAAGAAAAGTGAAACAAGTGTTTCATCAATAGCAAGGCCTATTTCAAAAGAAGCAATGCACATCAAATTACCACAGCTATATCCAGTTAAATTTAACGGGAATGCAGCTGAATGGCTGACTTTTTGGTCGTCATTCGAAACGGCTATTCATAACAATGAAAGTTTAGATCCTGTAGATAAATTTAATTATTTGAAATCATTTTTAGCACCTGACCCCTTAAAATGTATAGAAGGATTCTCTGTTACAGCGAGTAATTACATAAAAGTAGTAGATATTTTAAAAGAAAGATATGGCAAACAAGACCTCTTAGTAAATGTACATTTGAATAAATTATTAAATATTGCCCCACTAAAACATTCAAGTGACATTAAATCACTCAAGAAAATTTACGATGAAATCCAAACTAACATTAAAAGTTTAGAGTCATTAGATGTTTCTTTGGATAGTTACGGCAGTTTATTGTCACCGATATTACTAAAAATATTACCTAAAGATTTAGCATTACAATTTAATATGGAATTTCACGGTGTTAATTACGGTGTGAAAGATATATTATCTTTCTTAAATAAACAACTCGTATCGGGAGAATGCTTAATAACTACCAGACAAGAGGATAGCGGCGCCAGTCATTTCTCCCCCCGAGCTCAAAGATTAGATAATGAAAATCGTAGAGATGTTTTTCCCCCCCGCGTTAATAAATTTGATACTCAGAACCGGAAATTGCCTACTGCTTGTGATTTATTAAATGAGAATAAAAGTGATAGGTGTAATTTTTGTTCAGAATCGCATTTAAGTAACAAATGTGTCAAAACTCGTAATTTACCATTTGATGAAAGAGTTAATGTATTGCGTAAGAAAGGATTGTGTTATTTATGTCTCCAACCTTCGCATTTAGCTAGACACTGTGTATCAAAAAATTTATGCAAGTTATGTAATCGTAGACATTCAGTAATAATGTGTAATGGAAATAAAGATTTGAAACAGGAAATAAGTAATTACGAAAGAAATGATCAATCTAAATTGGCGTTATCGAATCATAATTTACAAGCGAATGTTTATTTGCAGACGTTAATAGTAGCAATTTCTAACAGAGATGATAGTAAATCATCATATATTCGGTTAATTATTGACTCCGGATCTCACAATAGTTACATCAGTAAGTTTGCAGCTGATAAGTTAAAATTAAAAAGAATGAATAAAGAAACAATCAGACATGGTCTTTTTGGGGGCATGGAAATGTCAGCTGAACATAATCGTTATGAATTTACGATCGGGAGTTTAGATAATAAGTTTAAGTGTAAAATACAAGCACTAGATCAAGAAAAAATATGCACAGGCGTGAATTTATGTCGCGATGATAAATTAGTAAAACTCTTAGAAAAGGAAGGTGTATATTTATCAGATGCCCCTAGAAATAATAAATCCTGTTTATACCAGAAAAATCCAGACGAAGTACATATACTTTTGGGAGCTGATATGTCCGCTAAACTGTTCACAGATGACATAAAATATTTTCCAAAATTGGGATTAACTACATTTAGAACTAAATTGGGTTGGACCATATTGGGCAAGACAGAGGGTCACAAGAGTGAGCAGGACAATTCTTTGGCGGGTCTATCTTTGTCATTACACGTGTCAAACGCCAGTTTATCAGATTTATGGCGCCTTGACACTCTAGGAATTACTAATGAAGATAATAAATCGAAACAGGATTTGGAACAAGAAACCAAGAATTATTTTCTAGAAACTGTTAAACGAGATAAAAGCGGTCGATATGAAGTCAATTTACTATGGACAGTTGACCATTCGATTTTATCAGATAATTACTCGTTGGCAGAAAAGTGCCTGTACAAGACGGAAAATAAATTAATTAAATCTGATAGGAAAAAGGAATATGGAGAAATTTTTGATTTCTGGGAAAACAACCAGATTATAGAAGAGGTATTGGACCAGAAAAGGGACAAGGTACATTATTTAGCACACAGACCGGTGGTTAAAGAATCTAGTGAAACCACTAAAATTCGTCCAGTATTTAATGCCTCAGCACACACTAGAAACAGTCCCTCCCTTAATGATTGTTTAACAAAAGGACCAAATCTTGTAGAAATTATACATAGCATTTTGAATAGATTTCGCAGATACAAGATAGGAATTTCGTCCGATATAGAGAAAGCATTCCTGCAAATTAAAATAACAGAGAAAGATCGCGACTTTTTGAGATTTTTTTGGTTTAATAGCGAAAATAAATTAAAAATTTATAGACATTGTCGCGTGGTTTTCGGCCTAACTTCAAGCCCTTTTTTGCTTATGGCAACATTAAATCACCTTTTAGAAAATGTTCCCAAACAATGGCGAGAGACAGCTAGGCTCTTAAGAGATTCCTTCTATTTAGATAATTCCCTCATTAGCCTGAATTCGATTCAAGAAACAGAAAAATTCATATCAGAATCTCAAGGAATTTTGGCTTCGGCACATTTCAATTTGAGATGTTGGCGATCGAATTGGCCCCAGGCTATGATCGACAAAACTGAAGATGAACCGAGGTTTGCTCCCGTGTTAGGATTACTCTGGGATTTGAAAAATGACAGTTTAGTTTGTAAAATTGAAGAACCCCTAAAGATAAGTGAACCCCTTACAAAAAGAAAACTTTTGTCAGTTACCCAAAGAATTTTTGATCCTGTGGGATTCACAGCACCTGTCAGTTTAGTTCCCAGACCAATCCTTCAAGAAACGTGGATTCAGAAGCTGAAGTGGGACGAAGAGCCCCCTGAAACTTTAAAACAACAATCTTCTAATTGGCTGAAAGGAATAAATTTTTTATCCCAAATAAAAATACCTCGGTGGCTTAACATTTGCCCAGAGAAAGAAAAGAAAACATCATTACATGTTTTTTCTGACGCAAGCAAGGAGCATGTGCCACTTGCGTATTCATAAGAGTAGAGACCTCAGAAGGAATCAAGGTCCAGTTAATCAATGCTAAAAGTAGAGTTGCACCTATTAAGGAATTGACCATACCCCGCCTTGAACTGATATCTTGTCTTATTGGCGCTAGGTTGGCCAAAAATGTGCAAAACGATTTAAACTTACATGTAAATACCATGTTTTGGTCAGATTCAACCACTGCTTTAGGTTGGATTAGAAGAAAACAAGAATGGGGTACATTTGTACATAACCGAGTGTTAGAAATACTAAATCTGACTGAAGTTTGCAATTGGAGACACGTACCCGGAAATTTGAATCCTGTGGACCTCCCGTCTAGAGGATGTTCCTTTGAACAACTACAGAAATCGAGATGGTGGGAGGGTCCGAGTTGTCTTTATTTACATGAAAATGAATGGCCTCAAATAGAAGAAGACCCAAACGAAGAAATCATAAACAGCGAAAAAAGGAAGACAATCCTAAATCTTTTAGATAAAAAAGAAGATAATTTCAATCGATTTTATCAGTATTTTTCCTCTTACAAGAAAACAGTTAGAACCATTGCCTGGATATATAGATTTTATCATAATTCGAAGACTGCTGAGAAAATATCCGAATTAGATATTTCAGTTGAAGAATTTTCAAAAGCAGAAAATGTACTTCTACGATTAGTACAACAAGAATCTTTTTCAGGGAGAACAGATCCAAAATTAAGAAATTTAAGGCCTGTCGAAGATAAAGCTGGTCTCTTAAGAGTAAAGACCAATATAATTCAAAGAAACGACAGTGAAAACTTCAGATATCCTGTGATCTTACCTTACAAGCATCCCGTCGTCCAAAGATTGGTATTCGAGAAGCATTTAGAAAATCAGCACGCTGGAGTCAGCACTCTAATGACACTACTTAGAGAAAATTTTTGGATACTGAAGTCTAGAAAATGCATTAGAAATTCAATAAGAAAATGCGTGATTTGCAGAAAACTTCAGACTTCCAAAATATATGTTGAACCTGGAATACCTTTAACCCCAATGATGTTCCTAAGAGAACTGCCAACATCAGGAGTACCTGACCTAGATGCTTTAGATTCTAAAGATCTTAACCGCAGAGCCAGATATAGGCAAATAATCAGAGAAAACCTAAGAAACAGATTCAGAGCTGAATATTTAGGACAATTACGCCAACATGCATCTAAAACCAAAAGATTCAAAGAATTGAAAGTCGGCGATGTAGTATCGGCGATGTAGTCGGCGATGTCCTATTAGAAGATTTCAATAAGAAACGCGTTCACTGGCCTATGGCAAGAGTGATAGAAATTTACCCAGGCAAAGATAATGTGATACGTCTAGCTAAGGTGAAGACCGAAAATAGATTTTTTCTGCGCCCATTGCAAAGATTGTTCCCTTTAGAAATTGACAGTACCGAACTTAAGAATCACCCCACTTTTCATAAATCTCTAAGAAAATTTAAGTCCTTCGACTTCCGAAAACAAGAATTTCTCACAGAAACCGATGCTCAACCCCAGAGAAAAAGAACCTGTGAAAGACCCTCCAGAACCTACCAGTTCCAGAACCAGTAAAAAGAAGTCCACAACAGATGATCCCACTTCCAGTCCCCCGGTGGCCTCTCGAACTGGCCGTGTGGTGAAACCCCCTCAACGACTTCAACTTGGATTGTTGATTAGTCGCAACTCAAGGTGGGAGGATGTCGGGAATTCCCGCTCATTCTTCTGCTTTGAGAACAAAATGCCTTTCCAGACAGACGGGCGCCTCTTTTTCGAGAAAGGTGCTTTTTTAGAATCAGAACAGAAAAGGACCTTGTACTGAGAAGGGCTACGTTATGATCGTCTTGTTTACAGACGCCCCGGTCCTAAAACAGAACTATTGAAACTTTTAAGAATTAGAATAAATATTTAAGAACTAATGACAATTTAAGACTTTAATGTTAAGAAAGACTTTAATATTTAATTGTAAATACTGTAGATAGTTTTTGTTCTGTTCTCGTTTTCATTTTACGTGTATGCTAAAAAAGCATTAAAATTCTGTTTTCATATTTAAGAAGTGCTACGTTCATCAAGCTTAGTTTCTTTAATGGATGATAGTTGCCCCATCCACACCCGGACTTTTGGATTAGAAGATTTCAGGTGAGACCCATCCATATCTTATTATTTGAAGAATAAATATATTATTAGAAAATTTAAGAATGTAAGAAGAGTTAAGATTTAGATAAGATTTGAAATATGCTGTATCGGGTCAGTAAAAAGAATAAGTTTTAGATCAGAAATCTGGTACAGCCATAACACCAATCGCTATGCTAATTTATAATACAAATATACGAGCTGCTGTGTGTAACTGTACCTGCACGCTGTCCGGCAGAAATATTTGATTAATTTAAATTTATACTTAAATAAATAAATAAAAATAAGAATACGTTTAATGGGAAATATATATAACTATAAAAATATTAGTTGTCAAAAATGCGGCAGAAATAGTGCTCTTAGAATATTGTTATAAGGGATTAATTCTTTGCCCCGCATCATTAGCACTATTTCAATGAAAGCAGTTTTACAGGCGATGTGAAAATAAAAGGCCAGTTCATTCATTCCCTTTCAGTAGGGTCAGCCTTGGCGACAAACTTGGTGAGTGGGCGACGAAAATTTGTGAGAGAGCAACCAAGTTTGATGAAAAATGGTACTTTAGAATTCCTCAAGTTTCGAAGATCTCCGACACACGGGAGCACAGATCTCGAGCATTCCATAGGATTCTCGATGGAATCATCGCAAAAAGTTATAAATAGGAGTGAGTTGTACTCACTGCGAATCAGAGTTATTCAGAGACCTATTCTGAGTGATTGCACTTTAAGAATTGAGCTCTAACCGAAAGAACATTTTTCTTGAGCTTGCTAAGATTTATGCTCCGTAGTTTTTGAAGTTATTTGCTTTACTGCTGTGGAACAAGTGACTGTTTTTCAAAATGTCCGAGAACATTCATCGAAGAGTGACTTTTGCTATATGAGTAACAGCTTCAACTGTTTCCAGAATAGTCGAAGAATAAGCTTTACTATTAAATTATTTTCGAGAATATTCGTTTTAATAATAGTTTTGTAGTATAAATTCGAGAAGCTAAAAAAGATATTTAATATCATTGAGCAGATCCCATACTAAAGCTGTGGCAAAAAAAAAAGTCGCCAATCGAAATATATTTATTTAAACGTTTCATTTATTCAATTAAAAAAAAATAATTTTGACCCATTCTTGCCGTCAGGGGGCGGGCTGTTCTTCCACTGGAGATGGTCTGCCTATTTTTATGTTTATCGATTGGCAACATGTTTTTTTTCTGATGATGAAAAGTTTTGTTTTTTCTGTTGTAAAAAGAAGGAATGTGAATCCGTGAGGATATGAAAGAGCGTTCTGACGCTCGACAGCTAATATTAAATGCTTGGCAGCCAATATTAAATATTGTGATAGCTGCAGATATTTATGAAACAATTATGTATTATAAATGTAAATAGTGCGTCTAATTAAACGTTTGTGTCGTGAAATTTGAGCTGTGTTTATTTCGACTACTTTGTGATTACTTAGAATAAGCCGGCGAAAAAGAACAAGACCTGCCGGGTAAGAAATATTTTATCCTCTTTCTTATGAAATTTATAAAACCTGACGGGACATTTAATGGCGCCCGTTCACAGGGACGCCGGTAGAAAAATTTGTTCTAAGTAATAAATTCTAATTTGTTCTAATGAATAAAGTATAGAAATAGAATATAATTTATTCTAATTGAAATATGATCTCATTTTTATGAGAAGATAACATTAAAAATTTTGAAATACTTTTTGCAAGTATTATTGAGAATAATTTTGAAAACATAAAATGTATGTTTATTTTTGAACTGCTCATTTGATATTTAGAACAATATGAAGAATTTGTTTATGTTGAAGAAAATGTTAATACATATTCTATGAATGCATATTTTGATTTTACATTGATTTTGCATATTTTGATTAATTAAAGAAGATTATTATTTTATATGAAAATTGTTATTTTAAATCAAAGTGTTTCGAAAATTGAATGTTTTTGTTCTCAAAACATTATTTAGAATTCTAATGTTTTCTTCCCAGAATTACTTTCGATTTCGGAATATTTTTTGTTCTCGTTTTATGAAGCTTTGATTTGAAGTGTTTGTTTATTATTTTATCAGTCTTTATTTGAATTATGGAAGCCGCAACTAAATTACGCGGTTCTTATCGAGGTACCTTTACAAAATTTACTGAAAAGGTAAAAAACCTTTTAGAAACTGAAACGTGTGACATCAATTCTTGTGCTGGGTTCTTAGCACAGTTACAAGAAAAATATTCCAAAGTTGAAACACTTGATAAAGAAATTCTTCAAATTTTACAAGGTGATGAAAAATGTACTCAGACCATGTTGGATAGCGAAATCGAAAGTGCTGATAATTATAGTAGTACTTATATTGATTTGAAAACAAAACTTGAACGTAGAATAAATTTACCTTCGGATTTAAATTCAAGTGTACTTGAAAACGAAAGTAATTCTAAAAGAAGTTTTAAGTTACCAAAAATTGAATTACAAAAGTTTGATGGTAATTTAAAGGACTGGTTATCATTTTGGGGATTATTTAAGAAAATTCATGAAGATCCAAATATTTCGGAGGTAGATAAATTTCAGTATCTACTTCAATCTACTCAAAAGGGGTCTAGAGCCAGAGAAGTCGTAGAATCTTTTCCCGTAACAGCTGAGAACTATTCACAAGCGGTTGATTGTTTACATACAAGATTTGGCAGGGAAGATGTACTAATTGAAGTTTATGTTAGGGAATTATTAAGCCTTGTGCTAAGTAATACTGTAAATCAGGAACATAAATTACCAATTGTGAAGCTTTATGATAAATTAGAAACACAGTTACGATCTTTAAAAATGCTTGGTGTAACAAGCGATAAATATGCCTCAATGTTATACCCGTTAGTTGAATCTTGTTTACCAATAGATCTTTTGCGTATTTGGGAAAGACACTTGAATTCTGTTTCTCTTAGTTCGGAAGATAAATCTTTTAATAAATTAGAAACTTTAATGCAGTTTTTAGGTAATGAAATTCAAGGTGAAGAAAAAATTAATTTAGCGACAAGTGGATTTGGTTTTGAAAACAAACCCAAGAAGTTTAACACAATGAAATCTAAAAATTTTCTAACACACAATAAAATTATTCCAACAGGTATGGAACTTTTAACCTCGTCCCAAGGTAAACAAAACCGAGAGCAAGAGTGCGTGTTTTGCGATAAGCCACATCTAAGTGCGGAATGTAGAAAAGTAGCAAACTTGACTTATGATCAAAGAAAACAAAATGTTATGAAACGGGGAGGCTGCTTTAAATGTTTAAAATTGAACCACATTTCTAGTTCGTGTAGAAGTAGATGTAACTGTGCGATTTGTGGGAAACCCCACCATACTCTTCTCTGTAAGAATGATCCGAAATCAGCTGCGCACGCACAAAGGGTTAAAAATGACAAGAATACTTCCGATCAAGATACAACATTATCAAATGTTTCATCAACTCCCAGTGTTTTGCTACAGACACTCGTGATTAATTTAAGAGGTGAAAACAGAATTTTAAAAATTCGGGCGATTATTGATTCCGCTTCCCAAAGGTCTTACATCTTAGAAAACACTGCAAAAAAGATTGGATACAAGCCAATAAGAAAAGAAAAACTGAAGCATTCCTTGTTTGGTGGTTCGAACACGAATACTTTGACACACAATGTTTACAACGCTTACCTTTCTGATGTCAGCGAAACTTATCGTTGCAATTTTGAAGTTTTGAGTCAGCCTACAATTTGTTTTACTATGCCACCGGTCACTCAAGAACTGTGTGAAGATGATTTATTAGGTACGGGGATATATTTAGAAGATTGCCTTAACCCCATAGAGCTCCTTATAGGTGCAGATGTAGCTGGCAAATTAATGACAGAAAGCTGAAGAATCTGAAATCCGGCCTGACCGCTATTGAAACAAGGCTAGGTTGGACTGTTATGGGACGCACTAAGAAGTTTACTGAAGATACTGAAAACCTTGTAGTCACATCGATGTTAGCTAGAGAATTAAAATTTTCTGATCTGTGGGAACTAGATGTCCTAGGAATTAAGGATCCTGCAGAGAAACAGTCAGAAGAAGAACTTGAAGAAGCATCCAAAAATCATTTTGAGAAAACTCTAAGTAGAGATGGTGACGGACGCTATGTTGTAAAATTACCATGGATAGAAGGACACCAAGAACTCCCAGATAACAAAACAATTGCTGAACGAAGGCTAAAATCAACTGTGATGACTCTGAAGAATAAGGGTCTTATTGAAGATTATGAAGAAGTTTTTTGTCAGTGGCTTGGTGAAGAAATAATTGAAGAAGTAAATACTGATGAATTCGAGAAGATAGATTGCCATTATCTGCCTCATAGAGCAGTTATAAAAGAGCATTCAACGACAACAATTCGTCCTGTTTTCGATGCTTCTGCAAAAGAAAAGAACAGTTACTCTTTGAACGATTACCTAGCTAAAGGTCCAAACTACACGGAGTTGATTCCTAACATTTTGAATAAATTTCGTTTGAACAAGTATGGGGTAGTATCAGACATTCGCAAAGCATTTCTACAAATAAGAATAAATGAAGAAGATTGTGATTTTCTAAGATTTCTGTGGTGGGAGGGCGGTGATCCTAATAAAGTGAAGATTTACAGACATCGTCGAGTAGTATTTGGGGTAAACTGCAGCCATTTCTTTTAGGAGCTACTCTAAATTTCCACCTAAGTAATGTTCCAGATTATTTGCAAGAGACTGCTTCTAAACTTAAAAACTCTATGTATGTCGACAACTGTGTTACAAGTTGCAGTTCCGAAGAAGAAGTAGTTAATTTTATGGCACAATCTAAAGAAATCATGTCAGCGGGATGTTTTGATCTTAGAGGATGGATAGGTAATGGTCTACCACCAAGTGTGTACGGAATTCCTGAAGAAGATTTTCAAGAGACTGTCTCAGTTTTGGGCTTAAATTGGAATATTTTGGAAGATACTCTATACTGTAGTTTAAAGTTTGATGAGTGCGAAAATGCAAATCTAAGTAAGCGATTTATCCTGTCCTTAGCAAGTAAGATTTTTGACCCCATTGGGTTTCTCTGTCCTGTCACTTTAATTGCAAAGATCATAATGCAAGAATGTTGGCGTAGGAAACTGCCCTGGGATGCCAAGCTACCAGATGACATCGAAAAAAAAATTTCTGAAATGGAAAAATGCATTAAAATGCTTGGAAGGCATTAGAATCCCTAGAAGGATATTAGAAAATCATGCTCTAAATACAAATGTGTCATTCCATGTTTTTTGTGATGCATCAAGCCACGCTTATGCAACTTGTGTATATATCAGAGAAGAAAATAATTTTCATGTGAGATGTCAATTGGTTCAAGCTCGTGCTCGAGTGGCACCCTTGAAATCAGTCTCCATTCCGAGACTAGAATTATTAGCATGTTGTTTAGGTGTTAGATTAATGAATTCTATAAAAGGAGACTTCTGTGACAGCCAAGTGCAAACTTTCTATTGGTCTGACTCCATGAACGCATTGTTCTGGATAAAAAATCAAGAACCATGGGGAGTATTTGTGCTGAATCGTACCAGAGAAATAAGATCTTTGAGTCATCCCAACGACTGGAGATACGTCCCGGGTAACTTAAATCCAGCTGACCTTCCATCAAGAGGTTGCAATGCTGATGCTTTACTCAAATCCCTTTGGTGGGAAGGTCCGGGATTTTTGAAGACACCAACGAGTCAATGGCCGAGACAAGAAATCTCACCCGAAATACAGATTGTCAATTCAGAAAAAAAAAGGTCGATCATTTCTGCTCTGAGTACTGAAACTACTGAGAAGTTTTATGAGAGATACTCGTCTTACGTGAAATTATTAAGAGTTACGGCATGGATATACAGATTCATCTCGAATCTTCGAAATCATTCTAAACGAAATTCTGGGGATCTTACAAATAAAGAACTTAAACATGCTGAATTAATCCTGTTAAAGATGGTTCAAAGGGAAGACTTTCCTAAAGGAATAGATGATCGTTTACGAAAACTTCATCCCACCGTTGACAAAGATGGCCTTCTAAGGGTAAAGTCTCTTATACTTAGAAGTAAAGATAATACAGACTTTCGTTTGCCTATCATTTTACCAGGAAATCATTACATCGTGCAGAAATTGATAGAATGGAAACATAACGAATTAAACCACGCAGGAGTACAAATATTAATGAACCATCTCCGAGAAAAATATTGGATTCTCAGGTGCAGAAAGTCCATACGGCAAGTTACCTTACGTTGTATAAGATGCAAACGCTTCACCGTAAATTCTGTTCAGCCTGAAATCACCGCCTTGCCGGAAGACAGGATCAGAGATGCTGCTATCTTTGAAATTACCGGGGTTGATTTAGCCGGACCTTTGTACTAGAAAAATGGTAAAAAATGTTGGATTGTGCTGTACACCTGCGCTGTTTACAGAGCGGTACATCTTGAATTATTAACATCATTATCCTCTGAAGCATTTTTGCAAACCCTGCGAAGATTTGTTGTGAGAAGGGGTCGACCTTCTGTAATATACAGCGATCGAGGCACAAATTTTTCAGGAGCTTCGAAGCTATTTACTGATCCTATACTTGCAAAAGTACGGAAGGAAGCCCTAGTACAGAACATAATATGGAAGTTTATCCCCCCAGCTTCACCATGGTGGGGTGGCTGGTGGGAACGCTTAATAGGCTGTACAAAGCAAATTTTGAGAAGAGTATTAGGACGAGCAGCTCTAGATTTTGAAGAACTTTACACAATTATATGTGATATCGAATGTTTGATGAATTCCAGACCATTAACTACTATTTCTGAGGATCCCGATGATTTAATTCCATTGACTCCGAGCATGTTTTTGCAAGGAATCAAAGAAACTGGTCTTCCTGACCTAGATAACTTCGAAAATGTGAATTTAAAAATAAGACTTCGATATTTGTTAAAATTGAAGAAAGATTTACGGAAAAGATTCAGAATTGAATATCTAGGACAATTAAAAAATTCAAAGGGTATCGCTAAGACTGACAAAAAAATTGCTGTAGGAGACATAGTTCTCGTCGGTCATGATAATCAAAAAAGAATCAACTGGCCATTAGCCAGAGTTGTGGAAACTTATCCTGGTAAAGGCGGAATAGTTCGAGTGGCGAAAATCAAGACAGAAAATGGGTTTTTGATACGCCCAGTTCAAAGACTTTATCCGTTAGAGATCTCTTCTGATGAATCTAGTGATTTTCGTGCAAAGTATGCTGCAAATGGAACTTTGATACCTACTCGTTCTACACCGAAAGGATGCCCTGATCCCTCTGAACTGTCTAGAACTGTTTCAAAGAATGTCAAAAAATCTGTTGAGATACCTGACGAAAAACAACGATTTACCAGGAGGGGTAGATCCATTAGAGCTCCAGATAGACTGAATTTATAATTAACTGATAGAACTTTTATTTACCTTTTTTCTTTTTTTTTTTTTCTCTCTGTTCCTTTTCACTTTTGCTTGATGTAATGTTTATTAATATGTCTTTTTTCTCTTTTTTAGTTTGATTTTGTACAAGATTGCCAAAATCAAAGGTGGGAGGATGACCCATTCTTGCCGTCAGGGGGCGGGCTGTTCTTCCACTGTAGATCGTCTGCCTATTTTTATGTTTATCGATTGGCAACATGTTTTTTTCTGATGATGAAAAGTTTTGTTTTTTCTGTTGTAAAAAGAAGGAATGTGAATCCGTGAGGATATGAAAGAGCGTTCTGACGCTCGACAGCTAATATTAAATGCTTGGCAGCCAATATTAAATATTGTGATAGCTGCAGATATTTATGAAACAATTATGTATTATAAATGTAAATAGTGCGTCTAATTAAACGTTTGTGTCGTGAAATTTGAGCTGTGTTTATTTCGACTACTTTGTGATTACTTAGAATAAGCCGGCGGGAGAATAAGACCTGTCGGGTAAGAAATATTTTATCCTCTTTCTTATGAAATTTATAAAACCTGACGGGACACATTTTAATGTAGTGACCAGCGAAGCGGGCAAAGACTGCTAGTATATTAGTATGTACATATATATATATATATATATATAATATTAAATTTGCCTCTATATGATGTCGTGATGATCTAAAAAAATGACGTCTATAAAATAACAATAATAATTTTAAATTTTTTTTGTAACGAAGAGATAAATAAAGTGCGAAAATTTCGCACGGGCTGGCTAGCAAATGAATTATTTGAAGTGAGAAATAAATAAAATAAAATGATCATTTTTCAACGGGCGCCTTAGTCGCCCTACAACTAACTAGTTCATTATATTTATTGAAATTTTATTTTTCCGACTGAATAAAAATAATGCCTGGACCGAGAGTCGAACCCCGGATCTTTGACTTACAAGGTCAAGGCTCTACCAATTGAGCTATCCAGGCCAACAACCTGTCAGCATTACTCACTCAGACAACCTTTTTGGCAGAAATATCTGGTCTATCATATAGATAGCTCAACAGAAATAAGCCGTAGGAATGGAAAATACCATTAAACAATGGGAAAGAAATACAATTTTTTATTAAAATCCACAATCAACTGATTGGAAGAAAACCATATTTATTGAAATTTTATTTTTCCGACTGAGTGAAAATAATGCCTGGACCGAGAGTCGAACCCCGGATCCAGCCGATCCGGGGTTCGACTAAATTGCAGTTCTGCTAATAGAATTACAAAATAAAGATTAATTGAAATTGAAATATTTTTATGATATTATATAGATATTAAATATTGTGATTTTGTAAATTTATAATTTCCTTATTTATTTTATTGTTTGTATTAATGTTTAATTGTATTTTATAATTGTTTGCAAGTTTTTGTACGAGTACAGTGCAAGACAGGGCGGGATGTCGGCACATGCGCACTATTTATGTTTCTCTGTTCCGAAGAATTGTTTGGCAGAAGGCCATGAGAAGCAAAGTACAACAAACGAGGGCAAGAAAGAACATTAAAACTTATTGACACCCATAATTATTATTTTATGTTCTACCTATCTATATAAATAAAGCAAAGAGTTTGTAGGCGGAACACTTCCGGGTGGACCACTCCTATTTTTGATTGGTCTAGATTTAACTACTTTGGTGATGAAAGTCAGCCTTTTTTTTTTTTTTTAAGTAAAAACTGATGAATTTTTTTACAAGATACTGTATAGATGTTACACTGTTTTAAAAGAGCTCTGAAAACTATTTATCTTTTGTGAGGACACGTATATCAAGTTATTAAAGATTTTACGTTGCAAAGTTTTCTTTCAATTAATTAAAATATGAAAATAAATATTAGCTATAATTTAATTGTTGTCAAAAAAAAAAAAAAAAAAAAAAAAAAAAAAATAGGAGTATTTTCTTTTGATATAAAAATAAATACATTTAATAAAACGTGAACATTAAAAAATTGCAAAAATTTAAATTATGCATCTCACAAAAATTGACGTCATTATCACTTTAAAAATTTTCTAGACATTGATAGAGCGCTAATGCAGTTCTATAGCTATAAGATTCAACAGAAAATTTAAAAACATGGTATTTAAAAAGTTTTTTTTATCTTATAATCTTATATATATATAAATGTGAATGTCCGTGAATTTATTTGACTGAGTTTCACGCCAAAACTGCTCGACGGATTTCGATGAAATTTGTAATGGAGATGATAGCTTATACTCTAACTTAAAAAGTTGGCTACCTTTTATTCCGAAAAAAAATTTGTTTTTGCGATATTTATGCATAAAATAGCAATTTTGTAAGCTAATAATAGCAAAAAATTAGCCATTTAAATTTTATCAATAATTTTATTGTTGCCAAAAGAAAAGAAAAAAAAAAAAAAAAACGAGTTTATTTATTTTTTTTCCAACAGGAAAATAAATACATTTATCTAAACGTGAACAATAAAAAATAAAAAAAATAAATAAATAAAAATAAATTATGCATCTCACAAAAATTGACGTCATTTTTAATTTAAAATTTCTTTTACACGTTGATAAAGTTCTAATATAATTATAAGAAACAAATAAACAACCTTACTTCGGCTTCATTTTTCAGCAATAAGCTTTTCTGGGGAGGATCCTCCCCCTTTTTCAATTGCAGTAGTTTCTTCTGGCACCGGCTCTTTTATAGCATCGTTCCTCTTGTAACAGGCAGCGCCACTGTGGATCAATTCTGGCCGATTCGTGGTCATTAACGGCGCAGTCCTCATTAGCGATTCGGCCAGAATTGATCCATAGTGGCGCTGCCTGTTACAAGAGGAACGATGCTATAAAAGAGCCGGTGCCAGAAGACACTACTGCAATTGAAAAAGGAGGAGGATCCTCCCCAGAAAAGCTTATTGCTGAAAAATGAAGCCGAAGTAAGGTTGTTTATTTGTTTCTTATAATTATGTTTGTGCTTCGTCTAGAATTTAAATTAAAGTTCTAATATAGTTTACGATTCTAATATATGTTGTACTAAAATCAGTTTTATTTATAGATCCTCCTGGGTGATTTTTTAAATTGTTGCGTTGAAGTACACCGAACATTTTTCGCCAAGAGGTTTAATTTAGCAACAGCGATTGTAATCTAGGTAGTTCAAGAAAAATATTACAAAACGAAAAAAATAAACTGAAATAGTAGTCACATAAATGATCTATTTTTATCTGAGTAGATAATTTTATAGAAAAAAAAAGTGCAGTTTTAAAAATAGAAAATTTAATTTATCAAGCACTATTTTAAACCTAAAAACCATTATAAAATAAACAGAATATGGAGGGTTCTTATATGTTAACGAAAAGGTATCCGATAAAACGCTTTCTATTTTTATGCAAGAAATTATACAAAAAAAAAAAAAAAAAAAAGCTAATATGGCGACAAAAATTCAAAAGCCGCCAAGGGAGAGATATAATAAAGTTGTGTAGCACGATAATGTTTAGTTATTTATTTATGTTTAGGTCTGAGGGCCTATTAGTCTAAGACAGCGATTTTTGCGTTGTCGTTTTCGATAGTTGGACAATTGTCGAAATCATTTTTTGATAGTTGGACATTTATCGAAATCTAAAATTTATCGAAAATATAATTGAATAATTTGAAAGCGATGTTATAATTCGGAAGAAAAAAAAAACTAATAGTCCTCCGTCCTAAACTAAATTCTGCTTTTGCCAGAATTTCATCAAAATCTTTTCAAAATGACATTGACATGAGTCCCCCCAAGGCCCAACTATGACATGAGTCCCCCCCAAGGCACAATTTTGACATGAGTCATCCCCAAGGAACAACTTTGACATGAGTCCCCCCCAGGCACAATTTTGACATGAGTCCCCCCAAGGCACAACTTTGACATGAGTCCCCCCCAAGGTACAACTTTGACACGAGCCCCCCCAAGGTACAACTTTGACACGAGCCCCCCCAAGGTACAACTTTGACATGAGTCCCCCCAAGGCACAACTTTGACATGAGTCCCCCCCAAGGTACAACTTTGACATGAGCCCCCCAAGGTACAACTTTGACATGAGAATCCCCAAGGCACAACTTCGACATGAGTCCCCCGAAGGCACAACTTTGACATGTCCCCCCAAGGCACATGAGTCCCCCCCCAAGGCACAACTTTGACATCAGTCCCCCCAAGGCACAACTATGACATCAGTCCCCCCCAGGCACAACTTTGACATGAGTCCCCCCCCCCCCAAGGTACAACTTTGACTGAGTCCAAGTTTTTTTTTTTATATAAAAACTTTATAAACTGGTTTAAATGTAATTTTAAATTCATTTATTTTTTTATATACTAGTCACTACGCTAATTTAATAAATAAATAAGCTGCTGTGTGTGACTGCACTTGCATGCTGTCGGGCAGAAATATTTGATTAATTCAAATTAATATTTAAATAACTAAATAAAGATATGTTTAATAGAAAGCATAGTCTTGGAGACAAACTTGGCGAGTGTGCGACCAAATTTGGTGAAAATGATAGTTTAGGGTTCCCGATATTTCGAAGCTCTCCGACAAACGGGAACGTAGACCTTGAGCTTACCAAGGGATTCTCGATGGAGTCATCTCCAAGCCCCATCGCTAAAAGTTATAAGTAGGTGTGAGTTGATTTTTGCGAAAGAGTATGTAGTCACTGCGATCCAGAGTTAGTCAGAGACCTATTCTGAGTCATTGCACTTTAGAGATTGAGCTCTAAGCGACTGGACATTTTTCGTGAGTGAGCGAAAATTTTTCCTCTGGTGTAGTTGATGTTATTTGCTTTACTCTTGTGGAACAAGTGACCATTTTTTAGACTGTCCCAGAACATTCATCGAATAATGACTTATACTGTACGAGTAACAGCTTCAACTGTTTCCAGAATATTCGAAGAATTAACACCTGCTATTGGACTGTTTTCGAAAATATTTGTTTTAATAATAGTTTTGTTGTACAGATTCGAGAAGTTCAAAAAATGTTTGATATTGCCAAGGAGGTCCCATACTAAAGCTGTGACGAAAATAGTCGCCAATCGAAATATATTCAGTTACAAAGAAATCGTTTAAATATAGTGTTCAGCGAAGCGGGCAAAGCCTGCTAGTTATTTATATTTTTGTTGTTATTTCAGCGATGAGTTGATATGGGTATCGCAAATCTATAATAATAAAAGGAAAGGTTTGTCTGTCTGTCTGTCTGTCTGTTCTTTGATACTTTCAGCCCCTATTGAACGCAGAAGTACAAAAATTGACATACGGATGCTCAGGAGCCTTCCCGAGGGGCTCCTGAAACCAGAATTTCAAAATTTTGATTAGTTTCGGACATATTAATTAAAACGTTGACCAATGTCGATCGAAAAATGACCAAAAATCCTTATTATTCTATCAGCAGACGATTTTAATGGCTGTCTAGAAAGGAAACAAATTATGTGGAAGTCATTAATGTCACATGATCTTGAACTGGGGTTAAAAATTGCAAATTTCAAAGTGCTTCAAATTTTCTTTTTCGCACACAACACTTAATATACAACCTATTCAGCACAAAACCAACCTGCAGTTAAAATTTCATCAATTTTCATTAACAAAGCAGTTACATTTTAATTGCAAATTAAATTTTATTCTAATACGTAAATTATCTTTCAATAGACGATAGGAGTTTCCATAGCAACAAAATACATTTGAAGGAACTAAAAAATAATTTTTCTTTTTACTTCCATTACCCGACTACCGTGGTATATATAGGTTATGTGGACCTAAAAAAAAAATATTTTTCTTTTTACTTCTATTAACCGACTACCGTAGAGATTTCAATTAGACATTTCAAGTGATTTACATGTTTTAGAATGTCCTCATTAGGTTTTCTTTTGTATCTCAGCTACTAAATAAAATAATTTCCTAAGTAACACATTATTTGAAAGCTTTGTTGATTTGGAAATGAACAGTAGATTACAGAAATTTCTACCGCAAGATATTTTAAATTTTGAATATTTCAAATTCTAATTAAATTATTTTTAATACATCATTCGAAAGATATTTTAAAGTTCTTTTAAATTATCGAAAGTTTTCACCAGATTTACACGTTTTGAGGTCTCCTGAATTAATTTTCTTTTGTATCTCAGTTACTAATTAAAATAATCTCATAAGTAATACATCATTAGAAAGCTATTTTGATTTGGAATCGAACAGTGGATTACAGAAATTTCTACCGCCAGATGGCGCTGTAGTATTTTCAAATTTCAATTTGTGATTAGGATTAAATTATTTTTAATACATCATTCGAAAGATATTTTAAAGTTCTTTTATATTATGGAAAGTATTCACCAGATTTACACGTGAGGTCTCCTGAATTAGTTTTCTTTTGTATCTCAGCTACTAATTACAATAATTTCATAAGTAATACATCAGTAGAAAGCTTTTTTGATTTGGAATCGAACAGCGCAATACAGAAATTTGTACCGCCAGATGGCGCTGTAATATTTTCAAATTTCAATATTTTAATTTCTAATTAGGATTAAATTATTTTTAATACATCATTCGAAAGACATTTTAATGTTCTTTTAAATTATCGAAAGTTTTCACCAGATTTACACGTTTTGAGATGTCCTGAATCAGTTTTCTTTTGCATCTCAGCTACTAATTAAAATAATTTCATAAGTTAAACATCATTTGAAAGCTTATTTTAGTTGATACACATTTTAAAGTACTTTTACATTATCGAAAATGGAATTCGAGATTTCACTCGATTTACACGTTTTGAGGTTTCCTGATTAGGTTTTCTTTTGTATCTCATCTATTAACTAAAATAATTTCATGAGTAATACATCATTTGAAAGCTTTGTTGATCTGGAATGTAACAATAGATTACAGAAATTTCTACCGCCAGATGGCGCTGTAATATTTTTAACTTTCAATATTTCAAATTCTAATTATGATTAAATTATTTCTAATACAACATTTTAAAGTTCTTTTATATTATTGAAAGTGGAATTCGAGATTTCACCTGATTTACAATTTTAAGGTGTCCTGATCAGGTTTTCTTTTGCATGTCAGCTAATTGAGTAAGA
Organism: Salticus scenicus; assembly: GCA_963930645.1. Taxonomy (NCBI): domain Eukaryota; kingdom Metazoa; phylum Arthropoda; class Arachnida; order Araneae; family Salticidae; genus Salticus; species Salticus scenicus. The sequence continues at coordinate 12,495 of CAWVNO010002557.1, read as the reverse complement.
CCGTTCAAAATTGGTATATGTAAGTTAATTAGGAGGGGCTGGAAGGGTGGGGAAGGAATAGGCGCGCTGCGCGCATGGGCTTGGGACCCGGTGGGAATTTTTACCCGATGGTAAAAGATTTTTTTTTTAAATTTATTTTCTTTATACTAAAAGTTGGAGTTGAGAAGGAATATGCGTGTACAGCGCACGTATATCCTCAAACGTGCGCGCGCAGCGCGCCTGGGTCTGCGCTGCCGAAGGCAGTGGGGTCCCGGTGTGAGTTTTTACCCGATGCTATATGATATATTTTTTTAATTCCTTTTCTTAAGAATGAGAGTTTATGAGTAATAACATGGAATTTTGAGAAGTCGTAAGGATGGTGAAGGAATACGTGCGCGCAGCCGAAGGCAGTGAGGACCCGGTGCGACATTTTTCTTGATCAGATTTTTTTTTTTTTTTTTTTTTTTTTTTTATCACATGATAAAAATTAATGCAATTTTGAGAATTCATTAATTATTGTGATTCATTTAAAAATAGTGACCAGCGAAGCGGGCGTAGCCTGCTAGTCTTCTATAATAATAAATGAAAAGGTTTGTCTGTCTCTGTCAGTCTGTCTGTTCTTTTATACGTTCAGCCCCTATTGAACGCAGAAGTACAAGAATTGACATACGAATGTTCTGGAGCCTTTCCGAGGTCCTCCTCGAAACAGAATTTAAAATTTTTAATTATTTTCGGAGATATTAATTAAAACGTTGCCCATGTCGATTGAAAAATGACCAAAAATTCTTATTATTCTATCAGCAGACGATATTAAAGGCTGTCTGGAACGGAAACAAAACATGTGGAAGTCATTAATGTTACATGATCTTGAACTGGGGTTAAAAATTGCAAATTTCAAAGCGCTTCAAATTTTCTTTTTTGCACACAGCACTTAATATACAACCTATTCAGCACAAAACCAACCTGCAGTTAAAATTTCATCAATTTTCATTAATAGACAAAGAAGTTACATTTTAATTGCAAATTAAATTTTATTGTAATACGTAATCTATCTTTTAATAGACGATAGGAGTTTCCATAGCAACAAAATACATTTGAAGGAACTAAAAAATACTTTTTCTTTTTCTCTATACTTCCCTTTGTTGATTTGGAATTGAACAGTAGATTTCAGAAATTTCTACTGCCAGATATTTTAAAATTTCGATTATCCAAACTCTAATTAAATTATTTTTAATACATCATTCGAAAGATATTTTAAAGTCCTTTTAAATTATCGAAAGTTTTCACCAGATTACACGTTTTGATGTTCCCTGAATCAGTTTTCTTTTGTATCTCAGTTACTAATTAAAATAATTTCATAAATAATACCTCATTAGAAAGCTTTTTTTATTTGGAATCGAACAGTGGAATACAGAAATTTGTACCGCCAGATGGCGCTGTAATATTTTAAAATTTCAATATTTCAATTTCTAATTATGATTAAATTATTTTTAATACATCATTCGAAAGATATTTTAAAGTTCTTTTAAATCAACGAAAGTTTTAACCAGATTTACACGTTTTGAGGTCTCCTGAATCAGTTTTTTTTTTTTTTTTTTGTATCTCGGTTATTAATTAAAAAAAGTTTATAAGTAATACATCATTTGAAACCTTATTTTAGTTGATACACATTTTAAAGTACTTTTACATTATCGAAAATGAAATTCGAGATTCCACCCGATTTACACGTTTTCAGGTGTCCTGATTAGGTTTTCTTTGTATCTCATCTACTAATTAAAATTTTTCATGAGTAATACATCATTTGAAAGCTTTGTTGATCTGGAATGGAACAATAGAATACAGAAATTTCTACCGCCAGATGGAACTGTAATTTTTTAAAATTTCAATATTTCAATTTCTAATTAACATTAAATTATTTTTAATACATCATTCGAAAGATATTTTAAAGTGGTTTTGAATTATCGAAAGTCTTCACCAGATTTACACGTTTTGAGGTGTCCTGAATCAGTTTTTTTTTTTTTTTTTTTTTTTTTTTTTTTTTTATCTCAGTTATTAATCAAAAAAAGTTCATAAGTAATAGTGGAATTCGAAATTTTACCTGATATACAATTTCAAGGTGTCCTGATCAGGTTTTCTTTTGCATCTCAGCTAATTGAGTAAGACCGTTCAAAATTGGTATATGTAAGTTAATTAGGAGGGGCTGGAAGGGTGGGGAAGGAATAGGCGCGCAGCGCGCATGGGTTTGGGACCCGATGCGAGTTTTTGCCCGATGGTAATTTTTTTTTTTTTTTTTTTTTTTTTTTTTTTTTTATATATATATATATTCTTAATAATAAAAGTTTGAGTTCAGAAGGAATATGCGTGTACAGCGCACGTATATCCTGAAACGTGCGCGTGCTGTGCGCATGGTTCTGCGCTGCTGAAGACAGTGGGGTCCCGGTGTGAATTTTTACCCGATGCTAAATGATATAATTTTTAATTCCTTTTCTTAAGAATGAAAGTTTATGAGTAATAACATGGAATTTTGAGAAGTCATAAGGATGGTGAAGGAATACGTGCGCACAGCGCACGGGTCTACGCTGCCGAAGGCAGTGGGGACCCGGTGCGACATATTTCCCGATCAGAATTTTTTTTTCTCTTTTTTTATCACATGATAAAAATTAATGCAACTATGAGAATTCATTAATTATTGTGATTCATTTAAAAATAGTGACCAGCGTAGCGGGCGTAGCCTGCTATTTAATAATAATTTGAAAGGTTTGTCTGCCTGTCTGTCTGTTCTTTTATACGTTCAGCCCCTATTTAACGCAGAAGTACAAAAATTGACATACGGATGCTCAGGAGCCTTCCCGAGGGGCTCCTGAAAACAGAATTTAAAAATTTTAATTAGTTTCGGAGATATTAATTAAAACGTTGACCCATGTCAATCGAAAAATGACCAAAAACCCTTATTGCTTAAAAAGAGGCATTCTATCCGCAGATGATTTTAACGTCTCGAACGGAAACAAAACATGTGGAAGTTATTAATGTCACATGATCTTGAATTGGGGATAAAAATTGCAAATTTCAAAGTGCTTCAAAAATTTTTTTTTCGCCCACGACACTTAATATACAACCTATTCAGAACAAAACCAACCTGCAGTTAAAATTTCATCAATTTTCATTAATAAACAACGCAGTTACATTTTAATTGCAAATTAAATTTTATTCTAACACGTAATCTATCTTTCAATAGACGATAGCAGTTTCCATAGCAACAAATACATTTGAAGGAACTAAAAAAATAATTTTTCTTTTTCTTTTTACTTCCATTTCCCGACTACTGTGGTATATATAGGTTTTGGGGACTTAAAAAAATATTTATTTTTCTTTTTACTTCCATTAACCGACTATCGTAGATAATGGAATTAAAGATTTCACGTGGTTTACATGTTTTAGAATGTCCTGATTAGGTTTTCTTTTGTATCTCAGCTACTAATTAAAATAATTTCATAAGTAACACATTATTTGAAATCTTTGTCGATTTGGAATTGAAGAATAGATTACAGAATTTTCTACCGCCTGATATTTTGAAATTTCAATATTTCAAATTCTAATTAAATTATTTTTAATACATCATTCGAAAGATATTTTAAACTACTTTTATATTATCGAAAGTGGGATTCGAGATTTTACCTGATTTACACGTTTTGAGGTCTCCTGAATCGTTTATCTTTTGTATCTCTGCTACTAATTAAAATGATTTCATAAATAATACATCATTTGAAAGCTTTGTTGATTTGGAATTGAACAGCAGATTACAGAAATTTCAATGTACACGTTTTGAGGTCTCCTGAATCATTTTTCTACTGTATCTCCGTTATTAATTAAAAAAATTTCATAAGTAATACATCATTTAAAAGCTTTGTTGAGTTGATGCACATTTTAAAGTACTTTTACATTATCGAAAATGGAATTCGAGATTTCACTCGATTTACACGTTTTGAGGTCTCATGATTAGGTTTTCTTTTGTGTCTCAGCTACTAATTAGAATAATTTCATAAGTAATACATCATTAGAAAGCTTTTTTGATTTGGAATCGAACAGTGGATTACAGAAATTTCTACCGCCAGATGTCGCTGTATTATTTTCAAATTTCAATATTTCGATTTCTAATTATGATTAAATTATTTTTAATACATCATTCGAAAGATATTTTAAAGTTCTTTTAAATTATCGAAAGTTTTCACCATATTTACGCGTTTTGAGGTTCCTGAATCAGTTTTCTTTTGTATCTCAGCTACTAATTAAAATAATTTCATAAGAAATACATTATTTGAAAGCTTTGTTGAGTTGATACACATTTTAAAGTACTTTTACATTATCGAAAATGGAATTCGAAATTTCACCCGATTTACACCTTTTGAGGTGTCCTGATTAGGTTTTCTTTTGTATCTCAGCGACTAATTAAAATAACTTCATAAGTAATACATCATTAGAAAGCTGTTTTGATTTGGAATCGAACAGTGGAATACAGTTTTGTACCGCCAGATGGCGCTGTAATATTTTTAAATTTCAATATTTTAAATTCTAATTATGATTAAATTATTTTTAATACATCATTCGAAAGATATTTTAAAGTTCATTTATATTATCGAAAGTGGAATTCGAGATTTCACCTGATTTACAATTTTAAGGTGTCCTGATCAGGTTTTCTTTTGCATCTCAGCTAACTAAGTAAGACCGTTAAAAATTGGTATATTTAATTTAATTAGGAGGGGTTGGAAGGGAGGGGAAAGAATAGGTGCGCAGCGCGCACGAGACTGCGCTGCCGAAGTCAGTGGGGACCCGGTCCGACAATTTACCTGATGAGAAAAGATTTTTTTAAATTTTCTTTTTTTAAGAGTAAGAGTTTGATTTCAGAAGGAATATGTGCGCGCACCGCATGTATATCTTAACATGTGCGCGCTCAGCGCACATGGGTTTGGGACCCGGTGCCAGTTTTTACCCGATGATAAAAGTTTTTTTCTTTTTTTCTTAATATTAAAAGTTTGAGTTGAGAAGGAATATGCGTGTACCGCGCACGTATATCCTCAAACGTGCGCGCGCAGCGCGCATGGGTCTGCGCTGCCGAAGGCAGTGGGGTTCCGGTGTGAGTTTTTACCCGATGCTAAATGATCTATTTTTTTTATTCCTTTTCTTAAGAATGAAAGTTTATGAGTAATAACAAGGAATTTTGAGAAGTCATAAGGATGGTGAAGGAATACGTGCGCGCAGCGCATGGGTCTGCGCTGCCGAAGGCAGTGGAGACCCAGTGCGACATTTTTCCCGATCAGACTTTTTTTTTTCTCTTTTTTTTATCACATGATAAAAATTAATGCAATTTTGACAATTCATTAATTATAGTGATTCATTTAATAATAGTGACCAGCGAAGCGGGCGTAGCCTGCTAGTGCATAAATAAACATTTTGGCGAGAAACATCCGAGCTACTTCAGTGCCAAATTTTAAATTCCGCCTAGAGGTTCAAGCTGTTTCATTATTTTTGCACAATTTTTCTCAATTTTATTTAAAATTTTTTTGTAATGCAAGAAGGGAAAAAAAAAGAAAACGCATTTTTAAAAATTGGTTTAACTATACAAAATATCTCCATGTAAAATATTATGCGTTTTTCGTTCTGTCTCTTATCAAAAAGAAAATTACTAATGCAGTTTTTCCTATATTATTGACATCTCTATAAATTAAATTAAATTATCTAGTACCAAGACATTGCGGTGAGGAATTCTCTGCCGATGGCCAACGAAGTTTTTAAGCAATTTCAGTGTATTTTCTTTTTAGTTTTAACCTTTAGAATGGTATAAAAAATATTGATTCTTTTTTTAATTCATTTAAATATAGTCACCAGCGAAGTGGGCAAAGCCTGCGAGTTATGAATATTATATCTCTTCGTTGTATATAGTGTAAATATTTGATGTATGCGATCGTATAAATTAAAAAAAGTTAAAAAGGCAACGAAGATGGTCCATCTGAATAATTTCCACTAGTGATTATACAGATAAAGATATTGATACAAGTCTCAAAAACATAAAGAGTAATCGTTTGCCACAAATGAATTATTTTTGAAATAATTCATGTGCAAGACATAATCCTCGAATTGCAATACTCTTAAAAAAGAAAAAATGCTGTTCTAAGAAAAGAGCTTGTATAGTGTAACCATGTTTCCTGAAACTAGCAGTGAGAAACAGTCTAAAAGCTTGAAGCAGTGCCAAATTGACCAATTTGGAAAATATTCAGTAAATCGGCGCTCTTCTCTCTAATTCAGATTACTATTTCCTCTATTTTAACACTGGACTTGTCGAGTCAGACTTGCGCAGAGGCTTCCATGGTTTTAAGGAATGTGGTCGAAGAATAATTGTTATGCAGATGAATAAAATATTTGTAATGGCAAAAACATTCTCATACCAATATATATAAACGTGAAATACTACTGATTCACTTATTCATTTATTGACGTCGAGTCCAAGTTGCTGAGGCATAAAAACATACTGTTTGGAGTGTAGGTTCTTTTCATGACGTGCACACTATAAATGGATTTAACGATATTTAACTCTTAGGGAGTTAAAAAAGGAAATGGAAGTTTTTTAACTTTTCGCCCTATATTTGCAGTGGTTTCCCATAAAAAGTTTAGCAAAATATCTCCTCTTGAAAAAAAAAAAATTAGATTCTCCCGAAATCGCAGTAGTTTCCAATAAAAGCTTAAATTTATTAAAATGTCCCTTCTTAGGACATAATTAAAGTAAAAAATGACAATCTTCTTAAATTTATCCTCCAAGGGTGCTAAAGGGGATGTTTAGCATTTCTACTTGTTCTTCTCACGCGGGACGCCGTAGAGGTTTCTTGTAGAAGCTTGAAATTTGGTGAAATATCAGAATCTTTTGAAATTTAACATTAAAGGGAGTAAAAGTGGGCGTCTAGCATTTCTACTGGTTCTTCACACATGGGAAATCGTTGTGATCACCAATAGAATTTTTCACACTATTTGAACGATACTTAGTCTTCATCAGATTTGAGAATAAACAATGTCTTGCCAACAGGTCAACAGGCTTTGCTTTCAGTTTTCTGTTTTAAATTTTTTTTCGTGCGAAGAATGGATGGAACTGGTAGTTGTAATATAATTTGAGTTAAAATCTTCCTATTAATTACTCTATCGCTCTAAAAAAAATTTTACCTTTAGTAAATTAGTATCTTTTTAACTAATTGGAATAATTTAGATTAAATAGTCAACTCGAATTTCTCGAATTATTTTCTACCTTTTGTTAAAATAAACTATAATTATATGCCGACATTTACGATTTAAGAACATGAATAGTAGTACTAATGTCAATGGTAAGCATATTATACAAATAGATGGCGCCACCAATCATTATTTTATCAAGCTTCTGACTTTCATTCTATTTGCGAGATCGAACATTTCAATACTTTTTTCGGAATATGAAGACCATTTTTGAAAACACCGCGCAAAAATCGGTCCAAAATTAAGGGAACGTCTTTAGGGAACGCACATATTACATTGCGTTACACATATACAAATATCTAGATAGATAGATTGGTATATTAATATAATAGAAAAATGTTTAATTTAACTTTCATATTGACAAGACAAAATCGAAATACTTCACTGAGACTCAGAGAAAAATTCTGCTGACTACTCACATTTTTTTTTTTTTTTTTTTTTTAATTAACCTATTATTATTATTATTATTATTTTAATTCTAACAACAACAAATATTTGCCATATAATATTAGTTTTATAGATAACAGTACATAACATATGTAATGAAAATATAGAAAAATTCCCAATTTAAAAGTTTTAATTATGCAAGTGAATATAAATAAATTTGTTGCAAATATTTTGTAAATTTTTTCACAGTAGTTTTTACCTCTGGGTATTGTTAATAACAGAAGTAAAAGAAAAAGAAAATATAGGAAAATTTTAACTTACTTCGATGATATTCCGTCTGATTGATACATTTTCAGTATCGGTTGAAATAGATACATCAAAAAGGCAACAGAATTGAAAACCTATTTTTCTCAGAAACTTTAAAGTTTCAAGCCAATCAAATTTTTTTTCATTCCATTTTTCACCTTCAACCACAGGCCAACCACCCAAATTTTCAAGGATATTTAGCAAAGGTTTTGCACCTTCTTTTTCTATGCTTTCTAAAAGAAAAAAGAGTGTTAATTCCTAATTTTTTTAAAGTGATATAAGTATGAATGAAATGCAAAAACAACATAATAATACAAAATTACAACAAATACTTAAAAAAAAAATATTTCAACGAAATATTGTAAATCATTGATTTAATAAATTCAATACAGTGTTTATATTAAGGCAATCTTTGCTGTTTAGAAATAAGTACCTGGATGAACGTGTCTCACTAAAAATTATAATAAAAATCATTTTCACAGTAAAAAAAGTAATTTGTTTTGGGGAATCATCATTACAAATATATTTCTTTACTAATTAAAATTTTCAAAATAAATACTCTTACTTCAAAGACGGACAAAAAAGAAAGTAGAAAGTAATATAGGATTTCTAAAATCTTTTTTCTGTATTACTCACAAAAATGGCTAGAGACTCTTTCAAGAAAATAATATTTCTGCTGTATTTTGGGCCGGAAGGAATGTGGAATACCAGAGAACGCTAATTTTCCTGAATATAAAGGAAGTTCAAATTAGAAACCCTGAACATAGAGGGACTAGAGTTCTGTATCGGATCGGTTAACCCGATTTTACTCGAACCCGACTCGACCCGCGGGTTGGATTGACAATTCTTTTCTCTTGTGAGTTAGGTTAACTAATATTTTTTCTTGTAGGTCGGGTTTGATGAATTTTATTTTCTTGCAGATCGGGTTTAGTTTTCAACGATTCGGGTCGACTTGAGCACACCTTTCAAAAAAGTTTTACAATTAAAAGCATGAATTTGTAAACATACTTATAATTCTGAACTGATTTAAACATACTTACAGTGACATGTATCAGAGCTCCGTATTCGTATCCGTATCCGCGGATATCCCCTCCCCCCCCCAAAAAAAAAAAAAAAAAAAAAGATCTGTATTCGTATCCGGATCCATATAAGCAAGGAAAAAATATCTGTATCCGTTTTCTTTTCTTCAACTAATTTTATATGTATCTTTTGTGGAAATTGTATGAAAATTAGAAAGTAGTATAAATCTTTATTGACTAATGTTAATATATAAATATAAATAAAATAAATACTGTTTAACCTCGCTTTTATAAATTCAAAAGAATTACTCAGTTTACTTCTTTTTTCTTTCTCTCTTTTATTCTTTTCTTTTTTTTTTAATAACTTTTTTTTTCAATAACTTTCATCCCTCGCTTTTATGTGAACGGGATTTTTGGAATTTTCCTCCATTTACACTTATATATACAACGAAAACAATAAATAAAGATACATTTTTTTTTTTTTTTTTTTTTTTCAAAATATAAGCATTTAATAATAAACTATTAACGCTTAACTTGAAACACATTTTCGCCCTTTTGAAGTCCCTAACTCACATACATGATTAAAAATTATTATTAATCCATTTCATTTTTCAGATTTTTAAATTCTAACTTAATACAATTAGTAATTATATTTTAAATTCTTTTGAAAAAATTTACTGGCTGCGTGACAAGAAAAATTTATCTTATTTTATCATTTTAAAAAGTTTTGCATAATTTTTAGAGGAATTAGTAATGTTCAATCAGTTTTCGGGTTTCGGTTCGGGCTCGGGTAAAAGAAGTCGGGTTTATGGTAGCTTCGGGTCAATTTTTAAGTCGATGAACATTTTTTGTCGGGCTTGTGTTGGATAAAACCCGATCCGTGCAGGACTCTGAGGGAACTGGAAAGAAAGAAATGGCAGTCATTTGTTGAAAGATCACTTCAAATGGTTTTAAATATTAAATTGCGTGTGGAATCATTTTATGTTAATAATACAAGTATATAGAATTCACCAAGTATGCAAAAAATCGCCTCGAGCTGCTGATTTGCCGGTGCGAAAAAGACCGCGTGTGCAAAGGTTTGTTTTCCTTTTTTTTTTTTCGAAACATTTTTCAGATCCGCTGTCACAAAATATCCGAGCTTATTATCCGATATTATTATCAACCAATACGGAAGCGCAACATATTTGAAGCAGAATCGACTTTTGCTTAAATTTTTGTATCTTCATTATGGATGCAATTGCACAATTTTTTTCTTTTTCAATATTGTCTCCTTTGTTTAACTTAGAACAGAACAAATAATTATGTGTCAAATCAGAACATTTTATACAACGATTTTAATTAGTCCTACAACTTCCTGATAAATGCGATTTTAAAAATCATTTATAGCAGCGCCCCTCTTTCTTTAACCTATATATTTTTTACTCACATGCATATTTTGTACTAAGAACTCCTTGGTTAGAAGTTTTGCAAAAGATACAAGATTACTTCGCGTATGAAATTTAAGCTGCAGTCGAAGGAACATTTTTCTTTCGTAGCTTTTGGAAACTTTATCAGAGGGACTGTTGACTGCGTTTATATACACACTGGACATCCGGGTTCTGTGGCGGACAGAGAAGCTGTTGGAGACCTTATTGATGTTCACTGAACTAATCTCGAACGATCCCGGTACGATGTACAGTTGCATTTTCATCCCTGAAGTATCCATCACATCTGGAGTAAAAATGTAACATTGCAAGATGTACTTGATCTGAAAATATGTCCAGGTATACCCTGGCATTTCGTTTACTCTCTTTTAATACCAGTTGGTCATTTCTATACCAGCAAAACATTCTTCACACCATGATAACAGGTTTTGTATACTCGCACCGTTATCGAACGTTTGAAACTCTCACAAGTTACGGATTCATTTGCCAGTGTGTGTAATTTCCTGATATCTTAGTTCATTTTTAATAAAAGGAATTAAGTGAGTAGCCTCCCTATCGCATTTTCTATGGAATTCTAACACGAGTTGTTCCGGCAATAATTTATTAAATATTGATAATAAGACATTACCACGAACTCAATGTGACATAGAGAAAATCTAGATTCCTTATACCTATTTCAACATTATCATATCATTTTGTTGTTGCAATAATTTCTAACATTCGCATTTATCTACCGAATTCCTTAAACTCCGTGTGTTCAGTCAGAAAAAATAATTAAGTAGTAAAGTACCTAGGGGTGTGGCACCTGGAATTCTAACTCCAGTTCAAAACTCGTTTCGAATTTTAATCCATATCTTATAGTTCTATTAATTATATTAAATTATTCTATTAATTCTAATTTGTTATTCTATTAATTCTATTATTCTATTGTCCGTCTAAAATTTCCCATACATGTATAACTCCGGTGGTAATTCATGCTTAAATAGTAATGTGTTTGGAGGAGGTGATCTGTGCCCCTAATATATGTTCAATATAAATTTAGCAGTAAACCCATTTTCTATCGTCCTATTAAGTTAAAATTTTTCATGCATACTCCAATGGCAATGCATGCTTAAATAATAACGAACTTAAAGACCTAGGGCAATAACACTAATTCAAAGTTTGTTTGTAGTTCCAACCTGATTCCCATTATCCTTTTAAGCTGAAAAATTACATGCATTTATAATTCCGATGACAATACAGGCTCAAATAGTAACGGATATAGGGGCAGGGGTCTGGTGTTTATGGGCTCTCAAAACTAGTTAAAAAATCTGTTTATAATTTTAACTCACTTCCCATCGTCCGACTGAGAAGAAATTTTCAGTACATGTATAATTCTGATGACAATACATGCTTAAGCAGTAACAGACTTTGGGAGAGGGGCGGAGTGAGGTCTTGTGCCCCTTATATATATATATGTATACTCCAGTATAAAATTTCTCTTCCAATTTTAAACCACTTCTGTTATCCACTTTGAGCTGAAAATTTGCATACATGTATATACTCTACAAACTTTCAAAAGAGCATTCGTGCTAATCACCCTCAACTCAAAAGCAGATTTTAAATTAAAAACAAAAACAGAAAGTTATCTGATATTGTTCAAAGAAACCTCCCTTTTATAGATGATCGATGACTACCAATAAATGTTAAAGAGTTTCAAAATTTATTTCTAATATTGCGTAACAAGCAACATACATTACTTTCAAGTGTATAGTCTAAAATTTAAACTTTCATTTTAAAAAAAGTCTTAAGTTGAGCGGGCACAATCTATTAGCTCTGTATATTACAATATGCATATATAGCAGTGTGAAGTAATATGTAATTCATAAGACATTTTGGAGAAATATTTAGTTTCAATTATTGAAGATTGTGCCCTTTCAATATCTGAGTGACTGATTTTTTTTGAACGAAAAAAAAAAAAAAAAAAAAAAAAAAAAAAAATAAATAAATAAATAAAAATAAAAAAAAATGGTTGGACTAGTTTTAAAATGACGCTTATGACGTTGATAATATCTGTAATTGTTTTCAGCATTCAGTCTTTTTTTTTTTTTTTTCAAAACCATCATTTT